>NW_021011663.1:0-399271 GCF_003987935.1 Bombyx mandarina
ATACTATTTATTGTCAAGCTTTTGTTCTTGACGTCTGTTGTCAAATTGAGAATAGATTAAATATTGTTTGTCTTTGTTAATATTTTTTATAGTGTAGTCTTGGCGAAATTTGTGATTATAGAAGTATAAAATACAATCATAATAGTGTACAAACTTACAATTCCAATTAATTATAGTCGAATTTCGACTACTGCGGGACTTCTAGTAAATAATAATATCATTCCGGTTCTGGGTGCATTTATCTTCTACCGTTGTATATTTATTGTAAACTAGCTGACCCAGCAGACTTCGTAGCGCCTCAATCGATAAATAAAATACCAAAACTTTTGTATAAAATAAACTTAACACAAACAAAAGGAATTCGTCCGACGGGGGACACAACAAAGGAAAAAAGAATTGTTATTTTTATTTAATTCCGAGCATTTTCATATTTATCTACCATTTAAACCTTCTCTGGACTTCCACAAATAATTCAAGACCAAAATTAGCCAAATCTGTCCAGCCGTTCTCGAGTTTTAGCGAGACTAACGAACAACAATTCATATTTATATATATAGATGATGTAATTTCAAACTATACTAATACTATTACGAGTACATACACGAAAATAACATTAAAATCGTAAATAATAAAAGGTGTTTTCTTTTTAAATTAAAAACGAAATCCAATTTAGCTTGCGATTTTCATTGATCTGCGGATTATGTTTCGAAGTTGAACCGACCAGGGCAGAGTTCATTTGAAATCCAATCATATCCGTGAACGAATAACAGCTTTACCACACCTGGGCAGCCGTTAATATGGTTACTCGGCTTAATTCTGAAATGTTGAGAGCGTTCCAGGACCCCGAGTACTTATCATTTAAAATTAAAAATTTTGGAAATATCGATTCAGATACCTAATGTACATTATGTGGTGCTTACTTATTGTACAAAGTATGTTAGTGGTACAATAGTGTTTTGATGGGATCTTATTTTATTTTTTCAAACACATAATTGTAATTTTTTTACATTTTATTCAGCTCTTCCCACAATTTGACAATATTATGTGAGTTTTGAAGACTTCTTAAGTTTTATTCAATACATCTAAAATCTCGATTCCTTTCAATCTTTTGCTATATCGAAGCGTGGCTTTATATTGCGAAGGCGGTGACCCCGGCTCAGAAGTTAGATAAAAGGTAGCCTATATTGTTTCCCGAAGCTAGAATCAAGGGTATTAAATATTTTCATCTAGGATTTGGTCAATACGGGTCAGTGGTCTGAGTGTCAAAAATGGCTTGTCTATCTAACAGAGTTGCTGGCCCATATAATAATATTATTTATTATGTAACTTTTAGCATCTAACTTTATTATAAAAAATTCCATAACTGTTAAAATCATAAGATCCATTTTTGAAATATCCGATTTTAGTGAAATAAAGCCTTTTTTATTTTATTTTTATTGCTTAGATGGTTGGACGAGCTCACAGCCCACCTGGTGTTAAGTGGTTACTGGAGCCCATAGACATCTACAACGTAAATGCGCCACCCATCTTGAGATATAAGTTCTAAGGTCTCAAGTATAGTTACGACGGCTGCCCCACCCTTCAAACCGAAACGCATTACTGCTTCACGGCAGAAATAGGCAGGGTGGTGGTACCTACCCGCGCGGACTCACAAGAGGTCCTACCACCAGTAAATGAATTTTATTCTACCTGTAAAAGGTACGCGAAAATTCATTCAGATTTTCCGGAGATGTGTGTGTGCAAACAACACACACAAAAAATAATTCTAAAAACCACTGGCTATGTTAATAAGTCTTCTATTTGTACTCTCTTTCGATTTTTATTACTTTATTTCAATGTACCGACACACTGGATTTTACCAGTGTATTATATAGGTATTATGTATTGAAGTAAGCGGCATCAAACAGCGTAAGAGGTTATTTAAAAAAAAGGCCTTAGCACCTACGTACCTAACGTAGTTACCAATTAAGGTCCTTTTTTCTCGGACCGGGAGCTGAACCTCATAAGGTTTCCTTCACGCCTAAGGAGCGCGCGGTGTATGTGGGTCTTGACAGTCCACAGATTTCGGGAACGGATCGCGAGTTCAAGAATGTTTTTAGGGCCTTATTCATCAAATTACTCCCCTAACGTCCGATCTCCGCCCGGGCAGAGTAGGGTTTACCCGCGGTTAACACTATAAGAGACTCGGGGTGCCACCCTGAGTACACCCGACCGACGGATCGTCGAGACAAATGTCGACGACTAACGATGCCATTCTATGCGGTATGGTAGCCCGTCAGTTCACCCGGGTGGTGCTGTCGATATTATGGGATATCTCGCTGGTTCTGGACCAGCCTGCTAACTCAGATCGCGATACATTGCTGACCGGGTCGATTTTCCACAGTACGTATGGTGATGACGGCAACGCGAACCACACTGTGAACCGCAGTCGGCAGCGCGTCGTCCTATCCTCTTGGTGCCAGCGCGCTAGAGTGATAGTAGCGTGCGAACGTCTTCTTCCGACCCTTGGCTTGGTGGCGGCGATATGACGCCGCGAGGGATGAAGAGCTCTCCCTTTCTTGTTTCGCCGCTCACTTCTGCGCGATAGTGAGCTCGCAGAAATCGAACATCTCCTGCCAAGACCCGTCGCTCTCGGACATCGTAATGACGATGGTCGACAGCGACAGGTCTGGTTCTATTTTTGCGACGAAGAAGCGGCCCTGCGGCAAAAGCGGGGTAGTGCGCAAGCATGTGCCGTTTCCACTGTGTTCTAGTCGCAATCACTGCAGTGGTGGGACTCCGGCGTCGGTTCTCTCCCGGTGACGAGCTGCAGGTGGCGACCAAAATGGTCGTGTCCCGTGAACAGCTGCGTTGCCCAGAAAGTGAAACGTCTTCGATCGCGGTTCGTAACCAGTCCGAAAGAACCAGGCGGATCACCTCGACGGTCCGCTGTCTGTAAGTTAGGTCTGCAAGGTGCAACAGTCCGCCGAGATTGAAGCCTCCGCGCTCGAACTTCCGCCGCGCCGGGACGTCGCTCCCATCAGGAATGGAGGTGACATCGCCACGCGTAATTTGCGGCGAGTGCTTCCACATTCATGCCACAGAGAGGCGTCCAGGCGAGCACACATGTCGTCTCAAACGCGACAGTGCGGTGCCCACTTACCGCCCTGACCGCGATCACGCGTTGCTGAAGTCGCGTCGCCATGTAGCTGTCGCGGGTCAGGGACGTTTGGCAACCGCCGACTCAGCGAGCCGGCGGCCGCGATCATTCGAGGATCCAACTTTTCGAAGTGAGCATCTAGATTTCAACGACTACCTCCCTGCCCAGGTCTACTATGACATGAAAGTCATGCGTTTAGATTTAAAGAAGCTGAAGGAATGAAATTGGGATTATGAATTACCTCAAGCTCCCATCTCGTAGATAATGAAAAATCATGAGCGAAGTTAATAATAAAAGGAAATGTATATGTAGCCTATTTCAGTATTATTGTAGTAGACTATTTCAGCCACACTGTAATTGTAATAATTAATTTAGGGTACGTTTTTAAAAACACAAACGCGTTTAACAAATTCGGTTTGTTGTTTTATATTTCTTAAATACTTACCCTAGCTTGACGTCGTACCACATAAATAGATTACAATTAGCAGATAAATAACCACAGAGAAAGGAAAAACAATTATGTAGCCAGAAACAAAAAAAAAACCCTTTTTGTAAAAGGATAAATCTTGTTCCTTCGGTTCTCTTTTTCGACTTGAGAGGGTCAGCCCTCAAAAAAATCAAATTGTCTGCCCTTTGTTTTTGTCATTATAGTGTAAAATTTTCTTGCAGTAATACTATATACATATCGCAACAAAGTAAACTCAATTTATAAGCACTCAATTTATAAGCAGCCGTTGCATAACCGCATCACGACTATCTGTCAAACGTGGGTTGACGAGAATGGGCAAGTTTTTGCAGACGTGTACTATAATTTGGCAGAAAAAATCACGATACACCTTTCACTAGAGCGCCAGCCTTCATTACCTTTGAAGTCAAATCGATAAATAGGCGGAAACCGATCATATAATAAAGTATTAGCATTACTATGTACTGTTTTCAGTTTTTTTTCCATATCGACATGTGAAATGACATAGCTTTATTAATATATAAAGAAATTATTATATTATACGATTATTTACAGCATAAGTGGCAGGTACGATAGAAGGACGACGCGGTGCTTATTCATGAGGCAATTGAAGGCCCAAAATATAACGTCTGCACAGGTTAAAAATGTCTGCATAGCTTTTCTTTGTCTTTACCTCAATAATTAAGTTCACCAATAACTAGAACGACATATTTAAAATAGTTCGTTTTACATCTTCGATCGATAATAGTATTGATCGAAGTTTTACATGCTTTTAACATGCTACTTGTCTGATGCCTACGAAAGTGCAATTGTTAAGATTTTGTATTCGGTTGGAATTATTAGCAAGGTTGAACTAGAAATTCGCTGAGATACTGATACTATAGTCTAAATGAAGGAGTAGTGGTATTTTATTTTTTTATTGATTTAGATGGGTAAACGAGCTCACAGCCCACCTGGTGTTAAGTGTTTACCGGAGCCCATACACATATATGTATAACGTAAATGCCGATACCCACCTTGAAGCATGAGCTCTAAAGTCTCAGTTTTTACAGTACAACCTTCTTTCTTTACCGCTACTCTGTATTTATAATCCTTAACAAAAATGTTCTACCTATTTTCTTACCCAAACCTCTAAATTTATTTATTCCTGTCCTAAGTGTTCATATAATTTTGGAAGCCTATTCGGGCTGATACAACTATTCAGCTTATTTTTGATGCCAAACTATTATATTTTTCCCTTTATATGGTGGGACAGTCATGCAATTTTGACCTCAGCATCAAGGTGGACAGCGATATTTACATTGTAGTATGTAGCCTCCTGTGACCCCTTAAGTGTGCAATTTATTATATTTTTTATTCGAAGAGAATTTTCATTAAATATATCGAATACTTTATGGCTTTCGTCATTATGGAGCTACAGATCAGTATATTTATAGTTGGGTAGAGACGGCCGATTAGGTATTGACCAGTCACCGAATCGTATAGATAGATGAATTTTACTGTTCACCTTAAGACACGAAGTAGAAGACTCGACTGCAATCTTAAAAGTGACTGCTGAAATGGTGTTTCAAACCAGATCGATAAGAGCTGTGATATATGACAAACACTTGGTTTTCATAATTGGTCTAGACGGACGCGCTCACTGCCATTTGGGTTATTGGAAACTATAAATACCGTAAGGTAAATACTCCCACTTACTTTGTGAGAAGAGATCAAAGCTTCAGCCGCGTTGAAATAACGGTTGCTCCGCCCTTTGCACTGGAGTCCGTGATTGCTTCACATCAGAAATTGGTAGTGATTGGTAGTTCGTGATCTACACGACAACTCAAATGGGCTTGTCCTAATAAATTTTACGTTGATAAAATCAATTTGTATCAATCTGATTTTCCTAATGCCGCATAGATATTTTTTGATGAGGCGTATGTTGCCTCTTAGCTGATTAACACTATTATTCACTTATTATTATTATTGCTTAGTAAGTGGCAGAATATTAAAATGCACTTTCTCCATAAAATTATAAGCTAATCAGGCTTTTTATACTTCGAATTTTTATAATAATAATTTATACGAACAAAATGTCATAGAATACCATAAATTAATAATAATAGAATTAACAGAGTACCCTACAAAGGGTCCACTCGATTAAATGTCGTAAAACAATGGGAAAAGGCTCTTAATGTTACCGAGGGTCCTCGCTCTGACAGTCCCCTTTCATTGATGCACAGATAGGGAGAGCCCTATCAAAATTTAAATGCGGTCCATTTCGCTGTTTCGGACCGCAGGCTCGTAATGAAAATATCCTTTATTTCTTTTCATATTGGTTTTTTATTTGATCCCATCTCCTGATTATATTGCTGGTTCCATGATCACTCTCATTGATATTTATCGAAGCGTAATTTCACTGCAAATCTTATATGATGCTTCAAATCTCATTCTGCTGTTACTCCTAATGTTAACAACTGTTAGCGTAGACTAGTGGGCGTCAATTTGCTGGAGACACGTAGAACGCTTTCATAAAACCCGAGGTGTCATTTCCCTTTGAATAGTTCGTTATATCTGCGACGGGGACGAAGCCGCGTATAAAAGTCTCAGGTTATTCAGGCTATTACGAATAGTCCCCGCGATCCTTCCGTGTCAGGGGACCGACCGTGTTATAAAGCGGACACTAAATCTCACTCCTATTGACAAATGACGTAGCTCGTTATAATAATACACCATCGCGTCGTCCGCGTAGCTAGTTGCATTTTATATTATATTTTTCCTTAAACTTTTTTGATGTGTTCCGATCGTGGGACTGTATTGCTTCCTTCCTGCGAACCGTAAGGAAAGATTCAGATACCCTTTTGAAAGCGCCTCCGAAAAAATAGGATCGTTACGATAGCATTCGTTTAATAGTATTTTCCTTTTAGCAGCGTTTTGTAGCTACTTGTTATTTTTACTTTTTGTTTTGGTTCATAAATAATATATAGTTTTGAATAAAGTTGGGTCCACATAATGTTATACTAGTGTTTACTTTATAGTATGTTTTACTATATTTGCTTATTTAATATAAGAACTAACGGGATATAAAATAGTTATTAGTCAAGTAATAGCCAATTGAACAGTTTTCACGAATAGCAATAGAATAAACTAAAATTAAATAAACCTTTGAACCTAAAAAATTAACAATTGAAATCAATTGTAAAAAGTATAAATACATTGATATTGAAGGCATTTTACATGTAGAGCGAAGCCACTATTATTATTATATAGTACACTATTATTATTAATTACTGGTGGAAGGACCTCTTGTGAGCCGCACGGGTAGGTACCGTCACCCTGCTTATTTCTGCGGTGAAACCGTAATGCGTTTCGGTTTGAAGGGTGGGGCAGCCGTTGTAACTATACTGAGCTTTAGGACTCATATCTCAAGATGGGTGGCGGCATTTACGGTGTGGATGTCTATGGGCTCCGGTAACCACTTAACACCAGGTGGGCCATGAGCTCGTCCAACCATCGATGCAATTAATAAATAAAAAATCGTTTTTCTCTCATTTTCCTCTTTTGATATAAATAATTAACTTCCTAATTAGCTTCCTAAACTTTTCATCCAATCGTGATGAAACTTACCAAAATTATTGTTGGCACTCCATGGATGTTTTCTACAATGGTAATGTTAAAAGACGGTAGAACGCGAATAATTTTAAGAAATCAAGGTCTATCATACAATCAGCAATGTCATAGTGGTGTGTGACCTATATTCACTAGATAACCATAAAAATATTTTTTTTCGGTCTTACAATTTACTTAAAACTACTGTTATTTGAAGTACCTACTTTTTTCTAATTTGCTGATTAAATAAATTTATCTTTAGAAACACTTAAATACTATTAAGTGACATAATCGTGGTTAGGTATAGGATATAATAATAATATTATATTATCAGTTTATATATAGAACACAGTATAGTGCAAATGTAGTATTTATACAATTTAATACTATTAAGAAACTAAGCATTAAATGTTTATATATTATTATACTTCATCTAGATGACATCTTTACTTTTGAGTAAATAATTGAGAACTATGAATCAGACTTTATTGAGTATTACACGATTTCCCATAAAAATAATCATGTTATTGAATGCGAAAACATAAATCACGAATACAATGTTCTTATTTTCTATACAGAATGCAGAATTTATTACGTTCCGATAAATAGAATATAAAAACCGTCTTTGTGCAAAGCGTCATAACTCACCGAAATAAACCCCAACGCCCATTGACAAAAGTATCAACGTAAATAAATACATTCTTAAATACTTCCCTACACTTCAACGGAAGTCCTCCAAGTGATGCTCCCTTTGTGTAGGGTTACGATAAATAAGCATTTTAGTAAACCTATTTCCCATTTGCCAAAGGTGTGCTTTATCATGATTCTGTCATGACGGTGTATTTTGCGCGTAAATTCCTTCCAAAAAAGGGCATTAAAATGTGCCAATCTGCATAAAGAATTTAAACAAATCTGTTTGTAATAAAATAACGTCCTGAATACATTATAGTTTAATGAAATACAAACAGTAAAATAAAAATCAAGAGGCAATCATAAAATATGTAGTGCTTTTTTGAAGTTCCTTAAATGACCTAAGTATTATTAAATAGACAAAGATAAACCGTTAAGTATCCCTACCTACAGAAGTCTGTTTGATAACCAATTTCTTTAGTAGACGACAATTGACGAATTGTGTTATCAACAAAATTTTTTTTTAGAAAATAGTCAGCTTTTCAAATGATATACAAGTAAGTGTCCTTTTGTCTATAATACAACTTTTTTTTTTTAGTATAGATAGAGCTTAACTCCTTCTAGTTATTATTTTTGGATATTGTATTGGATCATTGACCGAACGAACACTAGTACACATATTTTTGCAATAATTATACATAATTTCTAATTGACTATTCAAGAGCTATTTTAAGTGTATTATTATCTATCGTTATAACGGAAATGTAGTAGGAAGGTAATCGACAATATCAACGTCGTATTCACTTCAAAGGATGTAGCAAAGGGATTTAGTCGATTGGAAATAATGTGCATTTTCGGAGATATGATCGTTCGAAACTCAGACTAGATCTCATTTACCTATTTGTACAGTTGTGTAAATTTTGAAATGAAAACATTTAATTTTGAAATTTAGAAAAAATCTATAACCAATATTTTATGAAAATTATTTTATAGTTCGATTAGTTACCTTACCTTACAGCTCACCTCGTACTAAGTTTTTTTTATTCTTTTTATTGCCGTATAGGCAGACGAACATACGGCCCACCTGATGGTGAGTGGTTACCGTCGCTCATGGACGTCAGAAATGCCAGGGGCAGAGCCAAGCTGCTGCCTACCATTTTGATTTGATTTGATTTGATTTGAGTACTCTCCATAAGCCTCGTTTGAAGAAGGACATGTCATAGCGCTCGGGAAACACTGTGAAGGGGAGCTTATTCCAAAGCCGGATCCTACGTGGAAAAAGATCTCTAGAAACGCACATCCGTGGCTCCAGGATGAACTCTACTCCGATGGCGGGCGGTGCGGTGCGATGGTAAGTGGCTATCAGAACCCATAGACCGTGAATATCGCCGCCCATTTTGAATATGACACTCGACAATAAGTCGCAGTCTCAATTATATGGTAACTAACCAAACCACATTGTTAGTATTTTCCCAATTAATAGATAATATAATAATTCAAATAACAAAGGTATCATGATATTTATGACAAAAAATAGGAGTTCTAATAAACATTTATTTCATATGATCAGTTTTCTAACAATTTTTATACAGTATTCAGTTATGTACGTACGCACAGAAAAATGAACCCTCCATATAGATTTCACGAGAAAAAAACATGCAATATACAAAATCAGGGTTTGCCATTTCGGAAAACGCTGACTGAATTGTTTGCTTCTGAGACTACCAATACAAACAAAACTCATTGAGAGTGCATTTCCATGGATGCACCGTGTAAACATTTGACGGCGAAGCAATTTTAAAAGCTTACTCTTGTGTACCTACTAGATAGAAAACGTGGAACCAAACATCAAAAGTGCCTGTCAAAATACATTTTCCGAGAGCCCGGAAAAGTCTATTTTAGTACTTAACAGAGTACACAAAGTGGTTTGAATTAAAAATAAATAATAAATATGGATATGTATAACTGAATTGCTTAGTTATTAAAAGTCCATTTAAAAAGTTTATTTAAAAATAAACAAAATATATTTGCTGAATCCTTTTTAGTCCTTTTAATCTGTTCTATTTTGTCTATTCTACAAGCCGCAATACTTTGATTCTCTCGATTCTTTCCCAGAAATGATGGGCAAAATTGGCAAGTGAAAGGCATTAAATCTGTCTGGAACGTTCGATTTGCATAGGGAAAATTGCATTTTCGAGTTGATAGCGGCAAGGAAGCGATGCCGCGTTTCTCAGTGTTTGCATATTTGTTGATGAAAATTCACCTTGGAAAAAATTACATTTCAAGTACTGGAAATCAATTTAAAAAATTATCTTGTAGTATAAATATTGTAACAAAAATCGTTTGAGGCACACCTACGTAATTGTATGTTTCAATAGGTTTTATTATTTATTAACAGCTAGTACTGTAATTTCAATTATATTTCATAAATTAACGCCGTCTTTTTTACTCAAAATCTTCCGACTAATTATATTCAACTGAGTTATCTACAAAAACATTATCAAATAAGTTTTTATTAGGTTTTATTAAATACTTTTTTCTTCGAAATAAGCAACACTTCAGAAAAATTTAAAATAAAACAAAACTTTTACTTTCGACATTTCGTAATTCAAAAGTCTGATTAGATCAAAATTCGTCGTGAACAGCAAATTATGTAAAATATAATTACAAATTTTAAAACGTGATAAAAATTAATAAAAATGCAGTATTGCTATCCTGAAGACTGCGGTCCGTTCGCTGTAGCCCCGGTTCTTGTTACATCTTCGTATCCAACCAGATGTGAGGAATCACCCACGTGCTACCCGTGCTTGCCGCACTGCCCACAATCTGTGGTTTACTGTTGTGACACTAGGCCGAAGACACCATTGAGGAGGTCAAGTTGTTGTGATAGCAAGGAATTTGATAGCCGTAATCGTAACCGAAATAATAGCCCCTCTCGCCAAAAGAGAAACTCCCCACCGCCCCCTTGTCATTCGGATTCAACCCACAAGCCCTCTTCAAACTGCTGTCCAACTTGTTGTCAGCCTACTTGCCAACCAGTCAAGACAAAATATGTCATACCGTGCTATCGATACGAAGACGGCCGTATTGTAAGTTGAAAATGTTTTCTAATTTTTATTTTTTGGCGTTAGTCTCTATAAATTTAACATACGTGATGTGTTATTGCGATTTTTTAAAATATTTTGTGAACTGAAACCAACAACTGAGTCAACTCGTTTTAAAGTTAATGCCCGTAACGTTTTTAACATTTTATAACTTCAAATAAAGAGATATTCTCGGCTTAGGGCGTATTCTTTTTTATATATTTGATAGACGTGTCTTCGTGCTCGTAAGACTATGGTTGTTCCATTGCTTAATTGTTGGTTTCAGGAACGATACGTTCCTACTCGTCACGGTAGGCTTCCTGGGTCCGCGTACAGACGAAATGGAATGCAGGATCAAATACACGGCTACAGAGGAGCCGTGCGGTATCTCTGTGCTGGAGGGAATTCACAGGGTTGCTGTGTCTACACTACTATTGAACCTATGCGACGATTATATCCAAAAGTCACTCAGGAAATTAATCCTGTTAAAAAGAAAAAAAGATAAAAAATTATTAAATGAAATAATTGCGTCCATTTATTCGGCTAAATGCTAAGAATTAAATTATCAATCAGTGCCGCACGTTTTACACGCCTGACAGGTAAATCCGCTACCGTCGTCTGCAATAAAACGGAATGGAATTCAAGACCAGAACTTTCTGGAAAGCGGCGGAATAGCGTATATCCGCAAATGCTGGCACAATGCGATTTGGAGTGACCGCCCACTCGCTATACCGGTTAGACCGATGAAGAAACTTCCAGCAAAGAAACGAACTCGGTAATGGGTGGGTATAATAATCTAACAAGCCCTACTACTGAAAGCCAAAAAAAAATACTGCTAAAATTCATAATCGGTGGCTAATAGAGGGCCCTCTGGTCCGTTCCAGGTGCAAAAGTTTCCTGTAACAGCGTTCAAGCGGAACGGAATGCAAGATCAAGAGCATTCGAAGCTGTTGGGAGCCACTAATTTCCTTGTACGTTGTCCCCGGGACGTTTCCATTGAATGCGACGTGTGCGCGAGGCCCGTCAAAGTGGGCGACCCGGCGAAAGTACCACCTTGTACTTCTAAGCCCGGCCTTGGCTGTTGTTTGCTCCGAAAGAAACCTATTGAAGTGTCACTCGGAGATATATTAGACGAATGAAACGTTCTTTACGCCAGCGTTGAATGTGTGACACGAGAAAATGAATTAAGTTTTACGTCGAGCCTTGTTTGAAAAATTGTGGATCTTAAATGACGACCGTTATGTATTTAATGTTTTGAACTCACGTAAGCGGCTTTCGTTTTATTCATTCATCGGAATACTATACCAGTGAAAGTTTTGAACTATATTTAATTATATATCAATGTAATTAATTTCATTTAGCCCATTAGAACGTTAAAATAATTTTGTTATTAAAACATATTGACGCGTTATTTCTGTAGGTACTTGTGTTTGGTTACAGGATCAGCCAACGGTTCTAATGAGGCGCGCCTGCGAGGTGGCAGCGGGAGTCCGTGGGCGTCGTAAGCCCTTCGTAGAAACTTCTTATCGAGCTGATCCCTACGACGAGGTTCATCGTTACCATTCTGAGGATGAACAGGTTCAAACTTGTGGTAGATTAAACAGAATTTGTTTGATTCCGGAAACAAAAAACAAAATTTATCTAGTAGGTACTTACTAGCTGACCCGGCAGACTTCGTAGTGCCTCAATCGAAAAATAAAAGATCTAAACTTTTGTATAAAATAAACTTAAAACAAACAAAAGGAATCCGTCCGACGGAGGACACATCAAAGGAAAAACAAAATCGTTATTTTTATTTAATTCCGAGCATTTTCATATTTATCTACCTTTTACTGAACTTCCACAATTAATTTAAGACCAAAATTAGCCAAATCGGTCCAGCCGTTCTCGAGTTTTAGCGAGACTAACGAACAGTAATTCATTTTTATATATATAGATAGAAGATAGATAATTTTCATTAAATGAATAGTATGTTTTCAAAGATTAATATTCTGCCGGAGGTCGGAAACCGTCACCTGAAGTGATTCCCAGGCAATATCCTTTTTCGAGCCAAAGCAAAAAGCCGAATAAACGCCGACGGTGACGGCAATGAGAAATTCAATTTCATTACGAACCGGCTTCGTACTAGAAAAATGAATCCCACCCACTAAGGGCTCTATTGAATTTAAAATTAAAATTGAATTAGTCAATAACAAATTTACGTGAATTGTTATTATAAACGAATCATTGGTACTTACGCTTGCCACAGATATTCTGCTATATCGGTTTTCTTTAATTTGGTTTTAGTCATTACATGATATGTATTATAATATATGTGAAGTATGTTTAAGAAAATAAGAATTTCCTAGATTTCGGTTTGAGTAGGTACTTTATACTATATATTTTTATGAAGAAAACTAAAGATTGAGCTAAACATAAGCCGGTCATGACTCAACTTTGAAAAACAAAATTGATGATCACAATCGATGTGCTCGACATTGTACAATCTTTTATGTGGTGCTAACATGAGCTAACCATAGCTATCAAACAGACTGAAAATAATGGTGTCCAGAAAAGTGTCTTACAGTCTATATTAATGTAGTTAGACGAAATCTCGATTTTGTGTTGTTGTTGTTTGCTATGTTTTTGAGATAGATCGGTGTCGCCCAGGGACCGCGATGTTTATTCGTTGAACGTGGCGAGGGTTCAGATAGGGATTTATTTGCGACCGGGGCTCAAGATACGAATCCCCGTGATTGGGCTCTGTAATCCTATGGTTTGCGATCGGCTCGTATGTACGTACCTACTACGCGTTATATATTCTCATTTTACTTAAATTACTACTTTAGGATCACGTAATCACAATTAATTAGCATTACCTATTTCCTTTTCTTCTCTTCCTTCACTTTTAAGGTGTTGTAGAATCATATGTAGAATTATTTTTGCAGCTGTCCTAGTCCCGTTTTTTTAATGAACCCATTTTGTTAATGAAATACTGACTTGACTAATGTTCACTTTCACGTTAAATCTATAACATTGATTAATACATATAAATCAAACCTGAAAAATTATAATTTGCGTAATTACTGGCGGTAGGACGTCTTGTTAGTCCGCACGGGTAGGTAACACCACCCTGTCTATTTCTGCCGTGAAGCAGTAATGCGTTTCGGTTTGAAGGGAGGGACAGCCGGTGTACCCGTAAAAACTGAGTCCTTGGAAGCTCGTGTTTCAAGGTTGCTGACAGCATTTACCTTTAATACTAGGTAGACCGTGAGCTCGTCCAACCATCTGAGCTATAATAAAAAAAGTATGCCAAAAGAATTATTAATTTAGAAGAGTACATATTATTACAATATTGTTCACTTATAATGAAAAATTTAAATAATTCATGCACAATTTAAAAAAAAACTTCGTATTTTAGGTGTACTTTTTTTCACAGAAAATTTTATTACCAAATGATATTTTAGCAAACCAAATTTTACATTTTAGCTTCTAAGAAATTCAACAGAATCTCTACTTAATGCACAATGGCTATTTAAAAAAGTAGAAAAAAAAGGTGGTCTATAAATAATTTGTGTACAAATCAATGTTAATATTATAAGCCGGATTAACCGAAAAAGCTAGTTATTGTGATGTGAAATAAAAACTTTTGGATGTATAATCTCGGCACAAAATTTTACCCGAAAAGTTAATTAATTTATGGGATCTCGTTGCCGAAAGTTACCTGCTTATGCAAATAAGGAAATCGCCTTTTGTATTTGTAGCATTATGAGATTGGCTTTCTTATATATTATACTAGTTCTGCCCCAGTCGACAGTGAAATACCAAATTTATCGTGGACGCGCAAACTGATTACACAAATAATTTCAAATGAAACTAAATCATCGATTTGCAAACTTTATGAAATGTGTAAATTGAACTGATCAGCAAAATCGCGTGTTTTATTAACCAAATAGTCGTAGCCGTCATGCCAGTGGCACTATTGCGAAATAGTAGAAGTCGAGAGAACATTTGATAAAACAATGGGCAAAATATGTCGTATTTTTGATGGTACTATGCCAGAAACTTTAATACCATACACTATACACTAATAAAACCGCAAATACAAATTAGTTTTTCGAGTGCAGTCTTCACGACTAGCGTCTTTTGGTACCCGGTTGCAAACAATCGTTTTTGTAACTATGACTAATAATACCCTCATCCTCGTTATACGTGTACTTTGGGAGTAACGACGAAAGGAGAAGATCTTCTACCGAGCGGGTGAAATTACTCATTAGACCGACGGTCCAAAGGTCGTTGTCCTGAACTCGTATATATTTAAACCTATCTTCAAAATGGCGTTAGTGAGATTTAAGCATCTGTCAAATATGTATTTTCTGTTCTGTGATAGCTACCCGCTAAGGTACGATCGTTCGGCATGGCGCTCAGTTGATGGGTTGTGAACTAAAATACTGCAATATGGACTGTATCTTTGGGGGGTCTTGAAAAAATAATTCAAATTAATATAGATATAGTTTACTTACTTTCATTGAAAAATCGTATCATGATTTGATAACACATTTGATTCTTCTGGACAGGTTAACAATCGTGAGCACTCGTGATCACATTTCCCGGTACGTACGACTTTCATTATATTTGAAGCTCAGCACTCAGTGTGGAAAGTGTTAGTTCTCGCAAGTGAGGCAAGGGAAAACACATTTAGTTACATACATAATAGTACTTTTGCTCTCTTGAGTTCGTACCTATCGCCGGTTATTTTTGGAGCTGTGGCTAATTCTTAAAACGGTGGTTGAGATAACATTTAAGGGGAGAGAAATAAATATCAATTTCGAGCCGAAACGCGATATTTTTTCGCACAGAAATGGACAGGAAGGAATATATACCCATGCACGCTCACATGCGTATTAAGTTCACGGTTAAGCAAATTTCGTACTATTATTTGTTTTTGTATAACTACGCAATATACAACGCTGTCGCTTATCGAATACTAGGCAGTATTTATTAAGAAAATACCGAGTTTTTTTAAACATTAGGCGTAGGGCTTGTAATGTGTGAACCGACATACATATATATCTATATTAAATTTGCTGCAAAGAAGTTGCTTATAAAGTGAAGAATATGCCATCCATATTTTTTTTAATACGCTTTTATTAGCTTCAGACGTATATGTATGTTAGTATGTAACGGAATCTCAGAACATGATTTTGACCCCTTTTAAACGTCGAATTAACTCTAAATTTGTCATACTTATTAAGGATCGATGACAATTCAGTATTTAAAAAAAATATTGAAAAACTTGAAATTCAACTAAAAAATGTAAAATAAATAAGAGTTTAAAAAAACTAAAAAAAAAAGTTTTTATAGAAAATACAATTAAACAATTAAAAAATAGAAAATAATTTTTAATAAATTTTAATTAAAAATAGTGTAAGAAAACATGATTTTATTATAAAAAAGTGTGGGGTGCTTTTCAGGATATTATCAAAATAACCCTTCTACTCATATCTGCTCATAAAATATTTATAACTACTGATACAATGCATGCATATATTATCTATATTAAATTCGCCGCAAAGAAGTTATAAAGTCGAATAACATGACATCCATATTTTTTTGTGATTGAGATTTCGTTTTTCTATGCCAAGGTGAAAGACGGCATCGGACGGACAACGACTTGTTTGCCCATCGAAAACAAAGAAAATCTTAAGGTTAAGCTTAAGGCATTTTTTTTCTTTTATACAGGGTAACCTTTGTTATCATTACGAAAGAAAGAAACCTCTGTCGACTCACAATGCTTGCGCACCTCCTCACTCTTCGTGTCAGCTCTGCGCCTCAAGTCCAGAATGTCAATACGTCAACTATATTCACGCACAGCCACTGCATTCTTGTGCTCAGTCCGCTCGGTCGTCTTCGTGTTGTTACTATTGTTAATTGGTTTTAAATGTATTGCTAGCTATGATCGATTTGAAGTATTTTAAATTTTGAATAAACTTTTATTTATTTTGCCGCCTATTTTTTTCTTTTAGAGGAATTTAGTGAGTAATGTTGTTTTAGATTTTTTTTACCTGCGCGAACATGCCCTCGTTCATTTTTTTCTTAAAATATTTTACAAGCTTTTAACTAAATTAAACAGCACCGTCCGCTTCAAGACAAAAGGTCAAAATCTCGGTTACCTATTGTGTGTGTTATTCTTTAATTATACATAAATTCCACCTTAAGATCGAGAAGAAATCTGATGATGTTAGTCCTTAAATCAACTGCGATGCAAAAAAAGGGTAAACTGAGGTGAATAATTATTTTTCGCTAGTATATCATATTTCTAACGAAACAATCGCACAACTCTCTTCGTAAGTAGTAAAACTCGGCCACCCTCGTGTAGCAAAATTAATGAAAAAACTACGCTATTTAGGCGAAGAAAATGTAAACTAAAAGTAAAGCTTGGAAGTCGTCGTGACCTAAAGGATGCCCGGTGCATTCGTGTCAAACCATAGAACGGTGCCCGAATCCCGCAGGCGAGATCTTTTCTAATGGAATACGTACTTAAGAAATGTTCACGATTGACTTCCACGGTGAAGGAAGAACATCGTGTACCTAATATAAATCAAACCCGAAAAATAATAATTTGCCTAATTGCTGGTGGCAGGACGTCTTGTAAGTCCGCCAGGACGTAAGTCTTGTAAGTCCGCACGACTAGGTACTGCCACCCTGCCTATTTCTGCCGTGAAGCAGTAATGCGTTTTGGTTTGATGGGTGGGGCAGCTGTTCTACTGTGTAAAAACGGAGACCTTGAAAGCTCGTGTCTTGAGGTGGATGGCCGCATTTACGTTGTAGATGTCTATGGGCTCCGGTAACTACTTAACACAAGGTAAGCCGTGGTGTTGGCCCGTCTACCCATTTAAGCAATAAAATTAAATAAGAAATCTAAAATTTCGATGTTTCGATTTGCATTGCCGTTTGTCCTGAAACTTCCTTCCATAAATAAAAGTTATTAGAGGACACTTCTTTAATTAACGACTTACAATCCCCCAATTCCAATCACGTGGTTGCAGAAACTACTCTCATTGTTTCGTTAAGTAAAATTACAAAATATCCACACATGATTTTTTTTGTTACAGGCAACACAGTCACCCAATGGAAAAAGAAAAATTTTGCGAATCAAAAATTTCGACAGTATAGTTTCTCAGTGATAAAAGTTAGTGAACATGTTCTATTTGTGCCCCATGTGTAGTTCTGTGTTTTCGTACGAGTGTCAGTGAGGTATAGTGGCAAATGCGAAGACGGCGTGGCTGGGCGGCGGCGCGAGCCCCACGGTGAGTGCCCGCGCGCACCATGCGCCGCCCGCTGGCGCTGCTGCTAGTCGCCGCTGCTAGCGTCGCTGTTTCCGCGCAAATCGCTTGGACGCCAATTTTTCTTGACGGCAGCAGTAAGTTTGACATATTTCCATACACACGGTAGGCAACGGCTTGGCTCTGCCCCTGGCATTGCTGAAGTCCACGGGCGACGGTAGTCCACTGAGTTTCTCGCCTTATCTTCTCAGTGGGTCGCGTTTCCGTTTCGCAGGTAGATTCTGCGAAGCACTGCTCTTGCTAGGGTCAGTGTTAGCATCACTCCGGTATGAGCCCCTTGAGCTCACCTACTAGTTAAAGGTTACGCTGGAATAGCCTCTCAAGGCTATTAGCTTAGGTAGGAAAAAAAAGAGCGACGGTAACCACTCATGATCAGTTAGACCGGATGATTTTCTGCCTACAAGGCTAATAAAAAAAAAAACACGTGTACATTATTTTATCAGGTATTACCAGAACATATTTCATTATAGAAATAAGCATCTATCTTTACCAAGGAGTATTACAACGTTTTTAGGTGTTCTCAAACTATTTTACATTTCAAATTCTAATCGATAGTTCGACGAGTAATAGGCAAAGTAACATTCTAATCCTTTCGAACGAATTAATTAAATGTAGCTCTCTGAGAACATACATACCTCCTTTTGTTATGTTATTATTTATTCATTTTGACAAATTTTATTTAATTAAACGATGATAAACATTAAACATCAATGAACAATTTTTTTTCTCGGCACTCAAACATTATGTGAAAAAACTAGTGATGAAATTATTATAATTTACTATTACGATTATATCGTTTGATAATCGACAGTTACGAATTCGATTATGTCTGTTTAATAATAAAACGTGCTATTATCGATAAGAACATAATATTTATTACGATAAAATAAAGCGGGCAACGATTGCTTAGAACTTAATAAGTTTTTTTTTTAATTTTTAACCTTTAGGTTTTAATTTGATTTTTTAATAGCATTTTAAATTTTTCAGACCCCAATATGCTTTTTTGTCATAAATATTTTCTAGATAATCTCGATAACCCAAAATTCCAATTAATCATGACATATCAATAATCCTTGATTACGATTAATCGAAATCGTATACCAACAAATAATCTGGACCTGGAAAATATTTAATTAATATACTGACTCTGCTGGGATTCGAAATCGGATCCGCCGCAGTAGTGTCAATAAACCTAGAGCAACGAGACGATCAGACGGTGATACAGGCGATGCATGACTCGCGAAATATATCTCCTTCGGATTTCCGTTGCGACATTTGTCGAACGCGGTCCTAAAAGATCGGAGGCATCAAGATCGCCAATCGATTCGATCCTAAAACTGGTTACGATTCTTTTATTTATTTATTAATATTGTATATATAGATTATGGCTCACTTTAGTGATTACCGGAGTCCATAGACATACCACTGTGCTCTTTGAGACTATGAGGTCGAAGTATCAATTGTATAGTATATCGAATCTCCTAGCCTTCAAATTGGAAAGTAATAACTCGCGGCAAAAATAAACAGAATAACATACCGTGCAAAATTATAAGAGGTTTTGCGTTTATGCGCATTTTATTGTAATAAGAGTTTTATAGTAGTGACTTACTGTAATTTTTACGGATTTTACAGCGTTAATGGTGGTCACCGATCTTGGATATTAAGTTTGATGTATTTAATTTATCGTAATAATGGATTATCGTTAAACTAGAATTGAAGCTTTATAGCAGGAATAGCTATTTTGGTATCACTTAGTAGGTTAACAATCAAGAAAATTATTGAGTGAAAATGACGATTTATAAAGTATACCGCTGTAAGCTAACCAGTCCATTACCCATACAAACGGACAGAGCGAATTGCGAGCCCGATCAGCTTAAACTTCAAAACAGTTTCAGTGGACTACCGTTTCGGATGTTTGTTTTCAACAATGGGAAAAGGTTGCGCTTCGTACACAATTAAATTGATGATAACAGACTCTTATTTCAAGTGTGTAGAGAGAAAACGTGAAGCGTCTACGTGTGTTCGTTTAGTTTATGTGTAAACTGTCTCTTTTTTGCTACGCGATAAGGCCGAAGATCTACAGGGAGAACTCGAACATTTATATTAGTTATTGAATAACTTACACGGAACACTTGAGCAGTGAAGATGTTTTTTTTATTTTATTGCCCTTGTAGGCAGACGAGCATACAATGCCAAGTGCAGAATAAAGCCGCTGCCTATCGCTTAATACTCTCCACAAGCTTTGTTTGAAGAAGGACATGTCACAGCGCTCGGGAAACACCGTGGAGGTGAGCTCATTCCATAGCCGGATGGTACGTGGCAAAAAAGACCTCTGGAAACGCACTGTGGATGATCGCAGTGGCTCCAGGTAGTATGGATGAATTCTACTCCGGTGGCGGGCGGTGCGATGGTAAAAACGAGATGAAGGTATCATCTCGAACAAGTGAAGAAACAAGAACACTAACGAATTGCAACAATTAAAACTTTTTTTACTGTATAATCTCGCGTTATTTAGTGTCCCGGTCACGCTACGACTCGCGAAACCCGAAGAATATCAATTGCTGTGGAGTAGAGTTCATCCATATTATCTAGAACCACTGCGTTCATCCAGTGTGCAGTACTTAACGGTAGACAGCGGCCACACTCTGCCCTTGGCCTGTCTAAGTAATAATGCAATAAAAAAGCGTTTCAAGTGTTATAATTGTGGGTGCAAAACGTCCTTTGATCGTAGGTCAAGTGGATCTCTGGACGCAGTCGTCAAGCGGATGCGCTTGTCCAGGCGAGGGCGGCGAAGAGTGCGCGTGTTGCGTGCGTGACGGCGCGTGTCCGTGCGGCGACATCGCGCCCGCCCGCTGCTCGCAGTGCGGACTCGAACAATACTGTGCTAATAGTAAGATAATTATTGGTAATAATTACGTAATTACTGGTGGGGGACCTCTTGAGAGTCCACGCGGGTAGGTACCACCACCCTGTCTATTTCTGCCGTGAAGCAGTAATGCGTTTCGGTTTGAAGGGTGGGGCAGTCGTTGTAACTATACTTGAGACCTTAGAACTTATATCTCAAGGTGGGTGGCGCATTTACGTTGTAGATGTCTATGGGCTCCAGTAACCACTTAACACCAGGGGGGCTGTGAGCTCGTCCAACCATCTAAGCAATAAAATAAAAAAAATTACAAAATTATCTATCTATATATTATATATATACATAAAAATGAATTGCTGTTCGTTAGTCTCACTAAAACTCGAGAACAGCTGGACCGATTTGACTAATTTTGGTCTTGAATTATTATATTTGTGGAAGTACAGAGAAGGTTTAAAAGGTAGATAAATATGAAAATGCTCGGAATTAAATAAAAATAATAATGTTGTTTTCCGTTTGATGTGTCCCCCGTTGCGTTGGACGGATTCCTTTTGTTTGTTTTAAGTTTATTTTATACAAAAGTTGAGATCTTTTATTTATCGATTGAGGAACTACGAAGTCTACCGAGTCAGCTAGCCTAAAATAAATATGTGTAAAGAAAAACCTCTTTAATTTTATAAATATTTTTCTTAGACAAGTTCACTCACTTGTCATTCAATGAAGTGAAATAATTCAATCCAAATAAGATTATAATAATATTGTTTAAAATATTCATTTAAATATAGATAATAAGTAAGCGTTGTTTTTGTATTTATATTACAGAAAATTACATTGTCTGGAGTATTTGATATCATTATTATACATAGTCAGGTCATAAATTCTGTCACATGTTTAATGTAAAATAATTGAAACAAGTTTATTCATTATGTAACCATTCATATACCAAAATAAACTTAATAAAACATAGATTCTTATGACACTAAAGTTTATTCAAAATGACCTCCGTGATTTTGAATACAGGCCTTCAATCTGCGCGGCCAGTCGTCTATCGCAGCACGAACGAGGTCCATGTCAATATCGGCGGCTACCTTAATCAAGGATGTCTTGAGTGACTCCAAATTGGGATGAGGCTTTGAGCACGCCTTTTCCTCCAAGTGTTGNATAATGATGTATCATCAGCGAATAATACGACCTCGTGACGGGTTTCAATAAACTTAGGTAAATCATTGATATATACAAGAAATAGGAAGGGACCCAATATGGAACCCTGAGGAACACCCATATTAAGTAAGACACCGGAAGATCTCGTTCCTTTAACGTCTACCTTTTGGATTCTTCCGGATAAATAAGATTTAATAAGTTCTAACATACATATATATCTATACTAATCTATACTAATATTATAATGAGGAAAGATTTGTTTGTTTGTTTGTATTGAATAGGCTCCGAAACTACTGAACCGATTTCAAAAATTCTTATATATTATAGTAACATAGGCCATAATCTTTTTTGAAAAAAATTAAGGATCCTTACTAAAACTCCATTAATGTAACCCAAGGTGTAAAAAATTTCCTAAAATATTCTTTACATCGCGTGCCCTGCGAAAACTATTGATGATAGAATAAAATAATGTACTGCGATTTTGTAGAGCACATTATCATTTGCAAAGTGTCGCGACAGCATATGTCTATATTGTAGTTATGCCGCAAGTGTTCTTTTATTTAAAAAAATAAAACCACTTCAAATATGGTTGAAATGGTAATTAATATTATTTTAATTCACTCAAACCGTTATCATGTAGAGCACACATGTGCTACACGAATAAAGGTAATACAGCGAAATCGACATGAAAGGAAGGTTGAAAATTATTGGATGTGACGGGTCCAACGTTGTCATACGCAGTCAGCTATGATCAATGTCCCGTCAAATCTAATATGGGAAACGAGTCGTCTTTGTAATACCGCCGAGCATGTGTTCCAAATGATACGCTCATTGTTCATTCTGTCAAAATTTTCACTTTTGTTATAACATTTTTGCGGTATATTTTAACTATCGATCGAATCATTGTGTATTACTAAATACAATACTAAAATAATTCACTTTTACTTCTGTGGTCTTTAGTGCTTAAAAAGCCATGCTTAACTCCTAAAAAGGCGTTCAGCATCAGTCCCATATTTTCAGTGAAGAAAGAAGAGCGAAAAGAGAAGGACCATTTCGTCTTTCCTGTCCTTATTATTGAGTATCTGTGCAACATTCCCCGAGTCATTTGGCGTCAACAAGGCTGGAAGTCCTCAATAGAGGAAAACGACACTTCACGTCTGGACAAAAGCTTTTGCTTCGGAATGCACCAGTTCGGTGTCCCTTGGGGTATTGATATATTTGATTCCATACAAAAGAAGACCATTTGGAGTGTCATTAATCCCGTTTTTTACGGATCGTTTGGAACCTCCATAGATAGAGAGCCTTTGGTTCTCTCTGTATTTTATACCGTATGATCCTTGGGGAGTGTTTTGAGGATTGTTTGAGGTGATCCCATGATCTCCTTTTTATCATCGCGCAGCCCATTACTGGAGCAGAGTTCATCCATGCTACTAAGAATCATTGCGTCAAGTCTAGTGCGTTTCCGGAGAGCTTCTCTCCTCGATGTTTCCTGAGCTCTATGACATACATATCTTTCTTCAAACGAGGTTTACTCAATGGTAGGCAGCGGATTGGAAATGGTCCATTAGCAATGGTAACCATCAACATCAGATGGGCCGTGGGCTGTGAAAAGGAGTAATTGTTGGCATCTGTCAAATTTATGATAAAGAGTCCAGTTATTTGTTGAATCAAACACTCATACCATATGTATGAAGGCTCGACAATGGCGCTGGTGGGAAAGACAACAAAAATTTTCCAACAGTATGGTGCAGCGTCAAGTATTGAACTCGTCCGGTATTAAGCCGTTTCTAGTCTCCGATTGATCGCAGTTCGTCAGGAGCAAAACTGCAGAGACGAAAAGCTTGCCTCTCTTTTCCAGGATATTCCTGATATGCCTTTGTAAAAGAATCACATTTACAGATAAATTGAAGCTACCGGTAACATTATTCATGATAATAATATTTCCGGTGGTTCAAACAAACTTTGTGAACCAACAAAAAGTTTGCGTTTAGATGACGTGACCTAGCATACATTACATACACAATACTCGGAACAGTTTGGTGTAACAATGTTTAGACTGTAATCACTTTGTGGTCCGTGACAGGAACTGCAGGCTTTGGTACGGCATTAGCCGCAACCACTGTTTGCATTCGTTATTCGTTTAATTTACTTGGTTGCGACCATAATAAGCTACAATCAGAATCCGCATTGTGGGACATCAACACAGACAACAAATTTCGGAAGATTTAAATGAATTGTTGTTCTGTTTTTGTTTTCATACACCTCTGCGTATCTTTAGAGGTTTTCTTCATAACTAGTTAAAGCTGTTACGCTACACATCTTATACATCTCGCCTTCAAAATCTATTGCAAGTTGATTGTGTTAAGTTAACGATTTTCATGTAAATTTCAACTATGAACACAATCATTTTTTAACTTGATAGGGTTACGCGCTGGGGTTCGGGATAAATAAGTGTTCCACCAAAGTATAACTTAAAACTGTACTAGCACTTAGAACACTCACAGCACACTTTAAAAATTTTAATTCACTTCTTTAGCTTCGCTTCAGGTGATCCGTTCGCTGTTTCGCTTCGAGTAGTTCTGATCACTAACTGACTGCGTGCCATTTCTGCAACACTTTTATAGTCGATCCCTAAATTTATTGAGTACATTCTGGGCGAATCGAGTAGCTTCGATGTGTGTGTGTTTCTGCTATCTGACAATAGATGGCGTTGTAATTCTCGATATTACTAGTACCTTCGACATTCGTTCGGCTATTTGGCGATAGATAGCGTTACTCTTACGTTAGGAAATGCATTCGCATACGCACTGTGGAGAAGACAAGCTCTCCAAGCATTTCTTAAATACTTATGTCTATCAAGATCCAAAACTTTATTCCGGCCGAGTATGAAGACATACTTTTTTGTAAATATAGAAATATCTCTCATTCAGTCTGCCATATTTCAAACTGAATACGAATGAACTTTGATGAGGTTACCACGGAATTAAATTTAAATTATATAGCATTTTATCTAAGTGTCTAATGAGAATTCCATCAATCAATTTATTAATTACTACAATAATTTGAAAGAAACCGTATTGTTCAATTTGCGTAATTACTGGTGGTACCAGGTGGTGGACCTCTTGTGAGTCCGCGCGGGTAGGTACCACTACCTATTTCTGCCGTGAAGCAGTAATGCGTTTCGATTTGAAAGGTGGGGCAGCCGTTTTTAACCATACTTGAGACCTTAGAACTTATATCTCAAGGTGGATGGCGCATTTACGTTGTAGATGTCTATGGGCTCCTGTAACCACTTAACACCAGGTGGGCTGTGAGCTCATCCCCCATCTAAGCAATAAAAAAAAACTAGAACATGAAGCATATTACTAAGTTTAATACATATGAATTTAATTATTTCATTTTTTTATTGCATAGATCGGTGGACGAGCTCCCGGCCCACCTGGTGTTAAGAGGTTACCGGAGCCCATAGACATCTTTAACGTAAATGACGCCACCTACCCGAGATATGAGTTTTAAAGTCTCAGTACAGTTACTTTAATTAAACTAATAGATAAATTTAATAAGATTATTATTTTTATTTGCGCAGTTGTGTAGGCGGATGGATCCAATTGAGTAGTGCAAGTGCAGTTCGGACTGATAGTGTGGCTGAAACTCGGCTATGTGGGGCGAACGAGCGTTACACTCCGCCTGTTGTACTCTTCGCAGACCATGGCGCAGCTCTGCTTGAGTTCAGGTATCAGAATTGCACAAGTGAGTTTTTTTTTCCTATCTAACCGAGAGCCTTGAGAGGCTATTTCAGCGTAACCTTAACTAGTAGGTAAGCTCACGGGGCTCAAACCTGACGACGTTGCTAACACGAACCCTAGCAAGAGCCGTGCTTCGCAGAATCTACCACCGGATCGGAAACGCGACCCACTGAGAAGATCCGGCGAGAAACTTAGTGGGCCTGTGTCTGAGGGTTAATTTACTCGTCGAGCCCTTCGTCGCAAGCGACGGCTTCGACGAGAACGATGACCGGGCAAGTTAGTAAAAAAATTACCGAACTCCCTTAGTTTAGAATTTTAGTTTTCTAAACTAAGGGACGTTGAAATGGCAGTGGGCAGGACACATTGCTCGTAGAACGGATGGCCGTTGGGGCCAGAAAGTTCTTGAGTGGCGACCGCGTACCGGAAGACGTAGCGTGGGTAGGCCTCCCACAAGATGGACCGACGAGGGGGGAGGCCTATGTTCAGCAGTGGACGCCTGTGGGCTGATAAGAAAAAGAAAGAAACTAAAAAAAGATATGAAATGTTTGTTTGATTTTTAAAATTCTACTTTCCGGCTTTTTAGTTACACTAATGTCTATGTTAATGAATGCTGCAATTACACGAAAAGTAATTCGATAAAGTTGCTACATAGTTGCTATGAATCGAATAGAAATTGAGTACTAATATATTATTTTCTTTAAAATTAAAATGTACGTAATGAAGACCTGCACGCAAATTCACGTAATTTTCGGTAAGCGCTACGGACGAAAATACAGACTTTTCAGCGTTTATCTCCATTTGAATTTCATTTCGAGAACTTGAATTCTGCTTGTTAGTATATACGAGCACTCGGAATCGCAACAAAAGATCGTCACAGCGGAACCGGTAATGCTCAGTTCGGAGTTGTGGCCAGGATACTACAGCGACAAGTGCTGCTAATGCTCAAATTTACTCCCGGAGTAGACTTCTCTTGAGATGTATTAGATTTAAAGGTTTTAAGCCTTTAGATCAGTTATATTGTACATTGACTGAAAAATTGTACTCTAAAGACACTTATTTAACGATTTATCTTGATCTGAATTATACTAATTCCAAATTACTGGTGGTAGGACCTCTTCTGAGTCCGCGCGGGTAGGTACCACCACCTATTTCTGCCGTGAAGCAGTAATGCGTTTCGGTCTGAAGGGTAGGGTAGTCGTTGTAACTATACCGAGATCTTAGAACTTATATCTCAAGGTGGGTGGCGCATTTAAGTTGTAGATGTCTATGGGCTCCAGTAACCACTTAAGACCAGGTTGGCTGTGAGCTAGTTAACCCATCTAAGAAAAAAAATATATGAATATAACACAACAAGCTTAGCTGCTGCTAAACCATTATATAAATGATCATTATTGACAAGGAAATATGTTTCTCTGTAGAATAATAGAAAAAACTGTGAGGTCTCAATTCCTGGCATTCTTCAGCTTCACCTCGCTGAGCAATACTCAAGGGGTGGGTTTTCACCCCAGTGGAGGCTCCCGGATACCGCACACAGGTATGTCGCACTGCTAAAACTATGATAGAAATAGTTGGAATTACAAGGAGCAACAGTCTAGTTCCGATTAGTTTTACCGTAATTTTGTAACAATTTGCAAGAGTACCTATAAAGGGTTTTCAGTTTGCCTACAATTAGTTCACGCTGTTAGTCTTACTTGACAATTTGTTTAAAACTTAGTGTGGAATATCTATGGAAATGTTTTTATCGGTTTTCTGGGAGCTTGTTATAAGCTGCAGTATAAACTAAGATTGCCTTTAGACATATGTCATATAAGTAAATAAATAAATAAATATTATATAAAAAAAATTCAATTACCTACAAATTGTTCTAAAATTAACGGTCTTAGCTAGGATTCTCTTCTCTGTCTCATGGATGCCGGGCTGAATGACAAGAAGTACATTTATATTCGTGGCGTACAAATTGCACGTGAATCATTACCGGATTAAGATCGAAAGGAATATTAGTTAAAATCTAAATCTCAATTTAATACTGGAGCAACCGGAGGGACACCAACATTATTTTTTGTCCGCATTTCAATTCTCGAGTTGACTACTTATCGGACTACAAATAAACAAGTATACCTAACCTTATTTCGGTCGACAACTGTCTCGAAAAGCCCGACAGGATCTCTTTGGAAGTACAGTAACACAAGTGCGGCGGACAGTGCGACCCTCGTCACAAGTTAGCTTATAATTATTACCTAAGCGTTTCGTCCCCTGCCTTCAACGACTTACACATTAGACAAGTTTATTTTCGATGATTCCATGTCGGACATTTTTTTTTTAACCATGAATGAAAAACGATTAATTCTCCAGGATGTGGATTAGTTTTTACCTGTCAAATATATTGGATAGAAGCAAGGAGCACCATCTTAGTGTATTAAAAAGCGTCCGATGAAAAGGAAGCAATGAAGGTGGCGCCATAATGGCAAGTGGGAAAATTTTGAAAACAGCGCCATAAATGACTAGAGTCGGACCCTAATTTAAGAAGGAAAGACACATTTCCTGTTTCGATAGTAATGAAAATAATTAGTTGAGATTTTAAGTACCGTATATTTTTTAACTACGAAAAATATTAAATTTATCAACTTGGCACACCTCACTCTGTTTAAAATATACACATCATTTCCATTTCCCACGCTAGCGCTATTTCGGTGAGACTTCCAACAATAACTTGCTCCCGGACGGCGTGCATGGCCGGGTTTGGGCCTTGGCTCTTGGTGCCCTAGGGGACCGACTCTTGAGGCTTTACAACTCCTGCCTCGAGTCGGGACGGTTTCCTTCATCGTGGAGGACGGGCAGACTCGTGCTGTTGAGAAAGGAGGGGCGCCCGGCGGATACTGCCGCCGGGTACCGTCCCATCGTGTTGCTGGATGAGNAATTATTAGTACTGTTAATTATAATATAAATTATTATTAATATTTATGCTTTATTCATATTTAATCATTTATACAGTTATTTGTGTTTTTAAACAATAATATAAACATTAAACATATTCTGAACATTTTCACATCAAAACAGTGTCTGCTAATTATTAAATATGGTAGAATAACAGTTTTGTTGCTAATAATAAATAAATATTAACATAGAATAAACTAAACTATATATTATTATGTTAATTATTGCCAACAGTGGCGTTTGCGCCCATAGACACGTACGAAGGATTTTTATCACGTTCCCATGGGACGTGATATAAAACGTGGTATAACAAAACGAAACTGATATGGAATAACAAAACGCAACTGACAGCTAAACCTAATATACTCTATGGTTAATTAAAGTAGAATTTTGAAGTCGACCGGTTGATGTGTTTTAAACAAACCGTGTGGACGAACAAAGTTCGCCGGGTCCACTAGTCAATGTTATTCATCTTCAACGGATTTGTACCAAAAATGCCGCCCTAACCTTTAAATGCAGATTTAAATTTCTTAGACTCTATCTAATACTATACCTCTCTAATACCTCTCAAATACTAATAATGCAATAAGCGTATGTTCATGAAATGGAAGCACATATTAAATATATTCATGAACAAGGATTAACTGAGGATTTCCTTACGCATATCAAATGCATCTAGTTAGCCTGGCGACGAAACAAAAGTAACCTCAAATTTGATTAGTTGTACAATACATATTATTATTATTATTTTAATTATTATTTTAATTGTATTTTATGACTTGTTTTTTCTTTTATTGTAAATATTTTTATTTATTTAAAAAAAGAAAATACCTGAGAAAAAACAAAAACAAAAAAAAGCCCGCTGAATTTGTTTCGCCGGTTCTTCTAAGGACTGTGGCTTTTTTTGGAACCGGTGGTAGAGTTAACATTGTTATTTGTATTTTGACATTCAACTAGTGTGTCATACTGACATCTAAGTTGAAATAAATGATTTTGAATTTGAATTTGAATTTGAATTTGAATAGATATTTGCAGTCAAAACTATTTCTATGTTATACAATACTCGATTCCTAAAAAAGTCGAATAGAGATTATACATCTTTATAATTTGAATGTGAACTGTTAACATTTCGAAACACAGTACTTTGGGTACTAAATAAGTAAGATCGATCACGATTCGTTGGGAGGAACTATCTCGAACTGAACTTCATAACCATGAAATAATAAACCGGTCACATCGTATCGTCGTCGCATTACGTTCCCGTTCTTTCGGAAGTATTTTTATCAGGCACCCGTATGAAATTCTCTCGTTCGAGTTTTGAAAGGCCGGAGAGAACAATCGCTTCAGTAAATAAAGGGCCGGCATCCGTATCTCTCTTCCACGCGCGTGGGCCCGCTCTGTCGTGTTCGGTTCAAACTTTACGAGATCACCGACTTTACGAACTTGCACGTTCATGTTGTAAATTATCACCGCTCGTAGTGCTGTGTTTTTGGAATACATCCATCTTAAAAATGCTTGAGTGTGACGGGAGACAAAATATGAAGGAAGCATTACCGTTTTCGTGCTGATTCACCAAAAATTACATTACAACACAGTTTTGTGTGAAAATTTTCTGCCGATTCATTCAGAAAGTTGCTTCGGAGACAATAATTCAAAGCTTGAGGGATAATTTTATTCAATTATAGACAATCCATAATATAAACTTTCTTTTTTATGTACCATGTAATGCTTTTATGCTCATCAGATATGTATTGTGTTGAGTTTTTCATAGATTTCATTTTTATTGTTAAGTGATTGTTGAATATCAACATAATTAGATATCATTTTGTAAATATTTTATTATGTCTATTTTATATATTTTTAATAGTAATATATGCAACATATTTTTACCTACTAACCACTCAGAACTGAAACTCGAGAGCGTCCCTTCTCATATATTAATTCATTATAACAGTTAAACAACACATTTAATTATTCTCAGGGGATCTAAATGAAAAAATAAAACTCCAGTTCGTGCAGTTTTAATGTACGGTACTGTATTTTATTCATGCAAACTTTAAAGCACAGCAGATGAGACATTCTCGACATTGTAATATTTCCGATATTAGATTATAGAGGGCTTCTTTATTAAAAACGTATTTTAAGAGGCTTCTGCTTGAACGTTATTGAACTGTTATTCATAGTTCGCGACGCATTCTCCGGTTTAAAATTTCAACTTTGTTTTTCTAATCGTACTTACCAGTTGCCCGATAATGCTAGGAGAAATGGCGCGAGGAGAAATAAAAATGCTATCCTAAAGCAATAATTTATATCATCTAGTAGGTACTTAAGTTGTTCACACTTGGCCGAAGCGTAACATTACAGTCATAAAATTGTCTAAAATCCCATTGCAGTGTAGTTTTGAAGAATTATTTATACCCATCGCTTGGTATATGCTTGGTGTACTCAGAAAAACTCCGTTAGAGCAATGAATATATCATACATGCATTATTACATATAATGGTATTCTCAAAACATTACATTAAAACAGTAAAATGTTATTATCTAGTAAAAACTAAGCATGCTTCACTTTGACTAAGAAAAAAAAATGTGGATCAGCTCCGGCGCACGATTGGAGAGCGATTGTCATTGGACATTTAATAGGCAAAAAGGGGGAAAAAATCACGTTTGGCACTCGGGGACTGCCGCGGTAAAGCAATTGCATAGCATTTTTTATCAACATATATAAATTCATATGTTGATGAATTAGACAATAATAATTGAATATTAAAACATTAATACAATAAGACAACGCTATATTTATCAACATTAACAAAAGCTAACAATTAAGTGTCCCCTTCACACTCATAAGCTAGACTGCTCTCGAGAGAGAGGTGGGCAGACTTTTCATGATGCGCATGCAGTGAGACGTCACGCCGCGCGCTTATTCATAAACACTACACAAGCAAAATGTGTGAATGTGTTGAACGCCAGCTACATGGTAGGCTGAGTGGGGGTGTTAGGTTTTATTTTCGTTACAGAATTTCTTGATTCGGTCGCCACGCTCTAAGCCACGATAAAAGTTATGCAATGGCTTAAAAACGAATGTTTTAAAATACTGATGCAAATTATATTTATTTGTTACATAATTATCGATTTAATAAAATGTTAAACAAAAATCAAGTGTATACGAGTATGTCATATTATTATATACGTGTGCTGATATTTGTAGTCAGGTGTACGTACATATATTATTATGGCATGAAAAGTTACTTACTTTTGAAGTATTCTGTTAGATTTTAGAACCTAGTTAAGATAAATGGCTATGAATTACTATTTTAAATACTATAGTAATTGTTCAAGTATTAAATCGCGGCTGTCTTTGTCAAATTTTAGTATATTGAATATGTAGTAAAATAAAAATGTTAAATAGACATTTTATTAAACTAACTGAAAAAACATAACTCTTAGTGCCTATCTAATTATTGTACCGAACTTTTAAAATGAAATCGATCATTAAGGAGAAAACTCGGAAAATGTAAGACAAACATCAATTTGTCAAAGCTACTCGTACGCCCCTATGTTGATGGCCATTTGCAAAAACTTCTCAAATGCCCACAACGACTGCATGAAGTTTCAAGTCAATCTTTTTCAAGAAATTTATATTAAATTAACAGCATACATTCCTTTTCAAATATTAGATTTCTAGTTACTACATTTACCATGAAAAAATTCAAGTTACCTTTACCTCTCTATCAGATACCACTGAAATAGCTCATGCAAATGACACGCATCAGACATTATAATAGAGGATCTATTGATAACAACTGGCATAGAAAAAAATATAAGGTAATTGGAATGTATTTCGGTAAACACAAAGTTGATACCTATTCTAAATAAAGGCCAGAGTTACGTCGTAATATAAAGGATTACTGTAATATTTTTTTACAACATTACATTTTTACTGTAAAAACGCACGCGGTTGTAAAAACGCCGTTACAACAACAAAAAAAACAAATGATTAAAAAATATTAAAAGAAAGGTGCACATTTCCGAGGCAATGAAAATTATATTTACACTCTTAATTACAATTTTCACATGTTCCAAGATTTACCTTTTAAGCAGTAAATATTGCTGGAACAAAAAAATTCTTAACAATCCTTTATTTTGAAATCTTAGGCCGAGACTTAAATATTTTTTGACTTGTGTAGGTTTATTTCTAAATTTACAATGTTTCTTTACCGAAATGGGTCCAGACGGGTCCGAAACGGGTGGGTTCAGACTCGTATTAGCTTAGAAAACATTTTTGTTGAAAACTTTGTCTCCTTTACAGTCACTGTACATGGGATTATCTGACGTTAAGGGCTGGGAGCTCGCCGTCAGCACCGCTACTTGCCTCGCTTTGTTCAGAAAGAATGGCGACATTGGAACATCCCGGACCCAATTTACTATTAGAGTTCAAGTAAGTTGGCAAAGATACAGAACTGTGTTACGACTGACTGTCTCTTTGTTACGTAATTTTGAAGTGAGTGCTACATGTACTAAAGATCTTAACAGCTAAAAACTTTCCAAGGTGCAAGAACTTAAAATTTGAGTGTGTTGTCTTGTCAACATGACTGCTGATCTACAAGTAAGTGTATTAAAATGAAAATATGTTTATTGTGCAGGTCTGGTCCTTTGGTGCCTCCTTACGATTATAACGGGTTCATAGCTAAATTAGAGTTTATTGAGCGACTGGACAGCAGTGGAGCGCCGCCTACTGTGTTACCAGCTTCCCCCCCACTAGCCGCCCTTACACATCTTTTAGATAATGGTAATTCTCCCATCATTATTTTATTGCTTATATGGGTGAATGAGCTCACGGCCCACCTGGTGTTAAGTCTTTATCGGTGCCCATAGACATTTACAGCGTAAATGCCGCCACCCGCCTTGAGATATGAGTTCCAAGGTCTCAGTATAGTTACAACAGCTGCCCCGCCCTTCAAACCGAAACACATTACTGCTTCACGGCAGAAATAGGCAGGGTGGTGCCTATTTCTGGTGGTGGTACCTACCCGTGCGGACTCTTAAGAGGTCCTACCACCAGTAAAAATGTTACTGTTAACCAGCTTAAAAATGTTTTTTTCATTGGCCTATTTATTATAAATTTGTTTCGCATAACAATTTTTGCATTGCATGTTTGTTTTATTAAATTCTTAGGTGATGCAGCGTTGGACGCGTTGGGTTCGAATGAAGTGTTCGCAAACAGCGGAGGTCGTATAGGTTGCGGCGCTATTGTCCGAGGGTACGGCCCGGGCGGCCTTCGCTCGGGTCATTTCGACACGCGAGCCACGACCTGGCGTACGCAGTGTACAGTACATCTCATCGGAGCTGCCACCGATGTTGTACAAGTCTCTTTGTTTAATTATAACTTAAGGTAGGCTTAAAATCCTATTTGTTTAATGGGTATGGGTAATAATAATATTAAAGTGTAGCAAAGTAATGTAAAGCTACAGTACAGTAAAGCTAGTATTAAAGAGAGTATCTTATATATTAATGTACTAGCTTTTGCCCGCGACTCCGTTCGCGTGGAATAATTACTTTGGCATAACGCTAAATTTTATCCCCCACTTCATTTACGTAGAAAGTGAAAATATTTTGAAATATTCTTTATTGGTACTCCACTTGTATTGGTATTACCGTTGTTATATAGTCTATAACCTTCGTCAATAAATGGGCTATCTAACACTGAAAGATTTTTTTAAATCGGACCAGTATTTCCTGAGATTAGCGCGTTCAAACAAACAAACAAACAAACTCTTCAGCTTTATAATATTAGTATAGGTAAATAAACACATATGGACATATATAAAGAGAGCGAAGCGGGATTTCATATCTCAACAAAGACTTGTGCTTATACAAAAAAGTTACGTTGTTCAAACTAGTTGAATTTTTTTATTTACAATTCTATTTATTTCCATCAAAGACTTTGGAGATTCTTATTAACTTTTAAATTTGAGATTTGTGTAACCAAAATATTTCGTTTAATTATGTTTAATTCATTTCCATCGCACTTTTCAAATTTAATTTTCTCAATTCAGGTTACAAGGCTGTAGGTCTCATATAGAAATTTTAGAAGGTCTCCACGAATTTAGTTCGAGAGAAAGAGACAGGTCTGAGAAAGGAGATCGTGCTCTGCTCAAGGTGTGCGGGCCCGCCGCTCGAGAAGCCAGGGATCCGTCTGGAAGGTTCTTGATACGTCAAGCTGTGACTTCGAAAGGTGCTAATTTGACGATAATGGTGCGAAGAGCATTGTCACAGAACGCAGAGGAGGAGGAGTTTGTTGATGGTGCATTCGCGTTTCATGACGGTAAGCTGTTGTTATCAATACTCTTTTTCTTCTTCATCGACGTTCCCTCATTACTGAGGATCGCGACCACACTATGTATTTCTATGAAGGTCTGTTGCGAGGTGGATCGCCTCTCGGATGCTGCCCCCATCTGTCCTCCTTATAGTATCCGACCATCGTGATGGTGCCCTACCTTTGTCTCGTTCCCCCTCCACTTGACCAAGAATGAGAAGCTTTTCCAGACTTTAGCTGTTATCAACATTGTTGTATCAAATGAATATTTGCTTTCTCTTGTTACATGTATTTGCACGCAATTTTTCTACTTTTTTATTTCTTAGATGAGTGGACGAGCCCACATCCCACCTGGTGTTAAGTGGTTACTGGCCCATATACATCCACAACGTAAATGCGCCACCAACTTTAAGACTTTAAGATATAAGGTCTAAGGTCTCAAGTATAGTTACAGCGGCTGCCCCACCCTTCAAACCGAAACGCATTACTGCTTCACGGCAGAAATAGGCAGGGTGGTGGTACCCACCCGCGCGGACTCACAAGAGGTCCTACCACCAGTAATTACGCAAATTACAATTTTGCAGGTTTGATTTTTATTACATGATGTTATTCCTTCACCGTGGAAGTCAATCGTGAACACTTGTTAAGTACGTATTTCAATAGAAAAATGGGTACACGATTACGTTGTAACTATACTGAGACCTTAGAACTTATATCTCAAGGTAGGTAGCGCATTTACGTTGTAGATGTCTATGGGCTTCAGTAACCACCAGGCTTGCTATGAGCTCGTCTACCCATCTAAGCAATAATACCTTATTTTTACCTATATTAAAAAATACCTTATTTTTTATAAGGTATTTAGTGAACTTATTTTGTATTAGAACAACACGAAGGGACTGCCTCGCCGGACGCAACGTGCGCGTCCACGCATTACGGTCTCGCTGCACCGGCCCACGGAGGAGTCTCCGCACCCTCGCATCATCATATATTCTGGAATATAGAAGAGAGACTGCTGTGTACACATCGGTTTATACCGGCCTCAAATCAAAGTGTTACTGTGGAGGTAAATAAATTCAAACCTAATGAATAGAATCTAGAACATTTTTTTTTATATAAATTGGCTGTATATATAATAATATGTATATGCTACGCTTGGAAGAATTTATTCTACTTATTTATTATATTATTTATAAGATAGAAAACGAAAAGGGACAATTTGAATAGTATAAACAAAAGGCGAGATGAACTCAGCCATGACTTTTCTTCCAGGAAATCCAAATCAGAAGAACTTTATAAATGTGGAAAAGCGTACAACATATTAGAGAAAATATTTAATTAAATTTTATTTAAGCGGTATTTAATTAAAAACAAATATTTTTACATTGTAACGTATTGTAACATATACCAAATATATTATACACTTATGTACATAATATACACACACATTCAAATCACAATCTGAATAAAGATATCTGCCGAGTGAACTGTTCCTTGTTTCTATTTTTTTATTTTCTAATCTTATGTGACTATGGTTGTATTTTTTTTAATGCTATGATGTATAGACCCGCCTACAGTCTACCCGGTGTAAATCGGATACCGTAGACATAACAAGGTAAATAAATCCGGGCACCTTGAAACGTGAGTTAGAAATCTCGAAGAAGAATAGAACAGTATATATATATAATATTCTTTGTGATAATGGAGCGTCTCAAATTACGCTCTGACGCACGTGCAAGTACTTAGACTAAAAATGACGCAGAAGGGACTTAGACATTGAATTAACATTGCCCGCTTTCGAAATATAATTTTTCATTGATTTTACTGGTGGTAGGACCTTTTGTGAGTTTGCACGGGTAGGTACCACCTCCTATTTCTGCCGTGAAGCAGTAATACGTTTCGTTTTGAAGGGTGGGGCAGCAGTTATAACTATAGTTGAGACATTAGATCTTATATCTCAAGATGCGTGGCGCATTACGGCTGTGAGCTCGTCCACCCATTAAGCAATAAAAAAAAAACAATCGAAATTCGAAATTTCTTTTTTCTCATGTTCGGGATGTGATTAAAAACGTATTCATTGGCACCAGATCCAGCGGTTAGACCGCATGTGGAGCGCAGAACCCACGGGGACCACTGGCGCTTCTGGATGCAGGACGGCCTGTGGCGACGCTGGGTGTGAATGCAGAGCACAAACCCCGCTACATTATCACGATCACGTGGCGCTAGTGGCTGGAGACGGAACCCACCTCTCCTGTCTGTGCGGCGATTTTCAGGTCACGTTATGAATCATTATGAATTTAATTTCGAGATTGAGATTGAGAGATTGAATTTGAGTAAGCAGCACTCAGAGTAACACGTAAGCTTGCTTCATTTTAAGTTATCTGTTTGCTAAATAATGGATATATTTTTTTCTGAAACTATTAAGTATAATAGAACTAAGTCAATTCAGATTATACATAATTTGATATTTAAATAGTATTTATTATGAAAAGATTAGACTTCTCTCTGTAACCTCAGGCCCACAAGAACCATATCACGTCAGTGTGTGGGGCCCGAGGCGGCGGATTGGACATCAAGCTGTCATTTGACAGCGATAGGTTTTTACACGTTTTATATTAGCTTCACTTGTATGTATGTTTGTATGTTTGTAACTGACTCCTTTAGACGCGATTTTAACCCACTTTAAACGGCTAGATTTCATTCAAACTTTGTAGATTTATCGAGGACCGATGACAATACACTAATTTGATAAGATTATTCCAGTATTCAATTTGCAAAATAAGATTTTTGCCAATTTATATACTTTATATCTATACTCGATAAGGCAGGAATAGATGTTAAAGTACTTAATAGTTTTAAAAATACACTTTTATAGAAAATTTAACTAAAAAATGAAAATATAATAGTTTAAAAAAACTAAAAAACACGCTTCATATAAAATTCAACTAAAAAATAGAAAATAAATTTTAATAATTTTAAATTAAAAATAGTGTAAAATATATTTTATTTTAAAGAAAGCGTGGGGTGTTTTTTAATATATTATTGAAATAATATTTCTTCTACTCATATCTGTCAGAAAAATATTTATAACTAATAACACCATGCACCCCACGCTTTTTTTACAGTAAAATATATTTTACAATAATTTAAATTTATTAAAGTTTATTTTCTATTTTTAGGTGAATTTTATATAAAGCATGTTTTTTAGTTTTTTTAAACTAATATTTATTTTTACGCTAAGATCTTCACCCACCAGTCATCACTGAGCCAACGGAATCTGATATCTGTCGTTTTATCTACGCCATTGGAATGAAAAATATTACCTGCTCGAAACACGGCTTAATTGCACGACTACAAATACACGAACCAAGCTTCTTGCCTATTAACGGTCACGGACGCTTCATATAAATATTTAATTCGCTCCGCTGAAACAAACCGTTGACCTTACGAAAGCGCTTCCAAAATGTGTTATGTAATTATTGCGAGCTCTTTCAAAGACGACAGCAAATAAATTAATCGTGTTACTTGGGCCTTATGCTAACGCGGCTACGGGATGAGCCCACCCTGACAGAGGCGGCGCCCTCGCTCGCGGCTCGATCCGCATAATTAAGTAAGAGGGTTACTATTAAGTATGTAACAGCAATAAAGTGTGGGACGTCCATCCCAGCGAACAGGGACTTCTACATAAAAGGTATTACGTTGCTTTCGTATAAACCTTTATTGCTTTTTCATTACGACGCAACGTTATGAAATATTTGTAAGATCATTGAATAATTTTCGTAATAATTTATATTGTAATTGAATTTCGTTTTAGATTCATTGAAGTGATTCTCCCGCTCGTAATTTAAATGTTTTGAGGCGTAATTAAATAACGATTAACGCAACCCACCGATGTCTCGTGATTTAAACTCACCAAAAATATAAATTTATTTATGCATATACGTATTATAGTCTACGCTGACCCGGCCCTATTATATTGGCTTGTGGAACGGGTACATAATTTAATTATTAACAGTACTTTACCATTTATGAAGAGGTGACGGCGTCCGTGCGTAATTACTCGTATTACGAGGGCACGTAGATACAAAATACATGTATCTTCGACGATATAGGCGACGGTCGCGATGTCAACCATCCTATACCTATAAACACGAGATGGGTTAACCGGTAATCCGTACGCTCCTGTTGTTAGTGAGCGAGCTACGCTGCTCTGACGTCCACTTTCGCGACTCTGGAAATTCAATTAAATAGTTTCCAGCGTAGTAAACGTATGTAGTAGGTACATCGTTTTACCGGTACACGATCCAATAGCGTATTTGTCGAAATACCTTGAACCACATGAGTTTAGTCACACACGTGAAGGTATATCAAGTTTGTTGTTTGTGGTGTTTTAATTAGTTGAAATTTCTGAACAGAACATTATTGTTTTTTTCAATTAAATGACATAAAAAAAAGGGATAGGACCTCTTGTGAGTCCGCACGCTTAGGTACCAACACCCTGCCTATTTCTGCCGTGAAGCAGCAATGCGTTTCGGTTTGAAGAGTGAGGCAGCCGTTGTGACTATACTGAAACCTTAGAACTCATATCTCAAGTTGGGTGGCGGAATTTACGTTGTGGAAGTCTATGGGCTCCGGTAACCACTTAACACCAGGTGGGCTGTGAGCTCGTCCAACCGTCCACCGTCAAAACGTCAAACTATGCCATAAATAAATAAAAGTTGGTTTTTGTGTATAACGATTAAGAGATGTTTTATTTTGTTGTGGAACTGTTCGATTCCAAAGGCCCTAGTTCCTATTTTAAGTAGTAGGGTGGCAAGGTATACTGCAAGCATAAACGAATACATTATTTCAATGATTACCGAAATCAACGTTCCAAACACAAAAACAAACTCTAGAAAGATCCTCGAATCAATCACTGTTTAGAAATTGTGCAATCAAATAGTAATTTGTATTCATCAGGCTGCTTGGTTGCCTGTCGTCGTCCGTAGTTGGACCAGCGTCCGCCTGGAGTACTCCGTGGCCCACTACACGTATGCGAGTAGGGGATTCGATTATGCCGCTGCATATAGTTTCAACGATGATGCCATGTGCGGGCAGAGAACATTTACAACACATTCAGGTAAATCTAATTCCAAATTTAGAAAAAAAGATGTGTGGTGGCGTGGGACATCGGATTGGAACGAAGTTCCTTATTATAAAAATATTAATTTTAAGTTCTATTCGAGGTATAAAGAAAATAATTCTTCAGGGTATACGTTTTTTATTATGATGTTTTAATTGATAAAAACATGAAAACTACTTCACAAAGTTATCAACTTTATTTTATTCACAACTAGCTGACCCGGCAGACTTCGTAGTGCCTCAATCGATAAATAAAAGACCTCCATTTTTGTATAAAATAAACTTAAAACAAACAAAAGGAATCCGTCCGATGGGGAACACATCAAAGGAAAAACCAAATTGTTATTTTTATTTAATTCCGAGCATTTTCATATTTATTTACCTTTCAAACCTTCTCTGGACTTCCACAAATAATTCAAGACCAAAATTAGCCAAATCGGTCCAGCCGTTCTCGAGTTTTAGCGAGACTAACAATTCTACAAGACTAACAAGAACAGCAATTCATTTTTATATATTATACAGATGAAGATGATTTATAAAAAATATATAATAAAAATATGTTATTTTTTGTACGTTATTACAAAGTTAAGTCGTACACTGTGTGCATTGCTAATAAAATCTAACGTTACGGACGTTTTTTCCCGGTTAGGGTACCCCTCCGCATAGTCCAATAAGGAACTTCGTTCCATTAATATCATCTAACATGGATAGTATACTCATGTAGACGTGTAGTCGTTAAGTTGATCCACGATTTAAAGTCGTAGTAGCTTAAAGGACGTGTCTTATCCTTTACGATGTGACTTTAGCGGTGTTCAAATCTCGCTAGGAGGTACCAATTTGTTGTACAAGGAAACAAGTAGCTGACACGTGCTCTCGAATAACTTCCGCGTTGTTGGAATAAATAGTTTGTAATAAAAATTAAAGTCAAATCAAGAATATATGAAATAATAATATTTGGTATTATTGTGCGCACTTTAAGCCCGCGCTGGTAAGTGTTACCAACTTATCATTTTTTGACCGCGAAGAAGTCATGCGTTACGGGTTTAAGGATGGGACTACGGTTTTAAAATACAAGTGAGACATTACGTCCAAGTTATTGAACAAAAAAAAGTTATAACATGTTCACTGAGATTATCCGCGTTACATAAGCAAACTCGTGTTGTAGTTGAAACATTTTCTTTTATTCCTTCACATGTTTATTTCTTACATATTTTCCCACAACTCAATATTAAATTCTGGCTTGAGATTTGGATTATATGTATGTGTTTAAGTGGACTGCTGTAAAGATGTACATGGATTGTGTATGTTTTAGTGTTTTTTTGCTTTAGTTTTAGTAACCACGTAAAAGGAATTGATCCGTCAACTCAACGATTAATCACACTACCAACAAAAGCCTACATTTGCGCTCGGGCAATTTATTTACAGATTTATATTTCAGTAACAAGACAAAGATGTAAATTGTGAAATTCCCTTTAATTCGACGGAGTTGTCTCGCTGGGGACCAGGTAATTTGAGTTTTATCTCGGATGAACTCCGCAGGGCCTCAATCGCGCGAACCGAAAACAAACAGTCCTATTTGACATTCGAAGCGCGTCTCAGACGTTTGGAAAAATCCGTCGGATATTGTTCCCGGTGGCGCGGCGGGCGTCCGAGAAAATTGCCACGACCTAGTTCGGAACCGCCTACGGTAGCAGCACTGAATCGAAAAAGCCTCGAACAAGATCGTAAACTTCCAATTACAATGTCGCTGTCCCGCGGTGACCCGCCTCGTCTGCCTTTTGCTCGCATTATTGACCCAAGAGATGGCCCCTCNTTGGAAAAATCCGTCGGATATTGTTCCCGGTGGCGCGGCGGGCGTCCGAGAAAATTGCCACGACCTAGTTCGGAACCGCCTACGGTAGCAGCACTGAATCGAAAAAGCCTCGAACAAGATCGTAAACTTCCAATTACAATGTCGCTGTCCCGCGGTGACCCGCCTCGTCTGCCTTTTGCTCGCATTATTGACCCAAGAGATGGCCCCTCGTCGCCACCTAGAAGTCGTATTTTCCCCGACATTTTATCCGGTAACTTCCTTTCTAGGTGAGATTTCATCGAAGAACGTGTCCGTCACGGGAAGCTTAAACGAGTTTTTCTATCAGCAGTGCACTTGGGTGCTTGACTCGAACGTCGAGAGACAGCTTTTCATAGATATAACATCGGAACAGGTGAGCTGGGTTTAGTTTTCGAAGATTTGTTTGAAATGTATATGTAATTAAAGTCGATTTTCAAAGGAGGTTGGGACGTGGTTTTCGTCTTTTACTTTTAAAAAAATATGATAAATATACACATTTCAATTCGGTCATGACAATGTTACATTTTGCGGTCCTCTTATGTGAGAGTATAACCTGAGTTTATTTTTTTAAAGACACAATATATACGTGTTAAGCAATTGTTCATATGCTAATTGTTTGTTGTTGGATAGACTAATTGATTCATTTACTTTTCACTTTATTTATGCAAGCTGCTTTATACAATTTGTTCCAAATTTATTATTAAGGGTCACTTTCATCACGACCCATAACCAACATAAGAACTTGCTAATATTTTAATTCAATTATGCCTTGAAAAATATTATAAAAAAATTATCGCATTAATTGAAATATTTAATTTGAAAATTTGAAGTCGTTGTAGGGTACCGATTTAGATTGTATTAAATGTTTTTTTTAATCTTCATTATTTAGCAGAAATCGCTTTCATGTTAAAGCTCTCACTGTATTTACTGTGTTTTAGTTTTTGGGAATTTCATAGTATTGGCTGTTAGGTAGAATCACAGGCACCGGTCACTGTCTTCGTCGAACCCGTTGCGACGAAGGGCTCGACGAGCGAATTAACCCATAGACACAGCGCACTGAGTTTCTCGCCGGATTTTCTCAGTGGGTCGCGTTTCCGATCCGGTGGTAGATTCTGCGAAGCACTGCTCTTGCTGGGGTCAGTGTTAGCATCACTCCGGCTTGAGCCCCGTGAGCTCACCTACTAGTTAAGGTTACGCTGAAATAGCCTCTCAAGGCTATCAGCTTAGGTAGGGAAACAAAAAAGAATCACAGGCAAATAAATAGGTAACTAAAACCGACCTCCTGCCACTGCTGTCGGTTTTGTTTATTCAAATTACTTAACAGGATAAGTCGTGTGGTTCATGGAATATCACCCTTCACGAGTGGTCTGGAGCAGGAGCGCACAGCGACGCAGGTCTCTCGGGAGCGGCGGGAGACCTCCTCTATACGTTCTGTGCAAGACACAAGAACCACACATATACGTTGCCTTGGAGACTGAACACCCTTGTTATAAGGTACGTGATGTCACGATCAATCCGAGTCGATGTATTGTAAGTCGATGTAAGTCTGCACTAGAAAATGTAATTTACGACCACTCACACTTAATTTTGGTGCTAAGCAGTTAAGCATTCTAGTTTGAAGGGAGAACAGGTTACAAAACATTTGAGGCTTCGAGGTCATGTATTAATGTAGGTAATGGACATTCTGGTATCTATAAGCTCCAGTAACACTATAGTGTCTCGTGAGTTTAATTGAATATGCAATTTCGAAAAGGGCACATCACTGAAAATGTAAAATGTTCAGGAAATGAAAAAAAAACTGATTATTTTCTAAAGCAGTGTAAAATTTAAAGTATTAACTTTTGAGATATATTTTAGTGTTAATTAGCAATTGAAAATTACTGGAATTATTTTAAAATGGGTGTAGGTAAGCCTCAAAACTACATGTATGTGAAAAAACGTATTTGATAAAATATGCGACATGTACCCTTTTAGAAATTGCATATTCAATTTTTCTCGACACTATATCCTCTATACAAGATCCTTGAGTCCAGTTGGACCCCTAGAGGTTGACACCACTCATTTAGGGGAATCTAAATGATTAATTTCGAGAAAGAATGTTCTAAGTAATAAATGAACCTTTTTGAAAAAGATAAAAATAATTCAGAGAAGTGTAGATAGAGTGCGTTTTATCGTTACATCAACGTTTCAACTAACACGCGCCCCCGCTTGATTTAACAGAGCGCTAAATAAACAAAGAAGAACACACAAGGAAGTCGAAGGAAAGTTTTATACGTGAGCTTTTAGCGCGGCCTAAACAATTTTCAAAAGGAGCGCTTTTCAGATGTTCCATTTGATAAATTATTTATAAATGTCCCTCGTTCTTAATACGGCAACCGACGAAACGTGCCAAACGAGTATATGCGCATGCTTTTATATGTACTATTTGATACAAAGATTTCTTTCCTTTGTGCATATTAGAGAAGCCTTAAGAGGGTACGTGGCGTGGATCCTAAATGACATCTTCACTCGTAAATCCCAAATAACGACGTGTGAAAACACATCTTCACGAAGAATCAAAAAGGTCTCACGACAGATTCGTGTTCGTAAAAGGTTTCCGTCCACGCCTTCACATTGGCAAATAATCATCTAATTCAACCAGCTCTGCAATTTAGCTTCATTTTCGAGCATATTGGCAGCAATCGAAGTAGGTTATGGCTAACTACGAGTAATAAAAACGTGCAAAGACGCATTAGTATCGACCGAATTGAACGAAATAATTGAAACCATTATTTTGTCGTCGACAACGCTTATTTTAAGTTTATTAACTCCACTTTTAGTTGGTCTCTAGTATGCGGCATAAATTATTTGTTTTGCAAATATCTACAAATTTTTGTCACAAATCGTGTATTTTATGAATTTAATACATTTTATACAAATAAACTTGTTACACTGAAAAAAAATTTTGTAGGTATATATAAAATTTTAGTTTTTCTGTTTTAGGTTGGTAGCACTGTCGCGGCAACAACCATTGTACACGATAAGGTGGCGTTCACAAGTCGTAAGAGCGAACAATCGCTTGGGACCCCCGACACCCGTTCCCGCAGCCTCGGCCGCGGGCAATGGGCTCACTATCTCGTACATCTTGTATTGCGTCTTATATTGCATACTACAGTACGCTTTATAATTTTGGTTATTAACGAACTAGGAATTGTAAACGAACTAAAAAACGTAATGGAGTGTTCCGTGATTAGATTTAAACGTCAACAAACATTTTGTAATACATTTTATACATAGGCAATTAATTGAGATATATTGTATTGACCACAGCATTTTTAATATTTGAACACTGTGATTTATGTCACTTTATTTTTTTGCAATTCAATCTCTTTAAGGAGTATGCAAATAATTGAGAAACACTTGCGTTCATTTCAACTTTCTGATATGTTTTTTATGGCTTATTTAAAATCATTAAAACGATTCTACGACAAATCGTGCTGTTATTATAAGCAAGAAAACAAGTTAAAATGCTTAATGAAATTATTTTCTTTATATCTATATAACTAATAGGTGTTTATGTTGTGTAATGATTTGCATTGTAGTTAGTAATGAATTTAGCATTAAATGGATTATGTATTGTCAATTACGTAACTAACATTTGTTGTTTTAAAACGTAATAATGTGCGGAACAACTATATAGGGAAGGGATAAGAAAAAGCTATTTTGGCGGTCGTATACGCTTTTTCACGCCAAAGGCTTTTTATTTAAGATGTTATTTTTGTTGTCGATTTTCTTGGTAATTTACTACGAAGTTACAATCTGTTTGAGTTGGTTTGGGTTTATGCTGGTAATTTATTATGATTTTTTGATGGACTTTCATAAAAAAGTATGCACAACAAAAATCGCAGATCGTTTTCATTATAACTTTATTCACGGAAAGTTTTTAAGAATATTCATATTTTAACTATTACAAACAGCACGAATACTTGGTGGCTAGGTTTTAATCGTTAGAGTGATTTATCGTGATCTCTTAAATCGAAACTTTGTTGAAAAATTGATGTCCAATTTTCTATTAAATTAAGTTATTCGCCCAGGATTTAAAAGATTAAAGTATTGGCCAATCATTTATGCATGAAGTCGTAGTCTTCGTTACATTGCTTGTTCAAGCTCCGAGCCCTCAAACTGGACGCGGAATCTCGGTTACTAGTATACTAATACTATAACAGTGACCGAGTAATACTTAGTAATACTAGGTACTAGTATTCTCAAAGATTTAAATTGTTAGGATCGTGGTACACATATTTAAGTCGTCAAATTTGAACAACGTTTCAGGAATGATAACAGGCGATAAGTAATTAAGAATTAGTTACGCTGCTTGAGTATGATAGATAGGCTTTATGGTGTTTTTTATACATTGCTGACTTAGTTACCTGCAATAGTGAATCTAAATAGTGCTTTGACATAAAAATGCATACATCGTTTACTAATATCAGTAAAATTAGTTAGATGTAAATAGTCTGAATTGACAGATTTTATAATAATTTTGTTTTGTTTCAATCTATTTGTTTGGAATCTGTCAGTTCGTAATTTTAGATTTATTACATAAGGATGGCTAATTAACTTTACTTAAGTAGAATATTATAAAATAATGTTTGTTACACCGAAATAGATAAATCAAAGGCAAATTTAATGTCTTTCAATTCTGTTTATCCAACCCTGATTTATCCTAAAGTGGGCGCGTAAAATGTGAATTAATCAGCTTGTAAATCAAAATTTATGAAATGCGGGTTCTTCGGTGAAATATTCGAATCAAACATTCTCGTGGAATTTACATACAAAGTAATTGTTGGTGGTAGGGAAGCGGTGCAGGTAAGTGCAACCGTCCTGCCTATTTCTGCCGTGAAGCAGTGGTGCTTTCCAGTTTTCAAAAATGGGAGAACCGTTATACGTACAACCTGTGATATTCCTATAGATATCGGAGCTTATGCCCCGGTTACACTGTGCCGGCCTTAAGCTGATTCGAAAGTGTGGAGCAAAAATTAATAAATAATGTATGTAGTGAATATATCAATTGCAATCCAATATCGATTATGGTAATCCGCAAGATTTCTTCAAAATGTATTTCAAATTTTGAACAGGAACACGTAGGACAATTGTGTTTTTGATTTTTGTTGAAAATTTTGTTATTTCAGCTTTTTTAGTCACATGTTTTACTGGTGGCAGGACCTCTTGTGAGTCCGCACGGGTAGGTACCACCACCCTGCCTATTTCTGCCGTGAAGCAGTAATGCCTTTCGGTTTGAAAGGTGGGGCAGCCGTTGTAACTATACTTGAGACCTTAGAACTTATATCTCAAGGTGGGTGGCGTATTTACGTAATAGATGTCTATGGGCTCCAGTAACCACTTAACACCAGGGGGGCTGTGAGCTCGTCCACCTATCTAAGCAATAAAAAATAAAAATGGTTAAGTGTCATGAGTGCGTAGTCATGAACGGCAGCCTATAATGAGTGATATTATTATTAACAATTTCGAAATTCTCATGACAGTGAAAAAAAACACGTTTATATAGGACATATTGTATTGAATGCGTGCATTCTTCGCAACGACGGAATCTCTGATGCGAAAACCTAATCACAGGTAGCCTGATGTTTGCGGCCGGAATAACTAAACTATTATGCCAGTGTAAACAAAACACACCGTTAGCAACTATGTATTAAATCTATCGTCAGCACCGGATGAATGGTTTACTGTCGCACACATGACAATCAAGCAAAGAATCATTTTATTTTTATAGATGGAAGCTGAAACTTCTAAACATCGAAGCTAAATATAATTTCCTCGATCGCTTCGTTGTTCTATATTAGAGCACATAATTACTATGATCAGTACAGTCGAATTCGAACATATTGAATCGGACGGTACTGTACTGTAGGCATTTGTTGGGTATTCGGGATTTTGATTCGAGAAGATTACTTATACTTCCTGTTCTCGTATATGTCATAGGCGATAATCATATACTCGTATTGCTGTCGTGGAATGTGGACGGCTTATAATAAATAGATTGTGTCGCAAGATAAAGCTCTTCAGCATCTAACGTCATCGGTCGTAACAAACATTGCAACCTGTCAATGTATTGCTAAGTATCTTAAGACAGAATAGATCTGACAAAATCTTAATCGCGCTAATTAAATTTACAAAATAAGTTTGCTTGCACACATCACTATTGTTTGAGCAGTGCCGGTCTACCAGGGAATAAAAACTGCCCGGTGGAGCTATTACCTGTGTCGTTGGTTTTCCTAAGCAAATGAAAAATAAAGTAGCTAAAACATTTTAAAATTCAAGTCACAATCACAACGAAAATCGGATTGTATTTATTATTCCAATCACGTATTTGATTAAGCTACAAATATTTACGAAAATATGCTAAAGAGCAATTACCCAGCAGTCTTAAGTTCAAACATTTGATTTAACGTGTCAGCGGAGTTAACAAAATCATGGAAGCAAGCGGCGGCGAAGCTTTATCAGTTCGATCGGGTGCTCCGTTTAAACTTTACATTTGAAATGTTCCCCTGCGTCTTTCTTAAAACTTCCACTTTTGCCTTTGAGATTTCTAAGGCGGAAACTTCCCTTTAACGCAAGTTCTGTGGTAGCATTTTTATTCTTCACTCTGGCTCGCGGCCATTTCGAATACAAGTGTACGCGAAACAATCCTAATTCTAAATTTATATAAAACTTTTTTCTGTAAATTTTTCATTTATTTTCAGAAGACAATCTAGGGTGTTTTTTAAATTAAAATGGACCTTTTAGCATATCAGAGCAGTTTATATGTTACCCGAGCAAATGTTGTTAACACCTGAATTCGTCCTCCACCATAAGAGATTAGATTTCAGTTTTACTTTTCAGCTGTATTACAATGCCTTACAATGTGATTTCTTAATGGCAGTGATACACGGTCGCACCACCTGTAGTTAGGTCTATATTACGGGGAGAGTTTACGTAAACAAAACTTTTGGAATTGTATAATAATTAGTATGAGACTTTTGAGATAAGATTTATTAAAGTAACAATCATAATCGTATTCGAGACCGTAAGTAAAAGACAAAAAACACACACACTGGTCATAATAATACAATAAAAGCATTTAACTGTGCTAATTAGATCTTTACTGAGCTTTTCTTTTTGTTTTCATGGGTAGACGAGTTCACAGCCCACCTGGTCTTAAGTGGTTACTGGAGCCCATAGACATCCACAACTTAAAGCGCCACCCACCCTGAGACATAAGTTCTAAGATCTCAGTACAGTTACAACGGCTGCCCCACCCTTCAGACCGAAACGCATTACTGCTTCACGGCAGAAATAGGCGGGGCGGTACCCGCGCGGACTCAAAAAAGGTCCTACCACCAGTAATTACGCAAATTATAATTTTGCGAGTTAAGGTACAGAAAAAATAATAAACGTACCATCACCTATCTTTAAAAGTTTATTAACACAACATGACTCGCTCGTCGACCTATCCCTGTGAAACTGGAAAAGCCTCCGGGTCACCAGTAAACCCTCAATGATAAAAAAAACAACATGACTCAACCAAGACTTTAATACAAAAAGTTCTCACTAGTTGTTCACTAAGTTTGCAGTTTTTGATTCGTACTGCTCCCAAAAGTTGTTGCCTTGGAAAGGCCGTCGGTGAAGTAAGCCTTTAGATGAAGTTCTCCGAATCCAGCCGCCAACGTCTTTGTATCTCAACTCAAAGGAAACGCAATTTAAACTACATGCGGGTACAGCAAATATTCATTCCCTTATTCCAACTCTTTCGAGTCTCTACTCTTTGCAAGTTTTATCCATAGCTCACATTTCGTTTAGAATATTCAAGTTCTGTGCGCATTTTATAAATACCATCTTCAAGAAAATTTCCACCAAGCATCAAATAGAGTATTACGGTATTATTAGTTATAATTTTGTTATCTATATATATATATATAAAAATGAATTGCTGTTCGTTAGTCTCGCTAAAACTCGAGACCGGCTGGACCGATTTGGCTAATCTTGGTCTTGAATTATTTGTGGAAGTCCAGAGAAGGTTTAAAAGGTAGATAAATATGAAAATGTTCGAAATTAAATAAAAATAACAATTTTGTTTTTCCTTTGATGTGTCCCCCGTCGGATGGATTCCTTTTGTTTTATTTAAGTTTATTTTATACAAAAGTTTAGGTCTTTTATTTATAGATTGAGACACTACGAAGTCTGCCGGGTCAGCTAGTTTGACCTGAAAAACCTCTGTACAGTTTTGAATCCAAAAATACATATAATCCTCATAATTTCATAGCAATAAGCATAATTTCATAGCAAGTATACTGTCTGTGACAAAATTGGCTGTAAGTAAATGGATATAGCGAAGCATCCGACGATTTTCTTGAGCATTAAACTCTTTTCTTGGATGTATCATCTGACTAATTTACGTTTTATTCTGACGAATAATAAAACACAACAGTATAAAACCCCAATTTTGAAAGCAACGATTAAGTTGCCCATTGTGTTTTCGCTCCGGCCGCGTTTCGAGTTGTTCATCGCTGTCGTAATTATGTTTTTAACTAAGACAAATTAACCGAGATATAGTATTTAAATAATGAAAAACCTCGCTCAACTACAAAGAAAATCTTACAAAAGCGTTTTATCTCTTCTCTATCAGAATACAAAACAGTGTTAATTTCAGAGATTTGGGTTTATGATGTTTTATTTTATTAAAAGTCCTTCGATCGCCATTTAAAAATGCAGATTGTTAATGTTTACTATATTAGAATTCGTAAATAATAAGAATACAATCCATTATTAGATTATTATCTAAATACTTAAGTACAGTACAGTATACTCATTTTTACTATTTAAATTATCCAGTGATATAACCTCGAATTGACTTAGACCGAGGCTAAACATTTTAAGCTTTACACGGTGTATCTTTTCACTGTGATGGCTGCGCAGAGAAAATTTGTTGAACGCCAGAGAATGTGAATAAGTCAAATTACAGTACTTTCCATTGTAAGTAAGACATTTCTTAATTGACCTTGCGCTGCTAAAAGTTCACATTTGTTAATTGGAGTTTCTAATTACGCTTTGTCTGCTTTCACGGCTTGACTCGCATTAATGAAGTCAAGAATTCAGGAAGATACTTACTTTTTAATTTCTTTCCATTATTAAATTTGCACTTGAAGAACAACAACAATATATCAAAAAGCCTCAAACAATTTCTGAGAATTTAACATGTGTATAATTCGATATATTATTATGTTACTCGCCTAAATACACATAGTTAATTTTCGATACACTCTAACCCTTACGCATCAATTTGGTTTTGTAAACAGTATTGTATGGCAATGGATATCGACCATCGTGCGTATTGTTTGTATAGATTGCTTGGATATACGATATTCGAAAAATCTGGATTGAAAGGTTGGGAACAGCGGCCCTTCGTTTCAAAATACGTATAGTAGTTTGTGTTTGTATTGTAGCAATTTAGGGGTGCAATGAATCGAGAGAGACAGCCTTTAGGCGGTTGGCATTTAAAGCACCTGACTGGCTATATTTAATTTGAAAAGTTTTCGTTATTTATAAGCTCTGCCTTAGTACGAATTATTAATCTTTTGAAAATATTTTTTCATTACTCATATAAAATAAGGGTGTGTCTGTCTGATACACTGAAATAAGAGGATGGTGACGAGAACGCATTATATTGTATTTATGCAAATTATATTGCAGGTTTGATTCATGTTATTATTCCTTCATCGTGAAAGATATTTGTAAACGTAACGTTAAGTACATATCTCATTAGAGAAAATTCTGCCTGCCTTTGGGATTTGAAGATAGGTATATGTATTCGCACCGCTGGAAACTGAACGTCTTATTTTGTAGCCCACGACGACGTCGTACTTTAGGTTTTAACTAAATAAAATATTAAAATACACGCTTAAAGAACTCGTATTCTCGCTCAAAGTAAATTTTCAAATTGTCGTTTACCAATTTATATATGTAGTTGTCACTGGTACCACCCATTAAATCAACAACATGAGCGTCAATATCCACCTCAATCCATTTGTTCTACTCTTAAACCGGAGCATAAAAATCCTTCGCTTTAAGACATACGTAAGTAGGCAGGCTGTTCGATCCGAACCTAGCGCTCTCGTGGCAGCCTAGGGCTCCGGAAACCAGCACGAGGTGCCCGTCAAACACTTGCAGCGATCCGCAGCGCTGTATGTACATTTTTAACAAAATATTGTCTAATCACTCACCGGAACCGATGACCTCGTCGACTCACGCCGTATCATTTAGGGAGAAGGCTTTAGGGCGGGAATGGATAAGGAAGAGTGATAATGGAAAACCGTAGCGTACCGTAGCAAGACCGTCACACATGAGGGTACCGTCTCGTTCGAGAGCAAGCAAAAGTGACAGATGTGAAGTCACCAAGGCACCGTCAAATCGCGACCCGTGTTGCCGTGGTAAAAATTCAAATACCCACAGATTGGTTTCGAACACAGGCACTACACGTCCTTGGTCGAATGAAGTGCTTTCGCGAATCGTGACAAAAAAAAACATTATTAAAACGGTTTTCGCGTGTAGGTAATCATGGTTGACAGCCTTTTAGCGGTGTATTAAAAATATTTAATGGTAGTAACGGTAGCACGTATATAATTAATAACGTGGTGTATCTATTCCTGATTTGTCAACTTCGAACCACAAATAAACTTTTAACATTACTACTATTGATCGCTTCATTGGTTTAGTGTTTAGTGACACCGATTGCTGGTTCACAGGTTTCGAGTTCGATTCCGAGTTGGTTTCTTTATCAAAGATTGTAAAAGAAATGTTTAAATTTTTAAGCTTTTGTATAGCTTTTATCGCGGGTTTTGAGCGCAGCGACCTAATCAAGAAATTCCGTAACGAAAATAAAACCTAACACCCCCACTCCGCCTACCACGTAGCTCGCGTTCAACACATTAACACGTTGCCTTTGTGTAGTGTTTGTGAATAAGCACGCGGCGTGACGTCGCACTGCATGCGCATCATGAAAAGTCTGCCTATCTCTCTCTCGCGCGGTCTAGCTAATCAGTGTGAAGGGGATAGTAAATTATTGATTTTGTTAATGTTTATAAATATAGCGTGGTCTTATTTTATTATTGTTTTAATATTAAATTATTATTGTCTAATTATAATTGCACAAGTTGATAAAAAATGCTATGCAATAGCTTTATTGCGGCAGTCCTCGAGTGCCAAACGTGTTTTTTTTACAAAAATATATACGTTAACAATTAATTTAATTTAGTATGTTTTTATTAAAACATGAGAAGCAGATAATCGGTCGATATTTGGAGTAGTTCTACACAGAACGCAGTGGTTTCAAATAATAGGGATGAAGTATGCTCTACGGATGCGTAGTGTACTATGATAAACCTAGTACGATAATTATGGTAAAGAATTATATAGAACAATCCTTTGAAATATTATAATAGTTACTATTTCATGGGTTCTTAGCGCGATTTTTAGTTTTGGGAAGTTCCTAATATCTCGGGGCGTGTCGAGCGCCGTAGTCACGTGTAGTAGATTGTCCTTATAGAAAACACGGAGAAAATTAAAGTATAAAATTAGTAAAGTTGTTCAGTGACTGACAGTAAAAATACGCCCTCTCGTAACGTAAAATTCGTTACTAATGTTCTCCTTATTTTGAAACTAGCGGCCCGCTCCGGCTCCGCTCGGGTCAACAAAAATTTCAATGATATTTGACGTTGTTTTATTTTTTAAATAACACTTATTGTGGCATAACTATAATAATACGTGCCGTCGCGACACTTTTTGTGAATAATAATGTGTTATAGAAAGTCGTAGTACATTATTTTATTCTATAATGAATAGTTTTTGCAGGGCACGCGATGTAAAGAATATTTTAGGTATTTTTTTTACATCTTGGGTTACATTATTGGAGCTTTAGTAAGGATACCTAATTTTTTTCAAAAAAGCTTTTAGTCTATGTCACTCGGGAATAGTGTAGCTTCCAAACAGTGAAGGAATTTTTCAAATCGGTTCAGTAGTTTCGGAGCCTATTCAATACAAACAAACAAACAAATATTTCCTCTTTATAAGATTAGTATAGAAGTTAGATGTTGGATGATATTTTTATGCATGAGAAATTTTCACATAGTTCCAGCCAACTTTCCAAAGTTATAATTTTACTATTGTTTCAACCAAATTGTAGCGCGTTGTCGACAGTAAAAAGTGTTTGAAGCAAATACGAATTTGTTTACGAATTGATAAATTTCGTAGAAATGTTATTGTCTCAAATGATATTAAAAAGAAAAATCACTGTTTTGTAAATGTTCCAAATCTCCAAACTAAACTCTTTTCGATGTTGGATTTCCGCAACTAGTTTTTTACGAATTTGTTTGCAACATTAATCACTTTTTTCCTCTTCTGGTTTCCTTACAAGCTTCTCGAAAGGAAACTCAGCTTTAGCGTCTAGTCTGAAATCTTCGCAAACTTTTTCCTGTGCTGCATTCCGATACTGACTCTTATAAATGTTAAACGATTTTACATATTTTATTTTTCACACATTTTGCTTACTAAATTCTTAGTAAGCATTAGATTTTGTTAACATAAAGTTACCAGAAAAACAATTTTTAAAGGATTTCTTAGTTGTTAGTTGTAGTATTGGTTAGATTAACATTTGTCTAATTTACACAATTTATATGCAACCAATCAAAGACAGATTGATAAATAAATATTTGATGATTCCTAGATCGATAACATTTAAAACCACCTTTTAATGTATTTTTTTTTACATTTTAATATTAAAATTTAGCTGGCGTGCTATATTTTAAGGGAAAATTGGTTTTATGTAAATAATGAATATTGATTCATAGTAGAATAATGGTTGAATCCCATGATGGCTTCGGAATGAATCCTACTGAGTTTCTCGCCGGATCTTCTCAGTGGGTCGCGTTTCAGATCTGGTGGTAGATTCTGCGAAGCACTGCTCTTGCTGGGGTGTGTTGGCAACGCCTCCTGGCTTGAGCCCCGAGAGCTCACCTACACGTTAGGCTGACATCGCTTCTCAAGGCTCAGCTTAGGTACAAAAAAAAAGGAATGAATCTCTTTACCATGCATTGTTATGAAGGATTCCTATTTTATTAAATTTAATACGATTAACCTAATGCCGTAATCATTACATTTCATTTCAATTTAATAACAGATGACTATAATGTAACTATGTAATGTAACTATAATGAGATCTTAGAACTTATATCTCAAGGTGGGTGGCGCATTTACGTTGTAGATGTCCATGGGCTCCAGTAACCACTTTACCAGGTGGGCTGTGAGCTCGTCCACCGATCTAAGCAATAAACATAAAAAAAGATGACGAGAAATGATCTACATATGTGTAAATTCCTAAAACGGCACTATTAGCTCCACAACTGCTCGAAATTCAAGTAACATCACTAAATGTACCTAAATACTCACAAAGTAATATTGTGTGCTTTAATGAGAATTCTCGGAATATTGTGTTAGTGAAACGCCTGTTGATGACAGAGAAATAATAAAATGAAAATAGTTTTTAAACCAAGCTTCTAATTTACATTAAAGAACGAAAAAAAGTACTATCGTAAATTTATTTCCTGTCATGTTGTTTTGTGTTCGAACATAACCGACATACATGGTGTGATGGACATTATTCATGCTTAATTAAATGTTTATTATTTGATGACAAGTTGTATATATAGTAACATATTCAAACTGTCCCGTTTGTTTGAATTTAAGATTAATCTCACTTATTGAAAATCGAAATCAACAAAGAGTAGTTGCATATTTGATCAAATAATCGTTTTAGCTTTAGGTACTGCAAGCAATCACACGCTTCGTCGAATTCCAATCGGAAAACGAATATTTAAAATGCTCAAAAATAGCTTGAAACTAAAACACAACGGTTTTTGGCGAACCAGTCACTTGAAGCGAAGTGTCCGGGATTAAAGGCTTACGGCACTGTAGCCAAACAAATTGCCCATCTAATGGCAGAGTAGTGCGGCCTAAACCGCGATCCAGCGAAGCCCGCCGATAATCCTGACCGGTTAAAACTTCCAAGCCTTTTTTGTTCATTCAAATCGATTAGTTGAAAAGTTTGCTTGTCTTGTATTTAAGCTATGGGGCATGCCTGTCAATATCTATATCACCGTTTAGTCTACACTAGACTTGAAACATAATTTACTATTCAATATCTATCAAATTCGTTATTGCTTGAAACACCTTGGTAATACGAGAGAATTATTGTTACGACTGAGCCCTACATTTCGCTCATCCGCTCAAGCGGCAAGACCTCCGGGCCAAATGCAATCCATCCACCCTAAAAAAGCAGAATTACCGTTAGTTGCGTCAAAGACTTTAATATAATCCCTACTGAACTGTGAAAAGTGATTTAATAAACAGTAGTAAATATTAATTAAAGGATTCGCTTTAAAGACGAATGTGATAACATTGATATCAGCCGAGTTCAAAATCCCTACTACAATTTTAGCCGATCTAAGACCTGATGATGGCTACTAAACATAACATATTCTAATTATTTTATTTATAAATGTTTTACTAGAGCCAATACCTATTACGCAGTAGAGATAGGCAGTAAGATTCAAGTAGAGAAAGGCCACTTACTCATGTGGCCTTTCAGTAACCACCGTCACCACAAGTAAAAACGTAAAAAAATACCACCATGATAATTAATTAAAATAAACTGTGTGTGACCAAAAAGATGGCAGGAAAGGGGCATCAACTCAGTCTGTCCGCCGAGCCCACTGCAACATCAATACAGAAGACATTAACTACAAACCCACTTTCAATAAATGTAGCCGTAATTACACTCAAAGCTTAAGCCGCATCAAGCTTGTCTTATATTATAAATTATTATTATAAAAGAAGTCGCACGACATTGGTAAAAGATACAGTTTATTTACGATTTATCTAAGAAAGTATTGTCCGCCTCATCATCTATACTTATAATCCTCCTCCTCTATATTATAATTGTTCTCCATCTGCTGCGATCCTTAGCCTCGTGGAGGGCATCGTGGAGCTTGATGTCCAGCCAAGATCGAATTTGGTCTAACCATCTCGTGGAAATGCATCCTCTGGGACGTTTGTCCTCTATCTTACCCGTCACTATCTGCTGCGCTAGATTGTGACCCTCTTTTCCAGCAATGTGTCTAAGGAACTCCAATACCCTATGAATGCATATTGTGGAAAGTCTAGTTTTAATATTAAGTTCCTTTAGTATTAACACGTTGGTCCGAAAAGCTGTCCATACTTATAATAAAGGTTTAACTAAACTTTCGTCACAATCGTATTTATTTATTATTTGGAATTAACAAACACAATAATTGAATTTTAAGGTCGATCATCCAAGCTTACAATCCAAACCATTGTGGAGATAGCAAAATTATTTGCATTAGTATGTGTTTTGACAATCGGAGACACAAATGGTCCAGCGTGGGACGTAATCGTGTCTTTATTTGTTTTAATGTTGCCGAAAGACTGGATTTGTGCAGTGACCGTGGCGAATACAGTATGTGCGATAAATGCGGAATTAAAGCCGTCTAAGTACATATTATGCTATGGTATAGACCTTAACATAATGTAATGCCTTAACAAATGGAAACCCTCTCGAATATTCTGGGCACATTCCTTGAATGTTCTATAACATTTCCTCAGTATCACAGTTGTGTCGAGAGCTCTAATGGCCCTGAAAATGTTCTCGATATTAGACAAGACGTATTGGGAATGTTCATCGGCTTTAAATTGATAGGTCTTCAGAACACAGTAAAATTCCAACCGAGACAGTGAACATTTCAGCTTTTACATAGTTACAGCTTTTACACACATGTAGCCTTTTAAGTGTCGAGACCAAAGTAAATCACTATAAATATAGAACATTATCGAATCTTCGATACGAAATGTTGTTAACTATAATAATATGATAAAACCTATACTGCGACATCCGTTTTATTATGATAAAATTTATTATATTTATAACAATATAAATACATACATACTAAAATAATATTTATAGTAAAGAAGAACACTAATTAATATACTACCAAAACACAAAAAAAATTTCGTTATTTTTACAAAAAAAAAAGTTAAGAAACATAAATAAACCTATCAAGCCTTGAGTAAACTTGATAGGACCTAATTCAAATCGCGTTTGCAAGAAGGAAATAAGACTATGAATTATCAAAGAGCTCTAGTTTCAACAGCTCGTTAAGCGACAAAGAGACCTGATCCTTCTAGTCTTTTGTGTTGAATCTTGAATGAATAAAAAACGATCACACGATCTGTCTAGAATGCGGAACGTGCCGCATCTGTCGGATATGAACAAAACGAAGCATTAAGCCTCCAAGGAATACGGGCAATTAAGAACATTCCCATTTTGTTTGTGGATTTGTAACTGCGTAATAGGTATCCCTGCGTGTGAAGGTTTCCGTTTGGGATTATAATATATTTCTTAGAAAATTGGAGAGGCTGCGCGGGTAGATATCACCATTAATGCTTTTCAGTTTAGAGGGTAGAACAGCACAGTTGAGACTTACAAAATATGTCTCAAGAAAGCTGGCGGTATTCGCATTGTGATATTTATAGGCTCCGTTAGGTACTTAAAATCACTTGAGCTGTGAGTTCCTACACTCATGCTTGTGCAAAAAAATATACTAATAAGTGAAGCACGCAACCCTAATGTAATAATTTAAATGTACTTTTAAGTATATAATAACGCTTTAGTAATTCAAATGAGTTACAAAAATATGCACTAACAAAAAGAGAACAAGTTATAATGGTAGTGGTTTTTATACGTGATGAAATTTAAGTATAAGTATAGCAGTAATTTAAGTCATGTAGTCACTTTTAGAACATTTTCAAAATCAAATAGCGAGTGAAGCATGAGCCAGATTTATGAACGAGATCTACACGTATCAGCAATAAATCCGGAGGCCTTAGCAGCTCCAGCTAAAGTGGTCGACTGACACCTTCCCATTTACCATGACTTATGGACACGTGACACAATGTTTTTGTCACTAATCCAGTTTTTGTCATATAGACAGTTCACACTTTTGTGCAGTTAAGTGAGTTGTTCATATTTTCCTTTTAACAGTTAACTAATCAACAATGTTTATTTAATTTTTAGTGTATGGTTGGTTATATGAATGGTTAGATTCTGGACAATTAGTTTTCCTGGTTGAGCTACTGATGATCTTAATTTATACAGCCCAGCTGTATATCAGATAAACAGAGCCTTTTTTGTTGGGCCTATTGAGAGCAAACATAAGGGTAGATAGAGTCTGGTGGTCCGATACTTGATTAGAACTTACGAACTTCTGCTTAATCCATTCTAAAACCTTTCCTTAAGCATTAACAACTACTATATAAAGTTTCAACTCCATCATATAAATAACAAGCAAACCGTACAAACAAATAAATACAGATAACCGAATTACTAAAGATTAACCAATTATACTAAAAAAAAGAGTGCTATGACTTAAAACAATCCTATGTTTTGGCTTTAAGTACATATGTAATGTATACATATATGTATTTTTCGAAAAACTAACAAAATAAATAAATAATATATATAGAAAACAAGTTCGAATAAAAGAAACCGTTTTATAACTTTTAATAAAATATATTCGTGTTAGAACTATAATATATATTTGTCTAATTTTATTAAATAATAACAAAATAATAATTGCTAAAAAATACTTTAAACATTACAAACGTTCACATTTTATACTATGAATGTTCCCAAATTACAATCTGTACACCAAAAGATTAGTCCCTTTCAATGGTTTCCTAATTTCGTTCATTATTTGGACCGCATTTGGCTAAATTCAATTTACTTTTGGACGCAAAACTAAAGAGGTTTCAATTCAATCCTCTTTTCAAATTTAAATTAAGAAAGGCTTTTACATTATTTTAATTCTGATATCCCAGTATATTTTAATTTCATTATTGGAAATTATTTCCTTTTTTAATGAGATTTTATTGGCTTTCGAAAATAATGATTGTCTTTTATGGTAATTCAATAATTGCTATTGTTTGTGAACTTTTGGTGGTAGAACCTCTTGTGAGTCCGCGCGGGTAGGTACCACCGCCCTATTTCTGCCGTGAAGCAGTAATGCGATAGATAATGTTCAATAAATTGAACAGTTTATCATCTTTAGTAGGATGTTTATTTGAAATATTCAAAATTCCAGATACACATTCTTTCACTTAGCCTAAAAGGCTTCTTGAAAGGCTTCATTTAAATAAGGAGTTCTAAAATCAATTGAAGAAATTAAATAAGCAGCAAATTAAATTGGGATAAGGGCTTTAAATTCACAAGGTAAGACGGCACTTCTTATTAAGGAGCAAATACAATTAAGCAGTCCCAGCAATTTAAGAAGATCAAGCCCTGTTTAATTGCAACACCATAAATTGTCCTTTGAACGTATAATTTTCTACCGTTCCGTTTTATGGTTCTCGTAAAATTTACCACCTATGTAATTAAATTGATTACATTTACACAAACATCTTGGAAGTAAGTTGTAAAATGAGTCAAGGATCAAGTAAAATTAAGCTTTGTATAATTTTATCAGCGAAGTTGATAACCAATAGGAATTCGTCTCACTCTGAGATATCGATATTTTTTGTGGAAATATTTTTCTAGTCAGTTCTCTTCGATTTTCTTTCGTCAATTTAACCACTTAGTTTTGCTACTTATAGTGACATTTCTTTAAGCAAATTTCAAGCAGGTACAGTTGGTATTGCTGGTCGGCTGTATATCACTTTCTATAGGGTATCTTCACGCTCGTTTATGTACCTCTTGGCTATCTATTACTTTTTCTACAAAACGATTGTGACTTATAAATTAAACTTCGAAGATTTATAAATTTTTCATCAAATTTATGTAACTATAGTTACTAGAGGTCCCGCAGTAGTCGAAATTCGACTATAATTTATTGGAATTGTAAGTTTGTACACTATTATGATTCTATTTTATACTTCTATAATCACAAATTTCGCCAAGACTACACTATACAAAATATTAACAAAAAACCATATTCTATTCTCAACAACAGACGTCAAGAACAAAAGTTTGACGATAAATAGTATGCATGCGTGTGTGCGTCAAATACATGGTATGTAGTGTGTGTAACGTTTTCTTTATTGATTTAATGTATCTTTTAAGCATTATTTTAAAAAAATATTAGCATTGTGCACTTCTTCTCTATATTCTCTATAAGTGTGGAAAATTTCGTACTCCTCCGTCCGCGCAATTTTCGTAAAAAGGGATACAAAGTTTTTGCTTCACGTATTAATATATAGATTCTTGTTGTAAGGGTGTGAAGTTAAATATTGATATTTTAAAAAAAAATTGAGTACCATTAACAATTTTTCTAAAGCTTCGATATTTATCAGGTCATGATTTTCATAAAATATACAAAAACGCATGCACCTAAACATACATTTCGAAGCTTCTGTAAAGGCACAATTACGTCAGATAAGAAATTATATTTGAACACAACGAGGGTAGTTGATTAAATCCCGAGGCATTTCCATGCCTTATTAAATATTTACAAACTCCAACGGATTCTGAATTAATTTTAGGAAATCGACTTTGTGTTACAGTCTACCTTTGTTCGCGCCTTTATAATACGTGTTTTTGAAGTGAAAACTTCTTTAGAATCGTTGTGATTTCAAACCGGATGCAACGGAAAAAACGACAGGTAAGAGACACAAGTACAAAAATGTGTAGGATGAATGAGACAGAAATATACATACTATTTAATACAGCGCCATCTGTGAGATTTTTTTTAATACTAACGTGTGTATGAAAGCTCTTGTAGTGAATTTTAATTTAGGATTATACGTGAAATTAAAATATCAATTCACAGAGCGCGCTACCTTACAATTATTTACGAATGACAAAATTTTACATATACTTAAGACGTTTAGGATAATTGTATTTTAATTTTTTTTTCATTAAAATTAAGTTCCATTGTTTTTGCGCAAATAAAATAATTTCGTGAAAGTTTTTGTAACATATTGAAAAATTGTCTATTTATCCTCAATTATTTTCTTTTCTACTTTGAATAATGTCATTTTTAATAATGTCATATTTATAAGTTACACTATAACCGCTTTGTAAATAGCTGAGACTGCCGGTGTACTCTTTTTTTTATTGCTTAGATGTGCGGACGAGCTCACAGTCCACCTGGTATTAAGTGGTTACTGGAGCCCATAGACATCTATAACGTAAATTCGCCACCCGCGTTGAGATATAAGTTCTAAGGTCTCAAGTATAGTTACAACGGCTGCCCCGCACTTTAAGCCGAAACGTTTCACAGCAGAAATAGGCAAGGTGGTGGTACCTACCCGTGCGGACTCACGAGAGGTTCTACCACCAGTAATTATGCAAATTTTAATTTTACAGGTTTAATTTTTATTACACGATGTCAATCCTTCACCGTGGAAGTCAATCGTGAACATTTGTTGAGTACGTATTTCATTAGAAAAATTGGTACCCGCCCGGGATTCGAACACCAGTGCATCGCTCAACACGAATGCACCGGACGGCCTATCATTTAGGCCACGACGACTTCAAAACTTGTATTCAGTGTTGCTACTTTGCTATGATTCGGGAATGAGCCGCGAAAATATCTATCTATATACGGCAGAAAAACAGCAAAAAAGCCAAAAAAATGTTAATAATTAAAAATGTGTGAAGTGTACGTATGTACAAGTATTTGTAACAAATTCTTATTTGTTACAAATACTTTTTTACAATACATAGTTTACATTACAATACATAGTCTTTTTTTTTTCAATTACAATATTTTCTTTCAGGATCCTCCAACGTATCATTTTATTTAAGAAAAATGAAATTTAAACGTTGACATTTTCAAACACAAGCAAGCTGCATACTTTTGGATTTGTGGTAAACCCATGAGAAGAGTTTTCCATCTCGTCTCGGCATACTTGCCTAATGATCCACACACATGCGTTTTTATTACTTCCCTCGACACCGTGGGGTCTGCTTATTTACATTACAAATGAAGTATACTAAACAAAACAGTTTAATAGAAGGGGCATGTGAATTTACATTATTCAGGGGCTTTATAGGATGTTTTAAAAGCAGGAAAGGTTATGATTCACTTAAATTATTTAAAACTTTGAAAATGATTGCACAGTAACAATTTTACAAGTTTGTTATGACTGAAGTTATCGGTATTAAAATTCTTTATTGACAGCAATTAATAATAACTGTTAAATAGTTTTGGTAGTTGTCTGTGGAAGAATTAATAGACAATAATTATATAAGTATTACAGAGTATTGATAACTGTGTTGATAAGAAGTTTATATGGAATTGGCAAAGTATAGAAATATATTTTTTCTTGATATTAGAAACTAGCAGCCCGCTCCGGCTCCGCTCGGGTCTTTAACAAAAATTTGAACGATATTTGACGTTGTTTTATTTTTTTTATATATAAGAACACTTATTGCGGCATAACTATAATAGTTAGACGTATACTGTCGTGACACTTTTTGTAAATAATAATGTGTTCTACAAAGTCGTAGTATATTATTTAGAATATTTTAGAATAAAATAGAAAATATTAAAGAATATTTTAGGTAATTTTTTTACACCTTGGATTACATTATTGGAGTCTTAGTAAGGATCCCTAATTTTTTTCAAAAAAGATTATAGCCTATGTCTTTCGGGAATAGTGTAGCTTCCACACAGTGAAATAATTTTTCAAATCGGTTCAGTAGTTTCGAAGCCTATTCAATTACAAACAAACAAACAAATCTTTCCTCTTTATAATATTATATTATATTATATATTATATATAGTATAGAATATTAGTATTGATTATTTTTTGGGAAGGATTACTTGTGGTCCGTAGACTTTTCGAGTTTCACCAGGACAGATGGGCGAGCACATGCTTTTATTGCTTTCGAAAACCGTTCAAATCGGAACGCAAGATGGTAAGGCATGGTAAAGATAAGTAGAAATCTATGCGGACAGTGTGGGGCGTGGGCTCAAATTATACATTACTACCAGTAATTGCGTATTATAACCATTTTTCAGGTTTGATTTTTATTACACGAAATATTCTTAAATCAATGTAATGTCCAATATTTTTCTGATATAAACGACGATTTATTTCCTTGACGTTGAAAATTTATCGGTCTTCAGACGAAATAAAACGCTAAATACAAATGCAATTGAAATCGCTAATGGAACTTACAAGGAGTTTCAACGTTAACTTTTAATAAATGTCAGCGAGCGGTCCCGAAGTGATATATTACTATTGGCGGTTGGACACGCGGCGACGTAAAAAATGCTGCGTCAACCACATTTCATAATACTGGAAGTTTCCGTCGAATCACGATGGGCATATCGCTTATTATTTATAATGATCCTTAAAAACAACTTTAGACGGTTCAGGGACCGTAGGCAAATATATTATAATATCCTTAATTTCTTTGTAGATGAGAAAGGGAGTTTGTTGATTTTTTTTTTCTACCAAGCTGATGGTCTAGAGAGACCATATCAGCGTCACCGGGCTAGTAGCTGAGCTCACGGGACTCAAACCTGAAGATTTCGCTAACACGAATTCTAGCAAGAGCCGTGTTTCGCAGAATCTACCACCGGTTCGGAAACGCGACCCACTGAGAAGATCCGGCGAGAAACTCAGTGGGCTGTGTCTGTGGGTTAAGGTTTGTTGTTTGTTGCGCATTTCTTATTTTACTATAATGATGAAAATTTAAATGCACGAATCTAATTATGTCTGTCTTGTAATATGTGCGTTAAAACTTTCCATTAGAACGACAAGCTCGGTTTGTTACGGAAACCAAACAGCAAGTCTTGAGTATAACGTGTTATTCTCTTAGTACTACTATATACCGATTAGATTATAGCAACCTACATATGCTCCTAAAGAATAAGAAAAGATGGATTTTTTATTGACTTTGATTTTTTTTTAATTTTTTTACAAACTTCGTCGTAAACGCTCTCCATCATCACTCATAGACATCGGCAGGGCTATGTGCAAAATCAACACAGTACCTTTTGCAAATTAATATTTTCAATCATATTTGCCCGCCAAAAAGGATATTTTACGTTATAGAAAACGTGAGTGACCGAGGCTCCCGTCGGTGTTCGATTCATTCTAAAACCGAATGAAACATGCCAAAAATGTTCTCTAACATTCATTTTTTTCATTTTGTCATAAACCTCTAACTAATTTGCAAAACGGCTAACTCTCTACCCGTGAAACATCAAAGGCTTATATTACTGAAACATTTTATGTCGATTACCATTTGTTAACGTATTGTTTAGACTTATATACATTCAGTAAGCATCATTACTTCCTTATTCCGCAGCGAGCTGAAGTGTTAAATAACGTAGAACTTTCGACTAGCACGCCCAACAGTTACTTGTTTAACCAACAGTATTAAATCACACAGAGAGACGCTTCCACAACACTGTAATATTTGCACCGAGCTCTCAGATATTCTTGAACGCGAAATATCAACGAAAGTGGAATAGAAATCAGTTGGTGAATTTTCGATATTTTACCGCAGCGTCGTGGTAGCACCGCGCAGAAATGTCGGAACATTTGTTTGTGTATTTTAAAATTCGTGCTTTGAATGTATTTCGTGAGTCTTCAAAATGTCACTACTTTTAAAGGAGTTTAGTTTTAAATTTTAATTTTACGGCCAGTTAACTATACTATACTATACTATAGTACAAGTATACTGTTATGAAAAGAAGAATTAGTGCCTTTTTCAAATATAAAAATTTGCTAATGAGGTTCTTAAATTTCGTTGGTTAGGGGACAAAATTATAGGCTGTCTCATGAGAAGCACTGATTCATAAGCCATATAAAAACTGGTGCCTGTCTTGAAATCCCAATTGCCTTGAAATAATAGCAGAACAAATTAAATACTAGTGGGAAACGTTTTCAACCTAATAGCAGTAATCTTACAGGTTTCATTCTATTGCACACTAGCTAACCCGTCTGACAGTTTTCTATCCAGATTTCAATAAATTTAGTTTTCTTTAAAATTGTCAGTAAAATAATCCAGTCGCTTTCAATTCCACTTGCTAATAACAGTATTGTTCTTAATTTATAATAGTTTTAACATTTTTTTTTAATTAAATAATTATGTAATAATTAATAAGAAGAAATTGTGACTTCCGTAAGATTTTCACATACAGCTCAAACTGAAACGAATACATGAACACAAAGTAAATCAGTATAAATAATAAACTTATTCTTTTTTTTATTGCTTAGATGAGTGGACGAGCTCACAGCCCACCTGGCGTTAAGTGGTTACTGGAGCCCATAGATATCTACAACGTAAATGCGCCACGCACCTTGAGATATAAGTTCTAAGGTCTCAGTATAGTTACAACGGCTGCCCCGTCCTTCAAACCGAAACTTCACGGCAAAAATAGGCGGGGTGGTTATACCTACCTGCGCGGGCCCACAAGAGGTCCTACTAACAGTTAAAAAAATTTAAAAAAAAATTAAAATTCAAATAATAACAATGATTTTGTGAACCCCTTACTTAGGTTATTTTGAGTTCGTTTTGAAAATATTTACTTACTTTGTCTAATAGTCTAACGAGTCCAGTATCTAAGACGCCACAAAGTAAATCGTTCATAAATCTGAAAACTAAATTGAATCACTACAACTTATTAGTTATGGTAATAATATAACTGATAAGTTATATTTATATCATGCCATATAGTTGTAAGTGTAAGTGTGGTAAGTGTTAAATGAATCTGAAACAATGAAAATATTACTTTCAAAAAAAGATTATGAAACATGTTGTTGCTACCAGACTCTAAAGCACTGATTTTTAATTTTTTGTCCGACTTTTATTTCTTTGTTAGAGTATTTTTCTCGAGTTTCACGTTAAATCCATTAGATCGTGTACCGTTAGCTGCAAAATTGCATGGATACCTTAATTTCTATGAGCACCTGGTCCAAGCCAATAAAAATAAAACTAGATAGCAGTGATAGTTTTATTCATTACAGGCGCAGTAGGTATAAATATCGTCTTACGATACGATAAGGGCCATCGTACCCCCTTACGGAACGGGCCTCGGGGCAAACCCCACTGCCCGGGCAGAAGCTTCCTGCCACATAGGGCAGGGGTGATGTGGGTGCAGGACGAGATGGAATAGGGGAGAGCTGCTCGCAGCGTGCACGGCTACAAAACATCGACAAAAATATATAAATATATAATACGATGGGCTGGTTTGGTGACGGAGTGATGCCCGCGGAGGAGTCGCCCCGGCGCCGGCTCCTGTCCTCTGATGCCTCCTGCTCCTGCTCCTCTGTCAACGCCGTATTGGCGTGGGCGGTGATCCTAAAGCTGCGGTCGATAAAAAACAGGCAGTTGAGCACACAAATTTGTAGGGCGTGGTTATACGGCCGATCTGACTCTCCCTCTGTAGGTTACCCTTCTGAATCCTGGCAGCCAACGGACGTGGGTTGACCCACTGAAGCACCACGCCTGGACTCCTGGAGGTCTCCTGGGCTAGCTAGATCACCAGGGTGCGGATTACTGTGCGGAGATGACTTTTTCAGCACAGACGCAGTTATTGAGTGAAGCAAGAAGAAAAGCAGCAAGGCATGAACCCCTAAGAGCGGGGTCGAATCCGGTTATTTTACTAGTGTTAATATTAAACACAGCACACGATATTACTGTACTAAATTAAATTAAGTTGAGTATTTTTTTAAATAAATTATTTGCAGGGTAAGTCGTCTGGTTTGAAAGCGAACTTTAAACTAAACTCGAAAACAAACGTAAGACTAACAAGGAAGTCTAGTGACGAATCCGGCGGCTGCGCAGTGTCTCCACGAGCCGAACCTACGTCTCGGGAGGAGGTGGGAACTATTGTTCTCACCTCAGCGGTACAATCGATAAAATAACTGCTTTGACTATAAATACTTTTCATGGTTGCCTGGAAGAAATCGCTCTAAGCGATAAGGCCGCCCATTGTTGCACAAATTTGTTTTAAGGTTTTTGTTTAAATTTGCGTCTGTTTTAAAAGTTTGACTGGCAGACGATTTCAGTTGTAACATTACGTTACAATTGACCCCCAAGTACCGGACGCTGGATCTAAACTCGACATTAGCGTCACGAGGACTGAGCTGTCCCGGAACGACTGTTGTGCGGACCGGACCGAAGAGAATAGCCGCAGTCTTCCCCACGTTGACCGCGACCCTCCATTGGTCCAGCTACTGGGGCAGTAAGTCCAATAGCTTCTGCATCCTCGAATTGCTCGAGTCTGAGAAGGATGTACGGCGACACCCTTCTCAGCAGCAGCCGCTCGAACAACTTGCCCACCACCTTGCCATGCGACAGCAAGGTGATCGGACGATAACTGGAGGGATTTCTCGTATCCTTGCCATTTCCTTGCAATTTCCAAACTCCGGGAAGTGCCCTGTGGACAGAATGGAGTTGAACAGTCGTGTCATGTATGACACGACCATTTCAGGGAAATGCAAGGGAGGGAATACCGTCTTCGCCCGGCGCCTTACGCCTCTTCATCCGCTTGATGGAGAGCACCTTTAATGGATCGGGAGGATCCGTAATGACGTGTTTAGGGCGACGTCGACTGCTTACCATTTATTCGACAGAGTCGGGTATATAATTTCCGACGGCCACAACAAGGGGCTTTTCGTGTCGTGCCGCCTTCTCGCATGATTGTGGCGCATTGATGCCGATTGTATATACTTACTGATTAAGTCAAGCTCCAGGTCATCATAGAGATCCACGTTCCTTAAGAACCACGGTGCTCCGACACGGCTATCCTGCAAAAACAGGATTGAATGACTTGAAGGGTTTTCAAATAAGAAATATGCAAGTTCTGTAGAGTGTCATCTTATTACGAAGGGACAATTTACTTCGCTTGAAAATCATGGGATAGAAGCGTCCTAGTATGAAAGCGGCACGGTCGCGTATAATTGTTAATAGATGCAGTTAATACACAAAACAAATTCGTAATTTCTTTCACTAATTATTTACCTTAACAATGTTTAATTTAAGTTGTTGTGTTGAACACTTTCTCTAATTCCTTTACCAAACCAAACAATACCGACAAATAACATGTACTCATTAAAGCGACGCTGATGGCAATGAGTTTTGGAATGAGGCTAAACACCTCGCTACAAGGTGCCCTCACAAGAGTAATGCGAAACATTTGAAGTAAGCTGCCGATCTTATGTGTGATACAATTACAACAAATATTTTTGGTAAAACAAACACGAACATGATACAAATAAAGAAATTTATAGTGGTTGATTTTGTGTTGTTGATTCAACTTATTCATGAAATTTCTAAAATGCAAACATTTTTTTCCATTCTGGACATATTTTCCATCGTATCATTATTAAACAGCATTTAAGGTTTTTTTTTGTCTAAACATTAGACCCTTTTATTTATTTCGATGTTAGTATTTGGGGTATGCTCGAAGAAAACTTGTCTCACCTGTTTGTGCTCGCATTTAATTGTTTTTTTCGTATATATTTGTAAAATAAAGAAATATAACAAACTTGTTAAAACTACGTTTAAGTTTTTACTCGTACTAGATAGTAAGACTAATTATTTTTCGTAAAGTATGTGGTTTCAATCGTGAAGGATGCTTCATGCTGCGTATGACATGGCATTTATTAGAGTAATTAGACTTCATTACGGGTGATATTCGAGGCCAAAACAAAAAACATAAACAATACCAGGAGAACAGTCAAGTAGCTACCTATCTACCCATAAATTACACACAATATATTATTATATATAATTTATGAACTAAATCATGCATTGTGATTGCTATTAAAAAGTGTTACAGTTATTAGATTGCATAAATTTAAAGATGTGTGTATTATTATTGTACATAGGCAAGCATAGAACGAAAAATATCACAATCCCACATATATTAATACGCTGGGTTTTTAACGGTTTTAAANACCTATCTACCCATAAATTACACACAATATATTATTATATATAATTTATGAACTAAATCATGCATTGTGATTGCTATTAAAAAGTGTTACAGTTATTAGATTGCATAAATTTAAAGATGTGTGTATTATTATTGTACATAGGCAAGCATAGAACGAAAAATATCACAATCCCACATATATTAATACGCTGGGTTTTTAACGGTTTTAAAATGTTTTTTATTTTCGACTAGCTGACCCGGCAGACTTCGTAGTGCCTCAATCGATAAATAAAAACCTAAACTTTTGTATAAAATAAACTTAAAACAAACAAAAGGAATCGATCCGACGGGGGACACATCAAAGGGAAAACAAAATTGTTATTTTTATTTAATTCCGAGCATTTTCACATTTGTCTACCATTTAAACTTTCTCTGTACTTCCACAAATAATTCAATACCAAAATTAGCCAAATCAGTCCAGCCGTTCGTAACAAACAGCAATTCATTTTTATATAATGATTATATATAGATTTATAAACTAAATCATGCATTATGATTGCTTTTAAAAAGTGTTACAGTTATTAGATTAGATAAATTTAAAGTTGTATGTATTAATATTATTGTAGATAGGCAAGCATATAACAATCCCACTAATATACACACACTGGTTTTTAACGGTTATAAACTGTTTTTTTTTATTTTCAATTTAAAATCGTAAAAGAATGAGCTATAAATGGTTCTGAAAAGATCTTAAATTTTAGCACCGATTAAATTGAGCAGCTTAATTAAATAAAAACTTCATTTAGTAAAATGTTAAAAGAATACCAGGTCACTAGGCTCGCTGCGGGAGTCATAATTAACACTCGAACAATTTCAGCCACCGACTCCCGTGACTTTTATGTTTCACCTCATTTCAGTGGCTTCAGTGTCTCACTAATCCACATCATTAGTATTTCAATCTCTATGTTTATGATCTTTAATACTTTTTTAATTCAATAAAATTTCCATTCCAATCTGTTGAGGACCAATTAATTGAATTTCACATTGGGTTTAATTAATAATTTCAATGTCATTTCATATAATGATATTACGTGATATGTTCAAAATAATACGGGCTGGAAATCGAGCTTGCTATATCATTTTTATGATTGTTCTTTATAACAAAAGAAAATTAGGAATTAAAGTTTTGTTGGGATTTGCTAACAACTGCCCGAGCGCCTCCGAAGGAGACCTAACAACTCAATAGCAGCTGCTTCGCGAATGAATCTACTACCGGATCGGAATCGTGACCCACTGAGAAGATCCGGCGAGAAACTCAGCGGGCTGATGCATGGGTTAGGTTGCATGTCGACCTCTTTGTCGAGTTCGACGAGTACGGTTACCGGGTTTTCTCAGGCTGCTCCTAGTGCTAGAGCGGAAGGTATCTAATGCAAGAGTTATTGGATCTGATGGATCCGTAAGGACGTGTCTAGGGCGACGACGGTGACTTGCTCAAAGGAATTAAAGTTATACATCATGACGCGTGTAAAAACATGTAAATAACCAAATTTCCTATAAAATAGCAGCAAAGTATTTATTATCTGACTATATTATTTTATATATTAATGTTAGAATGCTAGTTCGAAATTTGGTTGTAATACAAATATATATTTTCAGAGGAAGGGCTCTTCATGGAAACTATAAATTCAGATTGAACGTAAACAATCTAAAAGAACTCTACTTAATATTCCACAATTATCCTGGATAAAAACGATACCGGCTACCCTAACGCTTGAACCCGAAGTCTGAATACATATGCCTGATTCCGGTCCAATATTTGGCCAAATAACCAATAAGTAAAAACGAACAATATTTGTATTTCGTTATGTTATTTACAAAACTAACCAAATAAAAAATAAATAACACCTGTTACAGGGCTCAGTTTCACTTTACTTTTTATCAACGAGCACGTGACGTTATGCAAATATCAGATATTTCATAGTACAATATTCGGTGGCAATTTACAGGGAAATTGGGCAGGAAACCAATTGATATTCTGATCTCGTTTGGGAATTTTCCTGGGGAATTCTGTCGAATCTACTTCTAATTCAACAGTTGATGTCGAAACACGCATCGCGACTTAGCATGCATTACCGGCATGCTTACCTGCACTGTACCTGTTACTGTTTTGTATGATTTTACTATTTAATTAAGCGACTTTCGACCAACTTTTTCAGGGAATGGAAAAAAGCTTATTATTGACAATGAGCAACTTGATTATTATACTTTTTTTTACGATTGATAGCCGAACTTTTACAAGTAGTGGTGGTAGGACCTCTTGTGAGTCTGCGCGGGTAGGTACCACCGCCCTGCCTATTTCTGCCGTGAAGCAGGAATGCGTTTCGATCTGAAGGGTAGGGCAGCCGTTGTAACTATACTGAGATCTTAGAACTTATATCTCAAGGTGGGTGGCTTATTTACGTTGTAAATGTCTATGGGCTCCAGTAACCACTTAACACCGGGTGGGCTGTGAGCTCGTCCACCCATCTAAGCAATAAAAAAAATTAAAAAAAGTTAGGCATATAAAATTAACATAGACACAACGATACATATACAACGATACATTCATGATGCAGAAGTAATAGTAGCAACTTGATCTACCGCTAGAATATCATCGTCTGAAATCATTTTGCCTTTTTCAATAATACTTTAATTTAAACAGTCTGGGATTCATTCCTCCTCCTCGAATCGTGTTCCTCATGTCTGAGGGTCGTGACCACCATCACCCATGAGCTTCAATCTTAAGATGTTTTTCCACTTTCCCCTGTCCACGGCGTCATGCAGCGCGCTGTACACTGTACTGTCCAAAGCGGTGCGAACCTGATCGGACCAACGAGTCGGGCCGCGGCCTCTAGATCTGTTGCCTTCAACTTTCCCTGTGATCATAAGTTTTTCCAGGTAATCGCCGGCTTTCCTCGCAATGTTACCAAAATATTCGAGGATCCGCTTCAGACATACAGTAGACAGTCTGATTTTGATGCCCAGTTGCTTCAATATCGACACGTTAGTCCGGAAGGCTGTCCACGGAATTCTTAGCATGCTTCTCCAACACCACATTTCGAAAGCATCGATGCGCATTCGGTCTGCTGCTTTCATTCGTCTGGGATTCATTCAAGTACCTGATACAATTTACAATGGGGAGTGTTCCGAGGAGCTGTTCAATTTAATAGAAGCCGCTGATTTTCGCAACCGATCGTCTCGCCGGAACTATCATCCGCACCATTTGGATGGTTGGCGTTCCACTACAATGCGTTTTAAAAACAGTTTTCTGCCACGCACAGTAAATCTCTGGAATTCGTTGCCATCAGCGGTCTTCCCCAACAACTGCGACATTGGGTTATTCAAGAAAAGAGCATATTCTTACCTGAAGGGTAGGCAACGCACTGGCGTAAACGCTGGTGACCGTGGGCGGCGGTGAATCACTNTTTTAAAAACAGTTTTCTGCCACGCACAGTAAATCTCTGGAATTCGTTGCCATCAGCGGTCTTCCCCAACAACTGCGACATTGGGTTATTCAAGAAAAGAGCATATTCTTACCTGAAGGGTAGGCAACGCACTGGCGTAAACGCTGGTGACCGTGGGCGGCGGTGAATCACTTACCATCAGGTGACCCGTCTTGCTCGTTTGCCTCTGGTTGTTAAAAAAAAAAAAAAATTAATAATAATTCTATACAAAGTCGTATTTGAATTATACGAATTATATATACATACTTGCTATTATAACACATAGGTATACACAAAACGAGAAACGAAAAGAAATAAAACGTTTATTCCATCATTTACCACCGACAGTGGGTTCTATTATTTACCGTGTCCTTTCTAAGCAAGTTTCCTTACGAAAAAACAGGAAACGACTGAGAAACAGTGGCGGTATTCACATTTGCGTCACTGAATGAACTCACACGACTATAACTGCTCACAAACATCCGTTCATAGTTGAAAGCACGAAACTCGGATATAAATAATGATGGGTCTTAATAATATTCTACGTTTATAATAGTTTTTTATTACTTATATGGGTGGAGGACCTGACGGTTCTTGGTGTTAAGTAATTACCGGAACTTTATAGACGTGAACCACGTCAATGTCACTGCCCATCTTGAGACATGAGTTCTTAGTGTCAGCTTTTACCATTGAAGGCTTTTACACTACAACGGCTGACCCACCCTTCGAACCGAAACGCATTAGTGCTTCACGGCAGTAATAGGGAGATTGGTGGTACCTACACGTGGGGGCTCAGAAGGTGCTAGGGCGACCAGTAATTACGCTAATTATAATTTTTCTGGGTTGATTTTTATCACACAATGTTATTCATTTATCGTGGAAGTCAATCACGAACATTCGTTAGGTAAGTGTTTCATTAAAAAATTTGTACCCTTCTGTACAATCTTATCTTTTTTAGCTACAACGACTTCTTGTCTCTTAGGCCACAACGATCTGTTTACTTCTACCTATACATATATGGAAATCATTCCATTGATAACCCCTTCGATCAACAATAGTAACTAGATTTCGGGTCGGTGCATAAAATCCGTCTCGTCAAATAACAGCGCACTTGAAATGTGAGCTCTTATTTTGTTTAGTTCACTTCAAACACAGCCAATGTCAACCCGTCTCACAATACCGCAGTGTGTATTCAAAAGTTGCAAAAATAAGGCCCGAAAAAGCAATTTAACGGCCGGAGTATCTTACTTTCGGTAAGTACATGAAGTATAAACTATATTGTAAGCTTTAAACTTATAAATAATATTAAATTTTGAACAAAATTACCGATTTTTAACCACCGCTACAAATGTTGGCCAAGGCTCGGCCAACACATGGACAAACTTTTGCTTAACAGAACAGTAAATGCATGGAGTAGATTTGTGTTGTAATAATTTTTTAAAATTTGTTAGCAGCACTTCAAAATTAGTTGGTTAAAATTGGTTAATGCTGCTTTTGTGTCTGTTTGTTGGACTCTCATTAGATACTTAGCTTTCCATTTTTATTTTAGCTTTCCTAGCAATCACGTGTGCAGAATGGATCTCGATTGTCGCCAGAGAAACAAGAGATGACTTTTATAAGCCAGCTAAGAACTCCGCTTATTGACACTGGACATCTTTGCCTTCCGTGCTCACGGCTACTGAAATGTGGCCGAAACATTGTAATAAAAATACCACGCTTGAAACCGTTTAAACGTTGTTTTATTATGTGCACTGGTCGCGAAAACTTAAAAATATATATTACACAAAAACGTAACGCTAATAAAATAATAAGTAATGTATAGATACTAACAAACATACATTTCCAAAACATAAAAAGTAAACAACTAAACTTTTACTTTAATTCATTAATAAATTATTTTAGTGTTAAGCGCGACTCCCTTACCTCCTGTAGTAAATAGAAATCGGCATTTCAAGAAGCAAAAATAAATAAAGCAAAACGATGTTAGTTCTCAGAGCAATTAAGGGAAAAGTTACTTTATTTGTTGCCTGTTAAGATTGATTTAACATTAAAAGTTGTTTAAAATATGTCTTTTTATTGGTAAGTGACAGGAGTAATTTATTGCTTTGCTCGTTTTATGTGACGAATGATTGTAAGTATTAGATAATGTTTTGGAGATTTGTGACTTTATTACTAGGTGCCATAGTTGTTATTAGTTTGAACGTAAAAGTGTTTCAAAACTTTTTTCTCCGTTTGTAAGTGAACGAATGTAGCTATATAAGTATATATTCACGCGGACAGTTTTTGCTTTAATTTTGTACGTATCCCTTTATCTAGTTACTATTATTGATCGAAGGATAACCCTACGAGACTCCAGTAAATAACTGCATCACCGTAATACTATAATTCGACGAACTGGTGGTAGGACCTCTTGTGAATCCACACGAGTAGGTACCATCCTGCCTATTTATGCCGTGAAGCAGTAATGCGTTTCGGCTTGAAAGGCGAGGCAGCCGTTGTAACAAAACTGAGAGCTTAGAACTCATATCCCAAGGTGGGCGGCATCATTTACGTTGTAGATGTCTATGGGTTCCAGTAACCCCTTAACACTAGCTGGGCTGTGAACTCGTCAACCTATCTAAGCAATAAAAAAAAAGAATGTACCAAGTACTTACCGGAAGAATGTACTCTCAAAAACTACCGTTTGCCTGAACAGAAGCTATGTATGCTTACACGAATGTTCTTAACGGAAAACCACCGAATTTTCAGTGAGGAGTGCAAAGATTGAAAGCGGTTTTCCCGAACGTCGCGAACCGTGTTATTTGCCGTGTAGATCGATTGTCCCCGGGGGATTTTCCGAAGCATCCGGGCATACATTTCGATGTTCTTTGGTGGCGATTAAGCTGCATTCTTCCGTTCTGCAGATTCGGATTTTACACTTTCCACTATTTAACGTACGTGATATTTTTAGCCAGTGCATTTGCCTCACACCGCAAAATCACAATTAAACCGCTACGAGCACGTTAAGTAACATAAATTAAATCGTTTTGGCCCATACCTACTTAAATAGTAAAGCTTAATTAATTAATGGAACGGCAGAACAAAGTAATGGATAATTTCGATTTTGTTTTCATAACAGTTTTTGTTTTTTACAGTTAGCTCATTTTGCGATGAAAAATAGAAATTGGAGAAAGTGACTGTGTAATCATTTCCGGACAACCCCCGACTTTTGATTATTCAATCTCGGAATAAACAATCAACGCCTCCGATTTTGACGGAAGGCAACAATTCAAAATCATAAAGGCAGACTTATAGACCATAAAGTTTACTGTCGTATTTACAGCGCTTTTATTCTTACGATTTTTTCTGCCATGTCTTTGTATTTGAAGTCTGTACAGAATAAACACAAATATTTATCGGGGACTTTATTTTCTGCACTAAAAAATAACATGCGTAAAGCAATAACTCTTACATCGCAAAGAATATTTCTGTAACGTTTCGCGACATTTTCCCGACTAAGAGAAATGAATGTACCGATCAAATTTTTATTAAACTTTTTTAATAAAATTTTAGACCTGGTGAGATAAAGAGTAATGTATTATTTTTAAGCTTCTTTGATTAAATGGCAAAAAATAATTAATTTCATCAAGCATTATTTGAAGATTGTAGATACTGCATCATCTACCCATAGATGTCGATGTAGTATGTGCAGTACATAGGCCTCCCCCAAGGCTCACCACAAAAAGCAGTCCTGTGCTGCTAGCAAACAGTGAAATCACGCGACCTTCAAACAGGTCCTTGGTTCAACGCATCGAAGATCTCTCATGCTACGTGTAATGCCCGGTCGCAACTCAAGAGCCTTTGAGCTTCAACTGCCTGACCCTAATGGCACTACTTAACTAGAATTATTAGGAAGTACAAGATCATGACTGTCAGGTTTGTAAATCAACATTGTAATTTCACGACCAATTTGCTCAGAGTTTACAAATTTACACAAAGAAATGTCTACCATCATAACATCATTGCATATCAGTCAGTAGTTAGTAATATAATGCTGCCTTTAAAATGTTAAGCAGCTTGTATTCTACATTAGATTTTTCGTGTATATCTAATCGGATTTGTTAGATGAAGACCGATAAACACTTTCGACAATACTTTATTTTATTAAACCCGATATCCCGATATCGAGATTTTTGATACACGGTATCTGTTATTTAATTTTTTCGGTAAACTGTATCTGTTATTACTTTTTAACGCGAACATTTGTATAAATATAAATTGGGGGATATAAGAAAATTTGAATCGTGAATGAATCCGTACCTATGTATATTGAAGAGCCAAATAACAGCATTCCATCAATCAATCAGTATGTCTAGCGAGTAAAAACATCCACTCAGCAACGTATGGCCTTAATACGTACATTTCAATTTTTAATGCACAAATATGAGCATGGGCTCACGGCCCACCTTGTGTTAATGATAGACAATGCACGTGAAAATCGTCCCCCAAACATGAGGTCGAAATGTAAATTTATGCGGTCTGCCAGTCTTCGAATTGCGCACCGAACGCATGACTGCTTTGAGGCTTTTGACCAGTTTCTATCTCACGGCATTCCTGTAACAGTACCCAAATTGTATCGAATTAAAAGTAAACGATTAACCATCAGTGTGCTTAGTGCGAGTTTTTTAACGTTCTCGATAGCGTAAAAGTTAACCTAATTTAGTATGCAGTTGAAACAGCGCCCCTAGCGGCAAACGTAGGAAAACGAATCCATTCCATACAAATATGGGCTAACTTTTACGCTATCGAGAACGTTAAAAAACTCGCACTAACCACACAGAATAAGCTTAGCGGTTGACGAGCGAAACACTCATATCGTATATTTTCTCCAGAAACTTAATCAATGTTTTCACACTGATGTAATAAACACGACCATTTTCGTTTACAGCCCAAGAACGCCATAACTTCTTCGCTTAAATGAAAGATCTAACGAAATAAACTAAATACCGGGGATGTTTGTACGGGGCTCTAAACGTTGTTATCCGATGTTTGTTGTTTCGAATCCCGCAAACTGCGATGTTATTCGATCTCAGTATATGCCCCGCAACAAAGTTATCATAGATAAATAAATATTGTGCACATCCCGATATTATTACGTGATACACATGGGTGCTGCGATGTTTACTCAACCACTAACGGCTCTCTGAATATTTATTTAATTCTTGGACACGTTTCCTTCGTGTTCTATTTATTTTCGTCATTGGTGGAATTTGTTATAGTCTTTCTTGGTAATTTCACGCGGCAATTTTGTTAAACGAATTCGATGGAAATTATTATTATTTATTCAGTCACTGTTCTTCTTTGTTGTAAATTACACTTAATTGATTTTTAGTGTTAACAATTGCATCCTGATGTATTTTTACAAAATAGTTTACTATGATAGATTTAGATGGTGGGCGATATAAGTGAAATTACATACGCTTTCTTAATAAACTTTACTTCATTAATATATATATTTTTTTTTCGTCATTCCGTAATTTGCTTCCATTATGTTTTTTTTATTGTTTAGATGGGTTGACGAGCTTACAGCCCACCTGGTGTTAAGTGGTTACTGGAGCCCATAGACATGTACAACGTAAATGCGCCACCCGTCTTGAGATATAAATTCTAAGATCTCAGTATAGTTACAAGGGCTGTCCTACCCTTCAGACTTCACTTCAGAAATAGGCAGGGCGGTAGTACATACCCGCGTGGACTCACAAGAGGTCCTACCACCAGTTGAACGAACGGAAAATAATTTTAAATATTTAATGAAAAACGCTTAAACATAATTTAATATTTTTCTTCTAGATCTTCGAGTGTTATCTTTTTTTTTATTTTTTTTTTATTGCCTTTGTAGGCAAACGGGCATACGGCCCACCTGATGGTGAGTGGTTACCGTCGCCCATGGACTTCAGCAATGCCAGGGGCAGAGCCAAGTCGCTGCCTACCGCTTAATACTCTCCACAAGCCTCGTTTGAAGAAGGACATGTCATAGCGCTCGGGAAACACCGTGGAGGAGAGCTCAATTCAAAGCCAGATGGTCCGTGGCAAAAGAAGAAATCGCACTGTGGATGAACGCAGTGGCTTCAGGTAGTATAGATGAACTCTACTCCGGTGGCGGGCGGTGCGATGGTAAAAACGAGATGCCGGTATCATCTCGAACAATTCCTCAGAGCACTCCCCATGGAACATACGGTACAAAATACAGAAGGAACCGAAGTCCCTCCGCAGACGCAGAGGTTCCAAACGATCCGAGAGAAGTAAATAATAACATTCCACGTTAAAAGCAATTTTAATATAATATTTTCTCAGAACGTATTTTTTTCTTTTCATATGATAGAATTTATTTTGTATATACCACATAATTGCTAGGGCTAGTGCGTATTGTAAACGATTACGGCCATGTTTCTGTCACGAAGCGTTCATTCGTTCCGGTTTCAAAAGCGAGGCAGCCGTAATACAAAATATTATTTATTATTGAGGAACAATTAAAACCAAAACAATAATTAATTATGGTTTAATTTCGCGTTTATTATTTCCATTTTATTATGTCCGATGTTTCAAATAGCTTACAGTTTTCATGATACACAGACGACCAGAATGTTATGTATCGACATTTAAATGTTTTGCTACCTGCAATCAAATTTTCAATGAGAATCGCAGGTGTTAAATAAGCGACAATCATTTTCTCTTTAGTTGTCTTATCTATGTCTGCGACTCGCGTATACTAATGAAAGTATTTTACTCTATAATTTCTCTTTACACTTGTACTTCAAAGACTTAGTATGACGTAATCTCTAGCGAGCTCTAAAAAGTGTTAACAAAATGTTATCATAGTAATCTCATCTGGCTCAGGGTGAAACGAGAAATTCATAGGAAATGCAAATGTGTCGTCCGGTTAGCTACAGACGCGTTTTTTATGTCTCCCGAGCAATATTCATTTTATACGAACCCATATCAATGAACATAAACATGAACATGAATAAGTATGACGGATTTACAATTCTCCTGTCCAATAAATCCATAGAAAGAGGCGGTCATTACTACACGCACGATGTCCGTGTTAATATTCTAGAGTATTCTGACGATTTTATAATTTTTGTTGCAATCTCCAACAAAACAAAAAAAAAATATTTTTTTATTGCCTTAGTAGGCAGACGAGCATACGGCCCACCTGATGGTAAGTGGTCACCATCGCTTATGGACGTCAGCAATGCCAGGGGCAGAGCCAAGTCGCTGCCTACCATTGAATAAATAAAATAATTAACTGAGTGTTATCCAATGCTGTTTACATTAAAATCCTTCGTAAACACATGTTGGAAGGTAGCAATATTGGTGCTTGTCCCATGATCGAACCACGGACTAGTCGCCCTTGCCTATTAGGACAAGAATGCTTTTATGAATCAAAGGAATGTGATGTCACCAATCAAGAACATAAAAGCAAAATAAATGAACTTTAATGTAATACAGTTAGACAAAATGAGACTTCGTCAATTCAACAACAGGTCTGTATTGGTCTCTTTGTAAAATTGTGTCAAAAGCTTTTTATCAGAATCTTTGCGCAATTATATAATGTTTTTTTCCAAGCTTTACGTGAAATACGTAAAAAAATACACATTACTTTGAATTAGTGCTTCGAATAATTGAAATACGCAAAATGGGAAACTATGGCTACATGTAGTACATAACTGTTAAAAATAAGCATTCAAATTAAACTGACTACGCACGAAATAGGTAGGTAGGATCGTGTTATTTGTCCATGTCATTTCACAATACATTCGAATATTGGAAGCTACGAGAATGTCTATATTTTGTAGGCTATAATTAAATACATTTTTTAATACATTTTGGAATTATCTTTACTGAGGAAATTGGTGTTTGCCACTTTACTATTAGTTTTTTTTAATTCATTTAGTTAACAAAAGTTCAACCCAACAAAATTACACACAATACCTATATATTCGTATAAATGTGAATTCCAATTTTAGCTTGCCCATTAATGTTTCAACACAAACGAACTGATTAGGTGCGTAGACGAAACGCTCTCTTAAAAGGTTTTCTTTTAACTTTTTTTGTACCAAAAAAAGCTTTGTCCAAGAAAGATTCATTTTAATTAAGTTTTCCACGAGAAATAACGACTTGGGAAAGTACGGCCTTCGCCTAGCTACCAATCTTCATTAGGTTCATTATTTTCATGTTAAATTTAAGCCGTGTGTCCGGTTTGTGAGAGCCTACCTGTAGTTAATATTAAATACACACATATCTATGTATATATAAATGTTTTGCTGTTCGTTAGTCTCGCTAAAACTCGAGAACGGCTGGACCGATTTGGATAATTTTGGACTTGAATTATTTGTGGAAGTCCAGAGAAGGTTTAAAAGGTTTAAAAATATGAAAATGCTCGGAATTACATAAAAATAACAATTTTGTTTTCTCTTTGATGTGTCCCCCGTCGGACGGTTTCCTTTTGTTTGTTTTAAGTTTATTTTATACAAAACTTTAGGTATTTATTTATCAATTGAGGCACTACGAAGTCTGCCGGGTCGTCTAGTAATATATATATATATAATACTATTTTTATTTCTGAAGATTTTTTCTGCTCTTTTTTATTATTTTATTGCGATAATATACAAAATACCTTACAAGCATTATCGATCGTATCGTATCGTTCCTGGAACAGACACAATTTTTACAACGTTACTTGTGGAACCTGCGCGATCCTTGTGTTTCAGATTTTCATGATGAAGCACAAAATCTTGCCGTAAAGTCAAACCCGTAATGGTTTTTTTAATATGCGCATTTCAGGCCGATACGGGTTTTTGTCAATTTTGTGTATGGTAGCCGTTATTTCAGTAAAATTGAATTATAATTGCAAATATAATATAAAAGTACTCGGACACGTGTCCGATGCACTGTTTTGAAGTCTAGTAATCGCTTGACAGAAGGAAACCTATCGGCTAATCTACTTTTTCATGTCAAAGAAACCTCTAATTTGATTACCTCGAAGTGGTTGATACTTTTGGATAGCTTTATTGTACGAGTAATTTGGCCGTCAGCTGTACATCTTGGCTTATTAAAAAAAAAATTCCAATCAGTGCAGGTTTGTAACAAAAAAATAGGTCAAAATAAGCTATTATAAATGGAATCCAAGGAAAAGTACCTACCCACTCAGTAATCACTCTGTGTAAACAGGAAAACGCGTGGGATTCAATTGGAGCAATTATTTAAATTCATTCTATGAATTTCTAACATAAAGTGAAAAGTCTTACAAAAATTACCTCAACAGTTAATTGTGACCTAATTGAATACATATCGTTCAATAACTCAATCAAATAAATTACTAGAACCGTTTTCAAATTTACCGAATTCAAAGTATAAAAGAATAATTGAAGTGGCTTATCAATCAATTTGTTGCAACTCACTGAATATCAGATGGGTTGACAAGCTTTAAATTTTAATAGCAATGAAATTTATAAATAGCTCAACCTCTAATTTGTACTCAGACATGCGAGTGAATTAACAAAGCTTAACATGATCATTAGTCTAGATTGTTACAAAGGGAGGTACTAACAGCACTGTGTGATGTATAACGGTACCTATTATTTAACACAAATGAAGGCCGTCAATTAATAAAATGTTTTACAAAAACAAGTTTATTGATTTAGTTTAGACAATGACTTTGTCACGCGGGCGTGTCTTTATGACCTAGTTTACTACGCAGTCCTTCAGTCATTGTAGTAGGGGGAGTTTCTTTAAAGTTTTTTTTTTCCTCGTGACAACACCAGCGGCGGCCTTGAGTTATTTGATTTATTCGCGCGGAACGCCGCCATGACCGTACGTTACTTAGGCAAAGTTGCGGAGACATAAATCCTGGACCACTTCAGTGAAACCGAACGAATTGGACCGAATGAATTATTCCGCATACATTATGTAAGTCGAGTTTCCGTTCCATAATCTTATAGGATGACGAAAGCAATATTTTACGAGGATTCGTACGGGAAAGTTTTTTACTAAACGTTCCGATGATACTGGCCGAAATGAATTTTTTTTTTCTCGTTCCTCTAATATAATTTAAATGGATGGAGATCGGTCCTTAGATTACAATGACGACCCGGAATAATAATATGTTAATTATGTCTGGAAATTGAATTATTCTTTTTTCTCATTAGAGCTTCACAATGTGATGTTTCCCATGCAACAATCGTAGTTAGTGGAGAATCAGATAAATCTTGTTTGTTGAAATAACATGACTGATGAGAAAGGACGCACATGTCATTCATTGCTTTTCAATTATCCCTTTAATTTTCCTCTACTTATGTTTATCGAGAGCAAGTTTCTGTAAATAGCTTTCGTCAAGGATCCCTTCGCAGATTTTTAAGGCTACTGTTAATACACACACCGTAAACAAACATTTTTCAATTATAATTCAAGGAGATATGAACAGCTCTTTATGTATAGTATTGTTACGTCGGTGAGAGCAACGCCATCTATCGCCGAATAGCCGAACCAATATCGAAAGTACTAGTAAAATCTAGTAGTACAGCGCCATCTATTATCAGATAGCAGAAATACACATCGAAGCTACTCGACTTGCCCAGAATGTACTCAATAAATCTAGGGATGTCGTATCGACTATAAAAGCGTTGCGATATGGCACACATTTAGTAAGTAATCGGAACTACTCGAAGCGAAACACCGAACGGATTACCTGAAGCGAAGAGGAAGAAGTGAATTGAGAATTTAAAAGTGTTCGTTAAGTGTTATACGTGTTAATACAGTGTTAATTTATACTTCGGTCGAATTTTTATTTATCCCGAACCCCAGCACGTAATAGTATGAACAAACATATTATTACTTTGGAGAATACAGTATTTTTTCACTGTAAATACGATGACTGAAACTGATAATAGTTGCTTTGTCCTTTTATCGTTTAGCAACTTTTTGTTTCGACAAAGATTTTGATTTCCTCTTCGTGTAAGGTAATGTTCAATAAATACACAGGCCAGAAATCCAAATATTTCTTACAGAATGCATAACTATGTGCATCCAAAATTAATAAACTTCGAATGGCAGATTATCGCGTCCGGCCAACTATGTTCATAACAACCAGCTCTCTATTATATTACATATTAGAGAGCTGATACGTACATATATTTATGTACATACTTATAGTAGAAATTATTTATTCAACAATCCGAGCACAATCCAACAAACACATGGAAACACAAGAATTACATACGAATTTCCAGAAATGTCTCAACAAATTAACTTGTACAGCAAACAAGGGTACAAATTTAAATTCCAACCAACAAGTCGCATTAAGCCTCTAAAAGTAGTTAAGTCCCGGTACATTCGCTTATATTTATTATTCACTAATCCACTGCTGGCCAGATATTTGTAGAGTTTAACTTTTTTTTTATTTTATTTCCACGGCTTGAAAAAATGAAGCGACTAATTACGTTAATTTAAAGGATTATAAGACTTCCTTTTGGGTGAGCGTGTCTTTTATATTTTTGTTTCACTGTTATGACGATGAATAGTCCGCCTGATGCTCAGTGGTTAGCTCCATAGATATCTCAAAATGAATATTGATACCCACCTTGAGATATGAGGTCGAAATTTTAATTGTATCGAATAAAAGATGTCCCATCCTTCCAATGGGAACGGATAAAACAGATAAGACGTTAGAAATCACTTTTTCATTTAATCTTTTTGGTTTGAAAAAACGCTTGGTTGTACCTCATAGCGATAAGTATCGATTTTTGTACTAAAATGTAGCTCACAGATTTTGAAAAGGCGCGTAAAAGACCCGTATGATAACTATAACAAAATCGATACTGGAGCATTTCTGACAGTTGACATAATAATATAATAGCTAGGACTTAGGACAAGTTTTTGTCGTTCAAATACACTAATAAGACATTAATTAACACACTCGTGTTAATAAAAATATTAACATGTTAATAAATGTTCTTTGACTCGTAAATTTTAAACCTGTAAAACTAAAATGAATTAGCAAATTTGTAATTTAATTACAAGTGTGTCAACATAGGCTGCAGACAGTTAACATTGTGAGGCATGTCGCACAGGCGTCCGCAGTCCTTCATCCCTAATTAGACATAATTCAACTGCTTTCGTTATAAAGTCTCTTTACAAAATTACTTTAAGTATAATGAAATCTGTCATTTCCCTTTTTCCGCGTCGAGCGTCGGATATACTCGTTCCTAATTTCAGCGAAAGAGCAATTATAGGATGTAATGAAAATCAAGCATTTTCGTTACAGCAATTACGTTTGCCGTTTCAAATCATGAAACGATGAGATCTATATTATATTCTTGGATTTTATGTAGTAATACGATGTTTAATACGATGTTAAATATTTATGTAGTAGTATGATTTTTAAAATGGGTTATAACGGCTAATAATGGCCAATTTAATATGATCGAAACATAGCATTGCCTTTGTAACATAGAAGAAACAAATTCAATATTAAAACTACTCGTCGGCGTACCTTTTCTGACAAAATCTTCAAAATCGTTTAGTCTTTAGAACAACAAATAAAGTATTATCTATATATATATAAATGAATTGCTGTTCGTTAGTCTCGCTAAAACTCGAGAACGGCTGGACCGATTGGGCTAATTTTGGTCTTGAATTATTCGTGGAAGTCCAGGGAAGGTTTAAAAGGTGAGAAAATAATATAAAAAAGCTCGGAATTATATAAAAACAAACAATTTTGTTTTTCCTTTGATGTGTCCCCTTGATGTGTCTTTTATTTATCGATTGAGGCACTACGAAGTCTGCCGGGTCAGCTAGTTGTAAATAAAATAAGTTATCAATGTCTTTCATAACGAGTTTCGCTCAAAGTTATATTTATAAATTGTATGTCATTTTATTAATCACAATGAATTATACAATCTAATTTATATATTTTATATTCTATCTATATTGTAAATAGGTACAATTTTACTATTCATTGTATAAAATAAATACATAGAATAGAAGAAATCTGGCATAAACCTGAAAAGCGCTAACGTCGTATTCAAGATAAGTTTGCATAAAAAAATAATTTGGAGCATCGCTTTACCGAGCATAAGTCCTCTCGGTGGAAAACGTTCCTTTTACCTATAAGTATCTTTCTAGACATCAAAAATACTCACAAAAATACATAGAATGAGTAGTTTTCAAATTATAAATTTTATATCACTACATAGTATAAAACAAAGTCGCTTTCTCTGTCCCTATATCTGTCTGTCCCTATCTATGTATGCTTAAATCTTTAAAACTACGCAACGGATTTTCATGCGGTTTTTTTTAATAGATAGAGTGCTTAAAAAGGAAGGTTTATATGTATAATAACATCCATTAAATAGTGGAGAAATCAATAATAAATCACAGTTTCCGAAGCGAAGCGAGGGCGGGTTGCTAATTGTATTTTAATAACATCTCATAAAAAGCACAGTGCCGATTTTTTTAAAACCGTTCCGTGATTAAAAGACTATAGTAAGTATTTGTAGTAATATTTGATTATGACGCAAACCAGAGAAACAAGTATTTACTAGTTAGCTCTAAAAGTTAGAAAATATTAAAGTACGAGTACCTATATGAAAGTCTCTTGTCATAAAGAAAAAAATAGCTAAATTTTAATCAAAATTCCAAGTTAAAATTAAAATCTAAGAAATCCGTTAACTGGTAATTACCGCTCTAAATCGCTTTGTAATTAAGATCGCCGATATAAAAGGATTGAATTATATTCTGCGCCACGGCACGTCCACGTTTATCACTGATGTTAGAGCTAATGAAAAACGCTAAAAAAACGTACATCTTGATTGGACAATTGAAGCCTTTTTTTTAATAATTCCAGGTGTTCTTTGAGCTTTTCCACCATTTTCAGATCGAGTGGGCAAACTCGATGGGTATGTGGAAAGGAGGTTTAGAACAAGTAATTTCTTCAGTGTCGAGCTTAGTTTAGGTAGATCTTTCAAAATGTGCCCGGTGTGTCAGCTGGCTGTCCCCAGGGGTGTCGAACTGAGGAGGTGAAATATTGGCGATGCCATGGATTTATCCAGGAAAGGAAAGGTGTTTTTGACTTTCCTGGTCTAATGTACAGACAAGAAAGCTGAAAAATAATTATTGGTTTTAAATATCTATACCCTCTGTATTTTGATGTTCCTAAGAAACATTGACATCAAGTTGATATTGATTCATCTACTCTTACGATAACGCTGAGATAACCAACAAACGATTCTGGAGATAAGCCTCAAAGGGAATTTCATCTTCTAATGAGCGGATGAAATTGAACGGTATACCGACGCTATTAATATTATTGTACGAAACTTCTATATATCTTGAAAACATCATTAGCACGCGGCATCTGTCAGAAATCTTATGTTCTATACTAGCTAGACAGTCATTTCAGATATTTGTTGTTGTTGAATAACTGAATAGAAATTAACAAAATTATTCAGTTCGAACCAACTACCCATAAGTTACGTAAACTATTTTACTCCATCAACATACAATAACATCATATTAAGTAACTCACATGAAATGGTAAATTGAATTCCGAAATTCAATATTTGCGAACGAACTAGAATTTACAGAACATCTTGTAGTGTGTTAGACTTCACTGAAAATTTCGTAGATCCTTTGATTGGAGGCTAAAGTTTGTCGACTAAGAGGAGTTGAATCTCCTCCGCAGTTAAATTACTATCGAAACCTACTTTAAAGGTGGATTAATGATTAATCTGAAGTTCTATGTTAACTATTATACACTTACATTATTAAAACATGAACACAATAACAAAGACTGGCACTGTTTTTGTTTAATATTTATCACGTTCGTTAATAAAATATTACACATTACGATAATATAATAAGTAGTCATACATGTCTCATGTCAAGGTGGGTGATGGAGTTCATCTCGAGACGTCTATCCACTCCAGATCATCCATCCAGAACCATAAAATAAGTAAAAGCTCAAGGCATATGAAATTGTCCTACATTTACGCATTAAAATTGCCAGTATGCCAATATACAAAACTCGCGTGTTGGTTGCAATTTTTTTATCGAATTCATTACACTATATACGAGTAGTAATAGCATTGGGTTAATACAATTACAACCAGTAAAATTGTATATTTTTGGTGCCAGAATGTACTATTAACCCGCCGTTATCGAACACAAATATGACTACGTTGTCATTTTCACCTTAAAGTCGTGGTGTGTCTTTCTGTGGACTCCGGAGACCACTCAACAGCAACTAAAATCTGAGCTCGTCGCGCCAAACACGGCAGTTACGATGATTTATTATACTTGAAATGGGTTCTCCAGTTTCGTTCCTATTTAAGACTTTTTGAAAATACTCAAGAGAATGTCCAAATTTTGACTGGACTCGTAATATTTAAATATAATATATTGCAGTATCTATCTGAATTCTACGATCTTTTGGGATTAGCCATCGCTTGGTCGTTATCCTTGTGTGTTTTAATTCTTAGTACAAAAACAATTTGTGATATGTTTTTTTTTTATGATTGAAAGGTTATTGATGGCCCGGAGGCTTTTCCAGTTTCACCAAGACATGCGGGCGAGCTAAGGCTCAGCCAGGAGGGGTGGGATTTGCTAACAACTGCCCGAGCGCCTCCAAAGGAGACCTAACAACTCAAGAGCAATTGCTTCGCGAATGAATCTACTACCGGATAGGAATCGCGACCCACTGAGAAGATCCGGCGAGAAACTCAGCGGGCTGATGCATGATGCATGATGCTGATTTATGCAAACTCAGCGGTTAGGTTGCACATCGACCTCTTTGTCAAGTTCGACGAGTACGGTTAGCGGGGTTCCTAAGCCTGCTACTAGTGTTAGCGCTGAAGACGTTTAATGCAAAGGTTATTGGATCTAATGGATCCGTAAGGACGTGTCTAGGGCGTCGACGGTGACTGGCTCCTGCATGATCAGGATTCGGGGAGTAGTCAGCGGCGGCAACGATAAGGCGATTATCATGACGCATAGACTTATCGAAGTACCGTTCCGACGTTGACTTCATGTATTTCTGGACTGATTCGAGGCCCAGGTCGTCATGTAGGTCAACGTTTCTCACGAACCACGGAGCCCCAACGGCTAACCTGCAAAAGCGGGATTGTAGGGATTGGAGGGTGTCTATGTGTGTGCGGGCCGCGTGAGCGAACACCACACTCGCGTAAGTCATGACGGGCCCTATGCAAGTTTTGTAAAGTGTCACCTTGTTCCGAAGGGACATTTTACTCCGCTTACAGATCATGGGATAGAGTCTGCCGAGAATAAATGCAGCACGGTCGCGGACTGTTTTTATATGCGGGCGGAATGTCATGGATTCATCCAGGGTGACACCCAGGTACTCGACCTTCCTGGCCCAGGGTATAGGTTGGCCGAAGAGGGTGATCGGGGGGTTGTCATACGTCTGCAGTGCCATATTCAAGTAAATTCGAATATCAACTGTTTCATTTTTATAATAGGTATTTTAATTTAAAATGTTCATAGTCAGTTAAACATAATATGAGAGTGTTGGGAAATGTATACCGTAAAACAGCCAGGTAATAACTTCACTGAAGTATCAGAGAGGCAAAGCAGCGGAAATTAGAAGCGTCTGCAATATCCTGGGTCGTTCACCTATATAATAAAAAAATACGATTGTTAACTTTTGGAACAAAATGAATGCTAGGAGATTAACATATTGGTTTACTTCTAATCTGAGTTCAATGTGCTGTAAAAATAACGAATTACAGTTTGATAATTTTACGAAAAGATAATTAAATGAAACGCATTTTTTAATTCCTTTTAAGCTTCAGTTTTAACGCTCTACACTGGTTTAATCTGTTTCGAACTCAATGAAAATGTTTTATTTTTTGAATGCCAATAACCAGACGCAAATAAAAAAAAAACATTATAAATTTTTCACATTTGCGACCTAAGCTTATCAAATCCGCAAGTTTTGATCTTCATTTTAACGAACTATAAATTTTCGAAAAATCGTCTTTTGTTAACAAACTCTTATCGTTTCTCCTTTTCCAGTCTAGCTTTTTCTAACTTTTTGGAATGAAATAAGAAAACAATCAGGACGAATTTGTTTTGTTATATAGTCAGTTTATTATTAAATGAAATAGTTAGAGTGCAGTTAAAATGATTACAAATACATTTACTGGTGGTAGGACCTCTTGTGATCCGCGCGGATAGGTACCACCACCCTGCCTATTTCTGCCGTGAAGCAGTAATGCGTTTCGGTTTGAAGGGTGGGGCGGCCGTTGTAACTATACTGAGACCCTTAGAACTTATATCTCAAGGTGGGTGGCGCATTTACGTTGTAGATGTCTATGGGCTCCAGTAACCACTTCTTAACACCAGGTGGGCTGTGAGCTCGTCGACCCATCTAAGCAATAAAAAAATAATAAAAAAATAATGTGAAGGCACATAATAAAAAATCTGTGCTGCACCTAGTATGGTAATGTAAGCCTTAACTCTTTTTTAAACAAATACATTGAACTAAAGTTTATCTCATATCGTCCGCATAAATCTTCGATGGAAAACAAACAGATCCTCGCATCATTGCCTTGATTTATTTGTGCGAGAAAAGCAGAATTAACAAACAGTATTTCAAACGATAAACGGCGAGAAAGACCCATGAATCGCATACTTACGGTTACTCTAGAAACACTTGAACCAATAAATCCGGCGAAAGTGAATTATATTGTTTGTCTACAAAAGTTATTCCCGAACTGTCACAGCGAGCTCAAATCTCTAGTTAATTTAGACGTTCAAATATTGATCAGGCAGTACGTCCCCTGGCTCTTATTCCTTGCTCCGTTTATTTATAACAATAAAAAACTTGGCTTACTTCGAATCCAATTTAACTTTTGTTGTGATTGCTGAAGTTGTGATTAGAATAGGTGCTATGGAAACAACATGGCGATTCTGACGGCTCCTTTGTACCAAGACTGGAGGCGTTACTTTTTATGCAGACGAAAAATATCGATGTATTAGTATGCACTTTGTAGTTTTTTATTGCCCTTCTTGGCAGACGAGCATACGGTTCACCTGATGGTGAGTGGTTACTATCGCCCATGCACTTGGACTTCAGTTTATTAGTAGCCTAATGGTATTTACTGGTGGTACTCTTGTGAGTCCGCGCGGGTAGGTACCACCACCCTGCCTATTTCTGCTGTGAAACAGTAATGCGTTTCGGTTTGAAGGGTAGGGCAGTTGTTGTAACTATACTTGAGACCTTAGAGCTTATATCTCAAGGTGTGTGGCGCATTTACGTTGTAGATGTCTATGGGCTCCAGTAACCACGTAATACCAGGTGGACTAAGCAATAAAAAATTTTTTTCTTCGGTCGTCGCGAATAGTAGTTTTTATTAGTAACCTGATGCCTTGAGCGCATACAGGAAACTACCACCATCCTTTTTTTTCAGGCAGGGAGCCGTAGCTCATGCGACTTGCCTGCGTCTAGGGGTGCGCGAAATATATGAGGAGATGAAGGAGATGGAGGAACGCCCTACTCCGAAAGGGAAGAAGAAAGCTTTTTCTATCACGAAACATGCCCGCCGGTCTGAGCAGGGATTATAGATTTAAATTTAGTCTTCGACGCTATGTCTCGAAGTGGGTGGCGGCATTCACCTTTTATTGTCACTAAACTGGTAACAAGTTCTAACTTAGCGTTCTAACAGCTCGTTCACCTATAAAAGCATTAAAATAAAAAAAACGGCTCAATGTTATCCACAAGGTAAATGCCGACCACCTTGAGACACGAGTTCTAAGTCTCCATTCCATAATAGAACGGCTGCCCCACCCTTCAAACCGGAATACATTACTGCTTTACCGCGTAAATACGTAAGGTGGTGGTACCTATTTATTTATTTTATTTATTTATTTATGTACACACAGAAAACAAGACACAGTACAGAGTAATAGGAAAATTATGTACAAAGGCACTGCTTATTTCTTTGAGAAATCTCTTCCAGCAGACCTGCGAGAGGATAATGAGAATAATAATAAAATGTGATAAGTGTGTGTAGAACAAATAACACATAACTAAAATAACAAATACAACATGAGAATTATAGCACATACACATAGCAAATATTATAAGTAACACAGTAACACTCGTATATGCGAAGAGTATAGAACCATGATCATTCGGTTGATGATAGATAAAATTGTTTGACCTTGTATTTAAAAACAGAAACAGACTTGCAAACTCGGATGTCAGCTCGTGCGAGCTCACAAAACGTCCTACCACCAATAGTAATACGAAGTTAATGTTACAGCTCGTCCAGCCATCTATGCAATGAGCTCGTCCACCCATCTAAGCAATGAGCTTGTCCACCCATCTATACAATGAGTTCGTCCACCCATCTATGCAATGAGCTCGTCCACCCATCTATGCAATGAGCTCGTCCAGCCATTACTGCAATGAGCTCGTCCAGCCATTAATGCAATGAGCTCGTCCACCCATCTATGCAATGAGCTCATCCACCCATCTATGCAATGAGCTCGTCCAGCCATCTATGCAATGAGCTCGTCCACCCATCTATGCAATGAGTTCGTCCACATATGCAATAAAAAAACAAACAAAAAAAACGGCTCGCACATCAAAAGCGTTTTTATTGCCATCGACATCGAACGAACAGCTCAGCCGATCATGTGTAGCCAATTATCGTCGCCGAAGGATGTCACGCTAGAGATCAATAAGCCGTTACCTACAAGCTAGATACTCTTTTTAGACCAGGCTTCGAAACGGGCAGAAAAAAGATGAAAACAACAATAATTTAGCAAAAACAAACCATATCATTGATTAATCATAAACGACATTAACCTATTGTGACACTTTACATTGATTCGGGTTAAGATGTGAACTCCTCATAATGAGGCCAAGGGTGCAACGGCTGGTTGACTCTCAACGGCAAACATCAAAGGGCTCGGCTCTTGACTAGTGTAGGAGAGTGCTCAGTAGCTAACGAAGAACCTACATAAATCTGTCCTACTTGGCTTGGCGTCGAGCGAGCGAGCCAAAGTCTCATGAATTAATTACGTATGTGTTAATTATTGAGGGACTAACGATAATTACTAGTATTATTTCTTCTTACTCGGTTTATGTATTCGACATCAAACGTATACAACACGAGGTTTCTTGATTAAGTTTATACTATATGAAATTGTAGGTGGATGACGGAAAGCATGTTTGTAGACTAAGGAATAAAAAAACACAATCGGAAGTGTCTCAGATTTCATGCGAGCTCGCGGCCCACCTGATCCTAAGTGATTACCGGAACCCATAGACATCTACAACATAATTGCCGCTACCCACCTTGAGATATGAGCTCTAAGGTGTCATTTTTAACTACGGCTGCCCCGCCCTTCAAACCGAAACGCATTACTGCTTCACGGCAGAAATAGGCAGTGGTGGTAGCGACCCGTGCTGACTCGCAAGACGTCCTACCACCAGTAATTACGCAAATTATAATTTTGCGGGTTTGATTTTTATTACACGATGTTATTCCTTCACCTTGGAAGTAATCGTCAACATTTAAGTACGTATTTTATTGGAAGAATTGGTACCTGCCGACGGGATTCGAACACCAGTGCATCGCGACATACGAACGCATCGGACGCCTTAACCTTTAGGCCACAACGACTTCAAATTATAGATCCTCGGCCACTTCAACCTACCGCTACTGCTACGTAATAGTAGGACCCTTAGCTCGTTTAACCACTTGGCTTACCTACCAGCTAATTTTTAGTCAGAGTATCTTAATGTTAATATCTGCGCGATAATTATTAATCAAAAGTAGTGTTTGTCCAATGATCGACAACGGGCAGCTCAAGGCCTAATTAATTTAATGTTCAATTTTACTATTAATTTATCACTCTGGTTTTGTTATTGCAATTTTTGAAAGAAAAAAAAAAAGAACTGACTTGCAATATATATTTTTACTAAAACTCCTAAATAACTAGTACTAAACAAAAAAATAATTGGATGACAAACACAGGATAAAATCGTTTGAAGCTGCTTTATCTTTGCCTATTTATAAATTGATAGGGATACTCGACCTTGGGCTCTTCGAATGCTCTCTCTCCAACTACCTACATAACTTACTATAGCGATCAATTCACGAAATGAACGTAGTATACGTAACTTACTACTTGTTTTCGACTAGATCGACGTGATGAACTTCCATAATTAACTACAAAAACAACTATGAACACAGACGAGATAATGATAATATAAATTGAGAACTGATCTGTTCTCGATAAATTAATGAAACAGGAACGTATTAAAAAGAACTACTGCACTAAAGTCCAAGTTTTTTTTTAAATATCGAATAATAAGACTAAATTTTTAAGACTTTTTTTTTTCTATGAATTCAGTAATGTTGCTAAAATCGATGATCGATGACCGGTTTTTTTCCTGTGGTGGAAGAATCCCCGTTGGTTCAGAGACTTTGCGTATTGGCCCGTATAGGCGAATTCAAAAGCTCAGTCTGGAGGGCAAGGTTTGCTAACAGCGGCCCGAGAAGTCTCAGAGAAAGCCTAACAGATCGAGGGCAACTTCTTTGCGTGTGCTTTTTCTACGGGATAGGTATTGCGCTGATAAGGTCTGGTGAGAAATTCAGCGAGCTTCAAATCACAACAGAGAGCGCCTTAAGTATTGATAGTGGAATACCTTAAGGTATGAAAGCTCGTATAGAGAAATCATAATAAATCAAGTCTGTGCCAATCTAGATAACGGACAAAAATAGAAGATTCATTCTGATCAGTATTAATATAGATCTCAAAACTAAAGCAATATCCTAAGCGTGCATTTAAACTTTTTCAGAACGGAAACCCGTTTGTTTTCAAAGTTATTTGACCTTTGTACAAGCGTCACGTAATCCTTCATTGTTACCCTAATAAAACAACTCGGAACGCACATACTCGTAAAATGAACATAATTACAGCACAACATTGTGTTTTAGAGGAGAAGTTAATTTGAAGGCTTCTAACTTTCAGCTACATTCGCAGACATCGTTCCGCTATAGTTAGAGACCTTCGTGTGACTATCTGTACAGTACAGTACTACATAGTATTTTATCAATTTTTATAATATTAATGAAATGAAAATAAACTTGATATAATACTTAAAAGTGTACCTATCGTGGCGTTAGTTAGTAAGTAGTTCGTTTTCTATAACTATCTTCTCTATTTTTACAGCGAAGCAGTCATGCGTTCTACTGTCAGACAACCGTTCTTCGCTGCAATTGAAAAAAAATATGTGTGGTGTCGTGGGACACCGGATAGGAACGAAGATCTTTATTATAAAAATATTAATTTTAAGTTCTATTCGAGGTATAAAGAAAATAATTATTCGTGTATACATTTTTTATTGTGATTTTTTTATTGATAAAAATTTAAAAAAACTACTTTACAAAGTTATCAACTTTATTTTATTCACAATGATTTTTAAAAAATATATAATAATAATATACAAAGAAACAGCTATTTATATGAATAATAATAATAACCGTCATCACGTAGACTACACATTAGACACTGTATAGCCATCATACTAAGACTATACATAAATAATAAAAATCTTACGTTACGGACGTTTTTTCCCGGTTAGAGTACCCCTCCGCATCGTCCCATAAGGAACTTCATACCAAAAATGTCCCTAAAATTCAAGATAGATTTTAGATATGTATGGGTATGGACCCCAGAAATTTAACGCGGAATATGAATTGGTATGCCCGACTAGAACAATAAAATCATTTTAATTCGTTTTTAACACGGAGCACTGAGGGTAAAATTGTATGGCCCTGTTAATAAATACGGTGTCTCCCTGAAGAATATTACACCACGTAATGTCTTTTGAGACACGATTGAGAAACAGAACACGATGTATAATTTGAGTTTAACTTTGACTCTATAACGTGAAGAAACGTTTTTGGTTTGATGTTAAAATTTTGTTACGTATCTGCTTCTTACGTACTATCCTAGTTAGACGGGCCGCTGTCAACATTATCTACCAATCATTATTTGGAGATATTGATAAAATCTTCCAATAAACGGGTGGAAGTAAGTTTTTGCTTGCTTTCTTTGTTGGTCAAAGGTGTGAAAGTTGTTGATCAGAACAAAATTTTTTTTTTATTGCTCAGGTGGGTGGACGAGCTCACAGCCCACCTGGTGTTAAGTGGTTACTGGAGCCCATAGACATCCACGACGTAAATGCGCCACCTACCTTGAGATATAAGTTCTAAGGTCTCAAGTATAGTTACAACGGCTGCCCCACCCTTCAAACCGAAACGCATTACTGCTTCACGGCAGAAATAGGCAGGGTGATGGTACCCACCCACATAAACTATAATATTCATATAGAATATTCTCTTGAAATTGCCGTAAGTGCATTTCAAATTTTTCTCTGATACCTTCGATTCTTTGATAGCGACAACTTCTTTAAATGATAGTCCCGTCCAATCTCTTCCGTAAGTTGTTATGAAAGACTACGGGATTCACCCGGGTATAGTAAGCGGCACGTAAGTTGGCAAGGTTTTGGTATAGTGGGGGTAATGTCGCGCATAGTGCACATTGCAACAAAAAAATGGTCACTTTTATTGCCCGCATATAATTTAATTTAATTTAATTTTATTGTTTATTTGCCATAACTTATTTTTAAGCATGTGTTTTTTGAAGAAAGTTAAAGAAAAGAGAGGAATTCGTGAAGTGTATTAGGTATTATAAATAAAATACAATTAAAAGTTAAGAAATTTATTTTAAAAAATATACTTAATATTAAAAATTATGTGTCGCCGTCGTCACTATCATTTTCTAATAGTGCTACCCCTTGAATTAAATTCATGGTAGCACCTGAGCTGGTGGAAGGAGTTGGCTCCTCATCGTCGACATAACGAAGAGTCGCTGTCGTCACTGGCTTAAATAATAAAACGCTCAGTGACTGAATCTACTATATGGTAATTGGTATTTGGTCCTCGCATTGCAAACAAATTTAAAACAATAACACTCGTAACAAAAACTAGATTTAAACAATAATAACAACTCCTAACAAAAACTTAATATAAAAAAAGGGTATCCTACAACTTAGTAGGCGCATGTGTAGCCGGGAGCGAACGGAACGTGGACGCGGTGCGAGAAGGGAGCGTCGCATGACTCACCAATCGCGCGTTCGGAACGGGGCTACGTCTTTCCCCGCGTCCCGCTTGACAACCAAAGAGACCTAAAAAACGACTTCTGCGCATCTAACGACTCTTGCCAAGTTACGTGCCGGGGACTATAATGGGCAACAGCATCATTTTCCGAATATTATATCACAGCACTGCAATCGCTGTCAGGCATTCAGTGATGGAAGGCCTTATTGTAAACTCCCACGGATAGGTATCGCTATCCTATCTATTTCTGTCGCTAAGTAGTAAACCGTTACAACTTTGTTCCATATCTCAAGGTGTTTAGTGGCATTAACATTGTTATATCTACATTATTATGACTTCGCTAACCACTTAACATCAGATGACCCTTGCGCTCGTTCATCTACAAAATAAAAAAATAAAAAATAAAATACAAACTTTTTCGTCAATTGTTACAAAATATATCTCACTTTAACATTAAGACACTAAGCAAATACCGAGGATGAGTGAGTAATTAAGGATCACTGCAGAGATATTTGAGTAACATAACAGGTGGCTTCTATAAGAAAAAGCCATCAAAGCATTCCCATCACAAGTTTATTACTCATTTCGATGTAACGTCTTGACTTATGTCTGTCATATAACTATCGTACACACAGATGCGCAATAAAATATCTTATCGAATGCTTTCAACAAAATCATACCATATATTATAACTCTATACTTACACACACTCGCAATATCATTTGATAATATCTATCGAACTTGGAGGCTATGAATGGAAGTACTTTAAAGTTATATTGGGTACTTATCAACGAACCGCTCATAGTCGTATCATTGGTTGAAAATTGACTCATAAACTATTCTACATTAAGCATATTAATCTCAAATTTATTAAGCGTAAATAAATAATTTAAAACACAATTGCTATCACTCAAAAATATTAATTAAGTAAACGTTTATTTTTATAATATTGATATGTCATTTTATGCACAAATTGAGTATTGTGCAACAATAAAACATCTAAGTAATAAAACAATTATAAAATAATTACAAAAATATAATTTTATTTATTTGTTCGATTTCTACGCATTAAAACGTTTACTTCAGTTGAAACAAGATGTAGTTGCTAACCGCATTTCGGAGGAGGTTCCTGGCACAGTACAGTGCGGTATGTAGCCTTCTGTATTGACGTTGTCCAAGAGCCCAATCATAGCTTGGTGTGCCGTGTGCTAGTCTACTAAAATTATACAGTGGAAACGCGAGTAGTTTAAAGAATTTCATACAAATCATAGAGTTTCACTAGTGTTTAAACCTTACTTAAAAAAAAACTATTATAGTTTTAAAAAAGGATTGTACCGTGAGAAACCTATGCGATTTAAATAAGAACATTTTTTACAATACCTAATTTAAAAAGCACTTTCCCATTATCTAACATTACGACCACACGTGCCTCGGAGTGACAGGACTAAGTAACGTATGAATGATGAGCGATGACATGATATAATACATTTTTCTTTGTCTTTCTCGTAAATATCGTTATTTTTGGCCACCCCTTCGCGTCACCAGTATCGTGTGTTCGACGCATCGAAATCAAATTTCATTCGCGTATAAATTTAGGGGCACCCGTGTTATATCCACACGTGTGTGCGATATCGAATTTGTATCCGACGCAGACCTCGGGCGGTTGCTCTTTTCGCGCTCAATTTCATTCGGCCGCTCTCCCTGAGTCTTCATTAATATAGTTTCGGTCAAACCGTCGGTACTACTACTGAACAGATTAACCTCGCTCTCAGACGTATTAATGAAAACAATATATTTCTCGCTTACTTAGCGACAACGTTAGAAGTGCGTAATCCCAGATTTTCGAAGTAGTAATTTCATTTTAGCAATCTGCTTAATAAGCGCAAAGTAAATTTGGAATAACACAGCAATTCTTACGCTTTGATATTCAGCTCTTGAACCCACAATATAAGGCAGTATATTTTCTGATATTTATATTTAATTTCTTTTTTTTATTTATAAGTTATCAAATAGTGTCAGTAAAATTATGTTTATGTATTATGTTTATAGTGTTGCTCTTAACAACTATAACAGTCAAGTATTTTTTAAAAGAAAACAAATTATTTCGATTGACATTTGTTTATAAAGCTGAAAATTGATATTTAAACGATTTGTGTACGCCTATAAATGGATTTTTTTTAAGGAAACTCCTTAAGTTCAATAAATTTGATTATCACAATTTTTATTTACTCCATAGTTACAAGAAATCAAAAGAAACAATTCAATGTCAAAGTTAGAACTTCTACTCAGCGCTTAGTCGATTCCAATACTATGTAATATCAATATATAAGTTTTACTGCGAGGTTGGAAGTAGTTTATTCGACTAATTCATTAATTAATAACAAAGCTAGTTAATATTGATTTATTACTCAGTTGTAAGATATTACTGCCTCATTTAAGTTTAGCAACAAGGAAAATACAACATTTACCGATAGGGTCGTATTTTTATCATCCAGAATAAAGATATAATTTGTGTTTTAGTTGTATTGTTAATGCTATTCATCACAATCGTAGTCTTTATCCCTAAAAAAAATCCATTAAGTTTTACAATATTGTAAGCGAAATATTTGGAACGAAAACCTCAAACATGCGGTGCATACATTATGCATGGTATAGTGCACATGGACAATTTGTTGACAAATTAGAATAAAAAATCCAATCAAATATTGCCCGGAGGCTGCTGTACCCTTATGAACTACACCGAAGAGAAATTTTAATACCGATGCTTTCAACTAAATTAGTTGGGGAACGTGCGCTCTATGCAGGTACCGACGTCAGCGAACTGTCAAAGCACGTCACAACATTACCAAATGCTGCAATAATTGGCTTAGAACCAGATCTGTAGTTCGGACTTTAAATATTCATCAAGCGATGCCCTGCTTTTGCACATGGTAACTCAGAATGTGTGAAAAGGATGAAATTCCTTTAACCAAATAAACTCTAAAGATTCACCTTTGGTAACACCACGGCTTCTGAGTGGCTCCTATTCAATTATATCTCGGTTAACTCGCATTAGATGAACAAAAGAAGTTTTATTGGCCATCGTTACGTTGTTTATTGTCTCTCGGCAAAATTATTCTGTAACCATTCCGATTAAACGAATCTGTAACTCAATTAAAAGACCCCGACTAGCTTCGGGCCCAAACAACTGAGTTATTTCGGACCTCCGCTTAATTGAGAACGAAATGAAACTTTTAGTCGTTGATGGTAGATATTCACTTGAATTAACGTAGCGTTAGTTAGTACATTGCTAATAAAATATTTCAACACAATAGAGAGTAAATACAAAAAAAATCCCGAATGTTAGTACCTTACCTAAAAAAAAACGTGGCTACATTATCGATGAAGAGAATAAATGAAAATATTGTGGTAGGCAGCGGCTATGATTTATTCCCAACATTGCTGATATGCATAAACGACAGTGAATACTCACTATTGGCGCCGAATAATCGTTTATCTTTGAAAGCAAGTATGTTTTAATAATGCTTGTTGATTATGTCGCACAGTTTTTAAGTGATAATTTGAGTCATAACCGTATTGCTTGAACTATTCCTGAAAACATTCAAATGACAAGAAAATTAATTATATTATGTTCACTATTAGCATGGCAAGCAAAAAAAAATAGCCGTGAAGCGATTGGAAAAGATTTGGGGAAATCGCAGCATAAACAAAAAAACTAAGATAAAGCTCAGGCGAACCCTTATCTTCTTCATGTTCTTCTACGCTTGTGTGACGTGGACCCTCAAGGCCCATACCCGATCGAGAATTGACGTATTTGAAATGTGGTGTTGACGCAAAATGTTGGGCATATCCTGGACGGAGCGTAAATGTAAGAACAAATGTGTCAATTCTCTCGGAGCTAAACGTCAAGATCTACAATCTGTATGCAGCGTCTCCTCAAGCACTTCGGACACGTGGCCCGACGAAATCCTGACAACTTGGAAAAACTAATAGTCGTAGGTCACGCGGAAAGAACGAGAAGTCGAGGAAGGAGGAGATCGCCAAGCAGGTAGACGGACATTGTAAGAGAGGCCACAAGCACTAGCGTCCCGGGTGCCATTAGCAGCCCGAATGCAGGCAACGTTGGAGGAGGTTGGTGCAGAAACTAGATCGAGTTGGTCATGACCCTCAGTAATGAGGAAGCGACGAAGAAGTATTAGAATGGCTCATCTAACAACAATCGATATTAGAACCTTTTGTCTCAAGATGAGAAATGACGTTGAAATCTTATGATACGATATCCATAGAAGTCAATAAGTGTCAGAACAACACGAGAGCTGTGAGCTCGACTGTCAATCTACGTCATTCGTTTTTATCAAATCACGTTTCGAGATGAAAGTAACAAAATACGACCAAATTGAACACGTAGATTTCAGATTGTTTTGAAACAATGTCGAGATTATAATCTGTGTCTGTATATTGCGGTTAGCATGCAGGGCACGCAGCCGCAGCCATGGATTCAATATAATGTTCAGGTGTGAATTTTCTCAACTTCTTCAGATTTTTTTAGTGTTGCCCGTATAGGCAGATCATACGGCCCACCTTATGGTGAGTGGTTACCGTCGCATGGACGTCAGCAATAGGCATATCGTTTAATACTCTCCACAAGCCTCGTTTGAAGAAGGAGATATCATAGAGCTCAGGAAACACCGCAGAGGGGGGAGCTCAATTGAAAGCCAGATGGTCCGTGGCAAAAGAAGGAATTGCACTGTGGATGAACGCAGTGACTCCAGGTAGTATGGATGAACTCTATTCCGGTGGCGAGCGGTGCGATGGTAAAAACGAGATGATGGTATCATCTCGAACTATTCCTCAGATCACTCCCCATGGAACATACGGTATAAAACATAGAGAGAGGGAATCGAAGCCTCTCCATAGAGAGCCCGTGTATCACAAATTCTGTATTCGTAGTACATTTTAGTACTACTGTATTTTAAAGGGTTTATTTTTTAGGGAAAGAAATTATTCATAAAAAAACCGATCTAGAATAATATTTTAAATCGTCGTAGCCTAAAGGTTCAGACGTCCGATGCATTCGTGTACTGCGATGCACCGGTGCTCGAATCCCAGACGAGTACCAATTTTTCTAATGAAATACGTACTCAACAAATGTTCACAATTGACTTCCACGGTGAAGGAATAACATCATGTAATAAAAATCAAATCCGCAAAATTATAATTTGCGTATTTACTAGTGGTAGGATCTCTTGTGAGACTGCGCGGGTAGGTAACCCTGTAGGTAACCACACTACCTATTTCTGCCGTGAAGCAGTAATGCGTTTCGGTTTGAAGGGTGGGGCAGCCGTTGTAACTATACTTGAGACCTTAGAAATTATATCTCAAGGTGGGTGGCGCATTTCCTTTGAAGATGTCTATGGGCTCCAGTAATCACTTAACACCAGGTGGGCTGTGAGCTCGTCCACCCATATAACCAATAAAAAAAACTAAAACATCGACAGTTTTTTTTTTATTAACATTAGTTCACCTTTTTTTAACTCACCAATAATAATTCATTAAATATAAATAATACGACTTCTGCAAGTACATACTATTACTTCCATGGTCGCGACATATCGTTATTGTTCCACATTTTTCAACAAATAGAAATGCGATTTACATTATTTCACCTAACTTCAGCGTGTTACTTATTTGGTATAAAAATTTCCTTTCGTTCTATTTAAAGCATGTTTTTGTTATGTTTTTTTTTAAGTTTCTTTGACCGTTTGAACCTTTATATTTAAGATATTCCAATAGTTGCCCGACTTAAATCCGGATTACTTTATAATCCAAGCTGCCTTGAAGAATGTGCAGGTCTCGATCCAAGAGCACTATTTCTGAACCCAGTACCACGGGCCGTGGAAATAGCGGTTGGTATTCCCGACGTGCGTGGCCTTGAAAAGATGCCTCCTCTAAAATGGTATTGTGTAAAGCTACCACAAAATTTCTATTTACCAGAAAAATTACCACCGTGAAGAGAATCTTTCATCTTAGAGACCACGATTGTCAGAAAATGAATCTCGACCTTGATTTAAATTCGTACGGTTACATTCTGATTTAATTCACGGAAAAATAGTTTCTTTTTTCACTGACATATTTATGTTCTTAGTGCTCAACACGTTAAAAAACGACTTCCGTGATAAAACAGTAACATAGAGTAAGAAAAACAGTATCCGAAATTTACAAGTTGTAAAGTTCTTCTGAAGGTACTATCAGTGGCAAGACATTATGCGGCCATAATCGTGCCAGTTTCTGAGACGATCTTGCGCGCCAATATGAAAGTATGAGATAGTTACTCCAACAGAAATGAGAAATATCTCTGGAAGTGGGCAGCTGCCTACAATGGTGGTGCACGAGCTCCTAGCGCACTTGGCTCGAAGAGGTTACTGGAGATCATACACATCACTACGTGAATGCCGCCAACCACCTTGAAACATGTCGACAATAGAGTATCAGCGCTGTTTCATCGCAACGCACTGCTTTGCGGCAGAAATAGGCAAGGCGATGGTACCTACCCATGAGGGCTCACAAAATGCCTGCCTGCCACCAGTAAATATGCAAATAAATATTTTTCAGGCCTGATTGTTAAGATGTAACTCCTTAATCATGAAAATTATTCGTAAACAGGTGTCAAGTACCTACGTATTTCGTTACAAAAATTGGAACTTGCGAACGGGATTTGAATACCGGCATAGACGCATCACTCGATACGGGTACCCGGGGTGTCTTATCTCTTAGGCCACGATGACTTGCAAAGCATATTTTAACTGCGGCAAACGCGCCTTAAACTTCCTTCTACCCTCTACGCAAACAAGTAATTCATAAGAGATACTTTCACGTTACATATTAAACAGTACTTTATTAATAACTCTATTAATTAATCTTAAATTTTACCTTAACCCGGAATGAGCGCTAATACTCATTAGGTTTCGAACCAATTTATTTTACAAGTACATGATTAATTCTGATAAAATGAAAATTATTGAGTAGAAACAACACAAACAGTAGTAGGCAAAACAGATTCATTAAATCATCAGAGACATACAATAATTAACATATTGAATGATCGATTCGTAAATTGGTCTCTTGTGTGTAGTTAATAACATGGTACAACAGATTGTTTTGTAGCATATCTCATAATTCACATTTGAATGTTACTAATTTTATGCTATTTGTATACCATACTGATTTTATGGCATAATATATCTCGAAGGCTTATAATGTTGAAATCTTAAACAATAAAAATAAGTAACCTTTGTCCACAAAATATTATGAAATGGTAAATTTCGAAGTCGTCGTGGCCTAAAAGATAAGACGTTCGGTGCATTCGTGTTGAGCGATGCACCGGTGTTCGAATCCCAGGCGGGTACAATTTTTTCTAATGAAATACGCACTGAACAAATGTTCACGATTGAATTTCACGGTGAAGGAATACCATCGTGTAATAAAAATCAAACCCGTAAATTTATAATTTGCGTAATTACTGGTGGTAGGACGTCTTGTAAGCCCGCGAGTATTTCTGCCGTGAAGCAGTAATGCGTTTCGGTTTGAAGGGTGGGGCAGCCGTTGTGACTATACTGAGACCTTAGAACTTATATCTCAAGGTGGGTGGCGCATTTACGTTATATATATCTATGGACTCAAGTAACCACTTAACACCAGGTGGGCTGAGAGCTCGTCCACCCATCTATTCAATAAAATAAAAAAACTCAAGTAAAACAATCTAAATTAATGTAAAACATTGCTTTGCAGATTGGTTCTCTGCAGAATAATCTGATGTATGCAAATTGTCTAGGTACTTACTCGTATCATTATGAGTCGTAAATTAAAACAGTAATTATACAGTAATTATATTGTCTTTTCCAACATTTTTTGTCTACAAAAACTTCAATTTTTTTTCCCTACCTAATCGCTGGTAGCCTGGCTAGAGGCCATTCTACCAGCTACGCCCGAATGGGTAGGCTACACAGGCATAACCTGAGAGAGTTTTTGCTAACATTAGCCCTAGCAAGAGCAGTGCTTATCATTATCTACCACTGGACCGGAATCGCGACCCACTGAGAAGATCCGGCGAGAAACTCACTGGGCTATGTCTATAGAGTTCAACGAGGTTGGTGACCGGTGCTTGAGAGGCCTAAAAGCACCGAGAGTGAATCCATAGGATCCGACAAGATACGTTTCGGGCGACGGACGGCACCTTTGCGTTGCACCATCCCGGTCGGATAAGTAATTAGCGGCGGCCACGATAACAGGGTTTTCGTGTCGCGCCGCTTTGTCGAAGTAACGTTCTGACGCTTCCTTAATATACTTACGTATCGGTACTACATTCAGGTCGTCGTGAAGATCTACATTTCTCACATACCACGGTGCTCCGACAGCTATCCTACAGAAACGGGATTCGATGACCTAGAGACAGTTAATGTGTGTACGGGCCCCGTGAGCGAACACTACACTTGCATAGATCAAGACAGAACGTAAGCAAGTTTTGTACGCGTATCGAGCGATACGTCTTTGGCAGTTTTAAAATTCCGCTGGCCGGCATCAATTTTTCTAATGAAATACATGCTTCATTTATGTTCATGAATGACTTCCACGGTAATGCAAATTTTTTTATTTGCGTGAATACTATAAAATTGAGGCGCAATTTTCCAGGCGACATCAATGTCGATGAACTCCGGTCCTCATTTAATACCAGTTTGGCCTAGAACTAGTTTACTAGTCACCTTTTTAAGCAATAAATAATTCATATTTTACAAGAATTTTCTTAGGAAATTTCACTAGGGTGGTAAAATTAGAGATGTTGAATGAAAGGCTTGTTAAGCCCGCCAAGCAAGAAATACGAAATTTCCTATTACATATACATCGGCATTTTTCTAAATTTTGCTAGTACGAATTACTCGTTGAATTAAGGCTTTAAATATTATGGGAAGCTCGTCAGCTTCGAATGAAGAACCATGAAATTCTATATCAAAGTCTCTTACATAAAACTTAGTAAAGAAGTTATATTATAATAAGTAATACTTTTGTAATTAGTCTAATGACGTACTTCCAGCATAACATCCTGATTCACCCGCTCGGGGCCGGAGCGGGTCGTTGTTTTATCACTCAGAGACTAAAACAAAATTGGCGAAAGTTTTATACATAAAATTTATAAAATTCGAGAAAGCTTAGCGTAAAATTTTGTCGTTTTCACGCCGTTCGATGCCGAAATTATTAGCAGTCATCCCGACCACACGCAACCGTACATAATGGGAACATCGAAGATTGATGAACAGTAAATTTGACTTTCCTTTATTCACGAGTATTAGCTCGCATCAACGATGGGAATAGCAATTAAAAGTTTGTACTGAAGCCTTTGTTTGGAGAGGTTTTCTGTCGTCCACGCGCTTACGAGTGTCGGCGCAAAGGCGGATTTAGCCGTTTCCGATACTGGGATTAGTCTCTCTTTTGTGAGACCCGAAGATGGCACGAATAGAACTGCATTTATTTTAAAACTACTTTGCGGCTGTAATCTCGTGTTTATTATTTTCATTTTATTATTACCGTCTTTTCGAATACTTTCTATAATATTATAGGTTTCGTGGTCACAGATCATGTCGTCGACTAGCGAAAACCGATGAATATAAAATATTGTTTGGTTTGGTCGAGGTAAGATTTTTTTATCGAATTTTTCGAAACTTAATGAATTTCTGACATTTACTAAATTAGTTTGTGTTTTTTTTTTTAATATTCTTTGTATTTATACTAAATATTGTAAAAGAATAAACGAAATAATAAACGAGTAATGGCAAAGATTTTTTTTTAATTGTTACAGATTTTTGAAGGGAAATTTTTAACAACAAATGGACACAACTCGATAAAATGAAAATCAAAAAGTTATACTCAAGAGAAAACTTATATAACTATAAAACTTATTTTATGGGAGAATGAGACAAAATACTTCTCCAGGTTTTAATGTTAGTTTGAGAACCGCTCATACATAAGTTTGTTTTCAATAAATCTGATTCAGATAATGAACAGACAAAAGATGAACAATAAAAAATCTATTCCTTTATCATATCTACAATAAAATTTGTACGGATCACAGACACTAAGTTCTTTATCGTATTTAGATAGGTAAAATTTAATTATCTTTAAATGAAAATTGAAATTTTCAAAAAAACGGAAAACGGAATTGAGATATTCCATTTATGAAACTTGAAACACGATACACAATTTCCAATGCAGTAAACAGCGTTTGGATTGCATTCCAAACACCACGATGTACAATACAGTTCACCTGCCTCAATAAATCTATGAGAGTTTTACACAAAACAAAAAGAAACCAGAGAGCGCAGAGGAAAGAACCTTCACAATAATTTAATACCAAACTTCATAACGGAAGTTACGTAGAAGTAAGTAGCTATTATTAAATTTTCAAATTGTGTAAAGTTTAAGATTAATAAAGATCCAAGTAACTTTGTGTAGCAAGAGCTAGAAACTTCATGGCGCGGTAACCTTTGTCACCTTTCAGATACTTAAATATCTCAGTCCTTTAAAATCGAGATTAATTGGTTTATTGAAGTCTTACCATCAAAGCGATGTCTGGAAATAAATCCCCTTATATAGTTAATATAATATAGATTTCCAGAGAAGACACAGACATAATTGAACATTTGATACTAGTTTATGTACCATGCAGAACAAATTTATTGTTACTACTCGGAGGTTACTCTTGTCGGTAGCTATCACATAAAACTGTGATCGCGCACGGTGAAGGAATAACATCGTGTAATAAAAATGAAACCCGCAAAAATTATAGCTTGCGTGGACGTAGCGAGTCCGCACGGGTAGAGGTACCATCACCCTGCCTATTTCTGCCGTGAAGCAATAATGCGTTTCGATATGAAGGGCGGGGCAGCCGTAGTTAAAAGTGGGACCTTTAGAACTCAAGGTGGCGGCATTTACGTTGTAGATGTCTATGGGCTCCGGTAACCACTTAGCATCAGGTGGGCCGTGAGCTCGTCCACCCATCTAAGCATTAAAATAAGTTAAGTTTTACGCGATCGAAATACTTTCCGTCCCATTTGTACCTCGTTGCGACGATCATGGGTTTCCATTTAAAAATAAGTCTTTATTCAATTGAGCTAAGAACCTCATGTATTGTAGCTAGGAACTGAACTCAGTTACCCATCTACTCACTCACTCTAACCGGCGCCATCTAAGCGGGCTTCGGATAGCCTGCTGACCGAGAGGGCTGGTGGTCGTGGAGCCGACAACCGCCGGTCAGGCGTCCCGAGGGGGAGGGTGATGGGAGAGATGTGCTCCGCACTAAAACTTCACTTTCCCCCCTTTGCCTTTTCATGAGTTTTGTTTCATGCGAGGTTTGGACGTTGGTTGTTGAGCGACAGGAGGTTTTAGTCGGTTCGACTCCGACATACTCCGTTCGCCATCCCCAGTGGAGGACGGAAGGCCGGCGATTTCCTCCTGACCAAAAAAAAACCCATTTACGCCTTTTAAACCGGATTATGATGTGACTATTCTGTTCATTTCCTACTAGATGCAAAATGAATACCGTTCTGGCAGCCCGCCTGCCGCTTCTTGCTAGCTGAAACAAGGGTGACATCAGCTTTTTGATTGTCGACGGCTCGTTTGTCCGCTCTCTGATGTTGCAACTTAAAAAGCAATCGTGGCCACTGTTCGCAATATGTGCTTATGACAATTCAACTAATGAACACGCGCCAGAAACAAAATAAATGTACACTATTATTTTAGACAAAATTCCGTATTAATTTATCGTTTTTGTTTATTTTAAGCTGTGGTCTTTTAACAAACTGTTTATAATGTTAATTTATTATTTTCGATATTTGTTGCAGTAATATATGCAGATAGCATTATCGGAAAAATAATTCTAATTGGTTTTATTGAATATTCGTTTTAACCGCTAAAACTCCAAAGATCTAAAATCAAAAAATTCTACAAAGACTTTCATGATACGGCAAAACAAACTGCTTTTAGGGAAATAAACGTCAAACGTTCCGTTAATTTAGTAAATCAATGCACGGTTTGTCTTGAATAAATTTCATTGCAATTATTCAAAATGCCGGTATTAAAGTGAGGAGCCTAAGTTAAGTTGTAGCGTTGACTTAATAAGTGGGTCGGAGCACCTAATGTTAAATCTACATTGTTAGAAGTTCTTAACAGATTATTCTTTGTATTTGCTTTCATTCTTAAAACTGCATTGTAGAAACTTCCATGATAAGACAATTATTATTCGTCTAAGCCCACTGATCAGCAACAAAATTTGTAATCTTAAATCTGCGGTAATGTGAAAATTGGCAGTGAAACTAAAATACCTGCATTGTGATTCAGCTTAGCGGAAAATACTATTGAAATTATCTGAATACGATATTGCGAAAGGCCCGAATGATTTTATCCGCGATATCCTGTTTTGTGCGAATACAACAATAGTGCTACACCACAATAGAGCGAGGCCAGTATTGTGGTCTTAAGCCACGCCACTTTTGTTGCTTTCCCAATGACAATCATTCTGGGGCCGCAATTATTTGGAATGGTCCTTTCCGGATAATTATTCATTAAATAGTGTACGCCTAATGCATCTGAAAATATCAAAATTCGGTTTATTGCTTAATTGCACCAAAAAATTAAATAGTATTAGATGCCTGTTAAAAATTAGATATTTTGAGTACTAGTCGGACGCTCCACTATATGAATGAAACATACACATACGTTAATAATATTCGAAAAATATTTTCTTTAGCCATAGCCAAAACTGGTCCAAGATTCATCACAATCGTATGAATGCTTTAGAAACGGATAGAGGACAAACATACAAAGAAATATATTTCTTTACAACACAAAAGAATCTAGAACACAGAAGGCCCAAATTTCAAATATGTATTGGCAGTAAGTGAAGCTCTGCTTTACTGAATCAGTCAGTTGGGACAAGTAATTGTATAGTCTAGCTGCTGTATTCAGTACTTGCTCCACGCTGTCATTTAAGTCCACGCCTGCTATCGTAAAATTTGGCTTTGTGTTTTGTTGATAGTCACGGCGTAAATAGGCTTAATGGAAACTGGTCGCGTTTAAAAGCAAGCACAATCTCAGACGTCACAATCTATTGAAATCTTCAAAAACCTTTTTGCTGTAGATTCTTGACTTTCAATACAATGCGGCTATACAAATTTGGCAAGGTTTATATTTTTCAAAAGAATTATTAGTGTTGAGAATGAAAATTAAGTTTAATATGAATTGATTGTTAACGAATATGTTCATGTCCCGATTTTAATGAAAGCAACACAATATTTTTACTGTACTTTACAATTATAAAAATCTGGTGCTAAATTAGACTCTTATTGGGGGATGAGCATTCAAATAAATATACAAATGAACAAACAAACATACATTTTAAAGATATTTTTTACCATCCGTGCTTCATTCTTTATGAACCACACAAAAAGCCGACACAAAAAGCCGGTATACAAATTCATATTTATATTATTTATATAGATTACAACAATTTTTTTATACCGGGCGGTGTAAAATGCTGAAATGAAACATAACTCGAACAACATGAAATAAAACAATCTTATTTCTCACACACTATACGAGTATGTAATCACAATACGTAAATGCTGAAAATGCCAATATTTTATTACTGATCACAAATCTTCATTTAGGGAGGCAACCGGGGGCCTTTCAAACTTGCTGTACGGACGCGGTACAAACCGAAACGAAAATAGAACCATTTGCGTTTGATTTACGACGGCCGATAATTATCGGAATCCAATTGGATTTGCTGCGTGCCTTTTTTGTGTAAACCAATAAGACCATTGAACGACCATTAATTATGTTCTGAAAACTATGTTTATTAAGATCGAAATAATGTGTAATATTTAAGCTTTTAAACAGTGTGGCTTCGTGAATCATTAAATTTTATTTGTATTGTATTAAAAAACTATTAAAAAAAAGTGTGTGTGTCCGCTCCGACGCACGACTGGAGTTTACTGGATATAAAAAATTAAACGAAACAATACGAGAAATAGTTCTATATTACGACAACACGATACACTACAGATTATTAACAAATTAACGAGACACAAAACAAACGACTAACAAATATATGAAAATACAATAATGAGAGAAACGCGCGATCANTGGGAGTCCGCACGGGTAGGTACCACCACCCCGCCTATTTCCGCCGTGAAGCAGTAATGCGTTTCGGTTCGAAGGGTGGGGCAGCCGTTGTAACTATACTGAGACCTTAGAACTTATATCTCGAGGTGGGTGGCGCATTTACGTTGTAGATGTCTATGGGCTCCAGTAACCACTTAACACCAGGTGGGCTGTGAGCTCGTCCACCCAGCTAAGCAATAAAAAAAAAAGGTACTATCAAGTGGCCATCCTAGCGCACTTGGCTTGAAGAGGTTACTAGAGATCATACACATCACTACGTGAATGCCGCCAACCACGTTGAAACATATCGACAGTGTAGTATCAGCGCTGTTTCATCGCAACGCACTGCTTTGCGGCAGAAATAGGCAAGGCGATGGTACCTACCCATGAGGGCTCACAAAATGCCTGCCACCAGTAAATATGCAAAATAATATTTTTCAGGCCTGATTGTTACGATGTAACTCCTTAATCATGGAAATTATTCGTGAACAGGTGTCAAGTACGTATTTCGTTCGAAAAATTGGAACTTGCGAACGGGATTTGAATACCGGCATAGACGCATCACTCGATACGGGTACCCGGGGTGTCTTATCTCTTAGGCCACGATGACTTGCAAAGCATATTTTAACTGCGGTAAACGCGCCTTAAACTCCCTTATACCCTCTACGCAAACAAGTAATTCATAAGAGATACTTTCGCGTTACATATTAAAAAGAGTACTTTATTAATAACTCTATTAATTAATTTTAAAATATTACCTTAACCCGGAGTGAGCGCTAATACTCATTAGGTTTCGAACCAATTTATTTTACAAGTACATGATTAATTCTGAGAAAATGAAAATTATTGAGTAGAAACAACACAAACAGTAGTAGGCAAAACAGATTCATTAAATCATCAGAGACATACAATAATTAACATATTGAATGATCGATTCGTAAATTGGTCTCTTGTGTGTAGTTAATAACATGGTACAACAGATTGTTTTGTAGCATATCTCATAATTCAAATTTGAATGTTACTAATTTTATGCTATTTGTATACCGTACTGATTTTATTATGCCATAATATATCTCGAAGGCTTATAATGTTGAAATCTTAAACAATAAAAATAAGTAATCTTTGTCCACAAAATATTATGAAATGGTAAATTTCGAAGTCGTCGTGGCCTAAAAGATAAGACGTTCGGTGCATTCGTGTTGAGCGATGCACCGGTGTTCGAATCCCAGGCGGGTACAATTTTTTCTAATGAAATACGCACTGAACAAATGTTCACGATTGAATTTCACGGTGAAGGAATACCATCGTGTAATAAAAATCAAACCCGTAAATTTATAATTTGCGTAATTACTGGTGGTAGGACGTCTTGTAAGCCCGCGAGTATTTCTGCCGTGAAGCAGTAATGCGTTTCGGTTTGAAGGGTGGGGCAGCCGTTGTGACTATACTGAGACCTTAGAACTTATATCTCAAGGTGGGTGGCGCATTTACGTTATATATATCTATGGACTCAAGTAACCACTTAACACCAGGTGGGCTGAGAGCTCGTCCACCCATCTATACAATAAAATAAAAAAACTCAAGTAAAACAATCTAAATTAATGTAAAACATTGCTTTGCAGATTGGTTCTCTGCAGAATAATCTGATGTATGCAAATTGTCTAGGTACTTACTCGTATCATTATGAGTCGTAAATTAAAACAGTAATTATACAGTAATTATATTGTCTTTTCCAACATTTTTTGTCTACAAAAACTTCAATTTTTTTCCCTACCTAATCGCTGGTAGCCTGGCTAGAGGCCATTCTACCAGCTACGCCCGAATGGGTAGGCTACACAGGCATAACCTGAGAGAGTTTTTGCTAACATTAGCCCTAGCAAGAGCAGTGCTTATCATTATCTACCACTGGACCGGAATCGCGACCCACTGAGAAGATCCGGCGAGAAACTCACTGGGCTATGTCTATAGAGTTCAACGAGGTTGGTGACCGGTGCTTGAGAGGCCTAAAAGCACCGAGAGTGAATCCATAGGATCCGACAAGATACGTTTCGGGCGACGGACGGCAGCTTTGCGTTGCACCATCCCGGTCGGATAAGTAATTAGCGGCGGCCACGATAACAGGGTTTTCGTGTCGCGCCGCTTTGTCGAAGTAACGTTCTGACGCTTCCTTAATATACTTACGTATCGGTACTACATTCAGGTCGTCGTGAAGATCTACATTTCTCACATACCACGGTGCTCCGACAGCTATCCTACAGAAACGGGATTCGATGACCTAGAGACAGTTAATGTGTGTACGGGCCCCGTGAGCGAACACTACACTTGCATAGATCATGACAGAACGTAAGCAAGTTTTGTACGCGTATCGAGCGATACGTCTTTGGCAGTTTTAAAATTCCGCTGGCTGGCATAAATTTTTCTAATGAAATACATGCTTCATTTATGTGCATGAATGACTTCCACGGTAATGCAAATTTTTTTATTTGCGTGAATACTATAAAATTGAGGCGCAATTTTCCAGGCGACATCAATGTCGATGAACTCCGGTCCTCATTTAATACCAGTTTGGCCTTGAACTAGGTTACTAGTCACCTGTTTAAGCAATAAATAATTCATATTATACAAGCGTTTTTTTAGGAAATAATCTTGGAAATTTCACTAGGGTGGTAAAATTAGAGATGTTGAATGAAAGGCTTGTTAAGCCCGCTAAGCAAGAAATACGAAATTTCCTATTACATATACATCGGCATTTTTCTAAGTTTTACTAGTACGAATTACTCTTTGAACGAAGGCTTTAAATATAACGCGAAGTCGTCGTCAGTTTCGAATGAAGAACCATGAAATTCTATATCAAAGTCTCTTACATAAAGCTTAGTAAAGAAGTTATATTATAATAAGTAATACCTATGTAATTAGTCTAATGACGTACTTCCAGCATAACATCCTGATTCACCCGCTCGGGGCCGGAGCGGGTCGTTGTTTTATCACTCAGAGACTAAAACAAAATTGGCGAAAGTTTTATACATAAAATTTATAAAATTCGAGAAAGCTTAGCGTAAAATTTTGTCGTGTTCACGCCGTTCGATGCCGAAATTATTAGCAGTCATCCCGACCACACGCAACCGTACATAATGGGAACATCGAAGATTGATGAACAGTAAATTTGACTTTCCTTTATTCACGAGTATTAGCTCGCATCAACGATGGGAATAGCAATTAAAAGTTTGTACTGAAGCCTTTGTTTGGAGAGGTTTTCTGTCGTCCACGCGCTTACGAGTGTCGGCGCAAAGGCGGATTTAGCCGTTTCCGATACTGGGATTAGTCTCTCTTTTGTGAGACCCGAAGATGGCACGAATAGAACTGCATTTATTTTAAAACTACTTTGCGGCTGTAATCTCGTGTTTATTATTTTCATTTTATTATTACCGTCTTTTCGAATACTTTCTATAATATTATAGGTTTCGTGGTCACAGATCATGTCGTCGACTAGCGAAAACCGATGAATATAATACATTGCTTAGTCGAGCTATGATTTTTTTTTATCGAATTTTTCCAAAACTAAATGAATTTCTCACATGTACTAATTTAGTTTATATGTGTTTTTTAAGTATTCGTTGTATTTATACTAAACTAGCGGACCTGGCGAACTTTGTTCCGCCACACGGTTAGTTTCAAACACATCAACCAGTCAACTTCAAAATTCTACTATAATTAACACAATTAACCATAGAATATATTACGTTTAGCTGTTAGTTGCGTTTTGTTATAGTTACCACGTTTTATGTCAAGTCCCACGGGAATGTGATAAAAAGTATCCTATGTCCTCTTGGTTCTAAGCTACCTCCTCACCAATTTTCAGCCAAATCAGTTCAGTCGTTCTTGAGTTATAAATAGTGTAACTAACACGACTTTCTTTTATATATAACTATATAGATATTGTAAAAGTATAAACGAAATAATAAACGAGTAATGGCAATGATTTTTTTTTTGGAAAATTGTCACGGATATTTGAAGGGAAATGTTTAACAACAAATGGGCACGACTCGATAAAATGAAAATCAAAAAGTTATACTCAAGAGGAAACTTACATAACTATAAAACTTATTTTGTGGGAGAATGAGACAAAATACTTCTCCAGGTTTTAATGTTACAGCTTGAGAACCGCTCATAAGTTTGTTTTGATAATGAACAGACAAAAGATGAACAATTAAAAATCTATTCCTTTATCATATCTACAATAAAATTTGTACGGATCACAGACACTAAATTCTATATCGTATTTAGAAAGGTAAAATTTAACTATCTTTAAATGAAAATTGAAATTTTCAAAAAACGGAAAACGGAAATGAGATATTCCATTTATGAAACTTGAAACACGATACACAATTTCCAATGCAGTAAACAGTGTTTGGATTGCATTCCAAACACCACGATGTACAATACAGTTCACCTGCCTCAATAAATCTATGAGAGTTTTACACAAAACAAAAGGAGACCAGAGAGCGCAGAGGAAAGAACCTTCACAATAATTGAATACCAAACTTCATAACGGAAGTTACGTAGAAGTAGCTATTATTGAATTTTCAAATTGTGTAAAGTTTAAGATTAATAAAGATCCAAGTAACTTTGTGTAGCAAGAGCTAGAAACTTCATGGCGCGGTAACCTTTGTCACCTTTCAGATACTTAAATATCTCAGTCCTTTATAATCGAGATTAATTTGTTTATTGAAGTCTTACAACCAAAGCGATGTCCGGAAATAAATCCCCTTATATAGTTAATATAATATAGATTTCCAGAGAAGAGACAGGCATAATTGAACACTATACTAGTTTATGTACCATGCAGAACAAATTTATTGTTACTACTCGGAGGTTACTCTTGTCGGTAGCTATCACATAAAACTGTGATCGCGCACGGTGAAGGAATAACATCGTGTAATAAAAATGAAACCCGCAAAAATTATAACTTGCGTAATTACAGGTGGTAGGATGTTGCGAGTCCGCACGGGTAGAGGTACCATCACTCTGCCTATTTCTGCCGTGAAGCAATAATGCGTTTCGGTATGAAGGGCGGGGCAGCCGTAGTTAAAAGTGGGACCTTTAGAACTCAAGGTGGCGGCATTTACGTTGTAGATGTCTATGGGCTCCGGTAACCACTTAACATCAGGTGGGCCGTGAGCTAGTCCACCCATCTAAGCAATAAAAAAAGTTAAGTTTTGCGCGATCGAAATACCTTCCGTCCCATTTGTACCTCGTTGCGACGATCATGCGTTTCCATTTAAAAGTCTATATTCAATTGAGCTAGGAAACTCATGTATTGTAGCTAGGAACTGAATTCAGTTACCCATCTACTCACTCACTCTAACCGGCACCATCTAGGCGGACTTCGGATAGCCTGATGACCGAGAGGGCTGGTGGTCGTGAAGCCGACGACCGCCGGTCAGGCGTCCCGATGAGAGAGATGTGCTCCACACTAAGCACTTCGCTTTTCCCCCCTTTGCCTTGTTATGAGTTCTGTCTCATGCGAGGTTTGGACGTTGGTTGTTGAGCGACAGGAGGTTTTAGTCGGTTCGACTCAGACATACTCCATCCATCCCCGCCATCCCCAGTGGAGGGCGGAAGGTCGGCGATTTCTTCCTGACCAAAAATAAAAACCATCTACGCCTTTTAAACCGGATTATGATGTGACTATTCTGTTCGTTTCCTACTAGATGCAAAATGAATACCGTTCTGGCAGCCCGCCTGCCGCTTCTTGCTAGCTGAAACAAGGGTGACATCAGCTTTTTGATTGTTGACGGCTCGTTTGTCCGCTCTCTGATGTTGCAACTTAAAAAGCAATCGTGGCCACTGTTCGCAATATGTGCTTATGACAATTCAACTAATGAACACGCGCCAGCGACAAAATAAATGTACCCTATTATTTTAGACAAAATTCCGTATTAATTTATCGTTTTTGTTTATTTTAAGGTGTGGTCTTTAAACAAACTGTTTATAATGTTAATTTATTATTTTCGATATTTGTTGCAGTAATATATGCAGATAGCATTATCGGAAAAATAATTCTAATTGGTTTTATTGAATATTCGTTTTAACCGCTAAAACTCAAAGATCTAAAATCAAAAAATTCTACAAAGACTTTCATGATACGGCAAAACAAACTGCTTTTAGGGAAATAAACGTCAAACGTTCCGCTAATTTAGTAAATCAATGCACGGTTTGTCTTGAATACATTTCATTGCAATTATTCAAAATGCCGGTATTAAAGTGAGGAGCCTAAGTTAAGTTGTAGCGTTGACTTAATAAGTGGGTCGGAGCACCTAATGTTAAATCTACATTGTTAGAAGTTCTTAACAGATTATTCTTTGTATTTTCTTTCATTCTTAAAACTGCATTGTAGAAACTTCCATGATAAGACAATTATTATTCGTCTAAGCCCACTGATCAGCAACAAAATTTGTAATCTTAAATCTGTGGTAATGTGAAAATTGGCAGTGAAACTAAAATACCTGCATTGTGATTCAGCTTAGCGGAAAATACTATTGAAATTATCTGAATACGATATTGCGAAAGGCCCGAATGATTTTATCCGCGATATCCTGTTTTGTGCGAATACAACAATAGTGCTACACCACAATAGAGCGAGGCCAGTATTGTGGTCTTAAGCCACGCCACTTTTGTTGCTTTCCCAATGACAATCATTCTGGGGCCGCAATTATTTGGAATGGTCCTTTCCGGATAATTATTCATTAAATAATGTACGCCTAATGCATCTGAAAATATAAAAAATCGGTTTATTGCTTAACTGCACAAAAAATTGAAATAGTATTAGCTGTCTGTTAAAAATTACATATTTTGAGTACTAGTCGGACGCTCCACTATATGAATGAAACATACACATACGTTAATGATATTCGAAAAATATTTTCTTTAGCCATAGCCATAGCCAAAACTGGTCCAAGATTCATCACAATCGGATGAATGCTTTAGAAACGATAGAGGACAAACATACAAAGAAGTATATCTCTTTACAACACAAAAGAATCTGGAACATAGAAGGCCAAAATTTCAAGTATGTATTGGCAGTAAGTGAAGCTCTGCGTTACTAAATCAGTCAGTCGGGACAAGTAATTGTATAGTCTAGTTGCTGTATTCAGTACTTGCTCCACGCTGTCATTTAAGTCCACGCCTGCTATCGTAAAATTTGGCCTTGTGTTTTGTTGATAGTCACAGCGTAAATAGGCTTAATGGAAACTGGTCGCGTTTAAAACCAAGCACAATCCCAGATGTCCCACAATCTATTGAAATCTTCAAAAACCTTTTTGCTGTAGATTCTTGACTTTCAATACAATGCGGCTATACAAATTTGGCAAGATTTCTATTTTTCAAAAGAACTATGAGTGTTGAGAATGAATATTAAGTATAATATGAATTGATTGTTAACGAATATGTTCATGTCCCGATTTTAATGAAAGCAACACAATATTTTTACTGTACTTTACAATTATAAAAATCTGGTGCTAAATTAGACTCTTATTGCGGGATGAGCATTCAAATAAATATACAAATGAACAAACAAACATACATGGTTCATTCTTTAAGAACCACACAAAAAGCCGGTATACAAATTCATATTTATATTATTTATATAGATTACAGCAATTTTTTTATACCGGGCGGTGTAAAATGCTGAAATGAAACATAACTCGAACAACATGAAATAAAACAATCTTATTTCTCACACACTATACGAGTATGTAATCACAATACGTAAATGCTGAAAATGCCAATATTTTATTACTGATCACAAATCTTCATTTAGGGAGGCAACCGGGGGCCTTTCAAACTTGCTGTACGGACGCGGTACAAACCGAAACGAAAATAGAACCATTTGCGTTTGATTTACGACGGCCGATAATTATCGGAATCCAATTGGATTTGCTGCGTGCCTTTTTTGTGTAAACCAATAAGACCATTGAACGACCATTAATTATATTCTGAAAACTATGTTTATTAAGATCGAAATAATGTGTAATATTTAAGCTTTTAAACAGTGTGGCTTCGTGAATATTAAATTTTATTTGTATTGTATTAAAAAAACTATTAAAAAAGTTGAAAACGAACAAGGTATTTTGGAGTTCACTTAATGTTATCTATACAAATTCTGGTTGCACTATGTCATGACGATAGCATAACGGTATCTTCCGAGTAATAGACAATATGGCATGTGAGATAATCGAGTCTGAAAATATCCAATTTTATTTCGCTATCATTCTGAACAACGGTCTAAATTAAATCAAGAATAAGCGATAAAGGCTTGTTGCTCGCGAACTCAGAAATTTGATTCATACATATATACGAACGCTCACAACAAAATAAGGTTTTGTCTAACAAAATACCGCGCTCTTGGACAATTTGTGGAATCAGCGCTTATCTTCTATTCGAGACATAACAAGAGGACTTTAAGTAAATTTAACAGCAATTGCAAACTGTACAAGCGGCGCTTATTGCCACTCCGCTCTCGTTATACTCTCAGACCGGATGATATTGCTAATTGGGTTTCCTAGCTGCCGGAAATCGTATAAAGTTAAACTAATGCAACATACACTGCCAACGCCAACAATACACACCTAAATTAAATATCTCCGTTGAGCTTGAGTACTATTGTCTGAGATGTGATACTCTTGTGTTATCTGGTACTCCTGAACACGGCCGATACTTGTTTCTCAAGAGGCAAATTCAACTGAGAAATGTCTTACGAACGCACATTTGGATATTGTTTAGTTATATTATGGTTTAATTGTTAAAGGTATTATTGGGATTAAATAAATGAGTCCGAATGTATCATATTTTGACTTATAATTAACATGTTGACTTAAATGAATTTTATAATATCAAAGGAAGAAGTCAGAATCTTAGTCCCAGGTTTGGTTGAAATTTTATTTCCTAAATCGATTCTGGAGATGAAAGATTGAAATGCTATTGTGATTTATAGTTGAGATAAGGGTGAGGAATACAAATAGCCACGTAATGTATTATTAATTAAATTGTAAGAAATAACAGAAGACCGATATTTCTTCTGAATTAAATAATGTTTGCCTCCGATAGACGTTGATCATAAACAATATGGATTTAAAGGGAAGAAGGTACCATAAGACACTGCGAGATGTCTAATATAATCCCCAGAAGTGTCGGGTAAGTGTTTACCTATCACCTAAAATCCAAAATAGGCAAGATCAAATGCCTGGTGAACGCTTGAATGCTTTTAATATGTTGAGAATCAACAGTGTAAGTAAAATGGAGACCATGCACTAATGGCACTTTCGAGAGTATTGCGTACGAGAAAATTGGACAAGGGTCTTTAAGTTTTTATATCTCAGAACATTTCTGTTCAGAAAACCGAACTATTTCCAAACTTTGTTGCTAAATCTATACTAAAATATAAATCTACAGTGGTTTTTACGGATGTTCCGTTATAACTACTGAACCATGCATCCGATTGACTTGAAACTTGGTATCCATGTAGAAAATACATGTACTTAATGGATAGCTTAATGTTTATATGAGTGTTGGACTCCTACACCAGTTGCGGGGGCGTTAATGATGAGAATGTTTGTGGGGGCGAGAAATAATAATGTTAATTTTAAATGCCCAGCGAAGCGGTCGGGTGCAGCTAGTATTCTCTATTTGTGGTATAAAATTTGTCTCTATTTGTGGTACACAAATAATACTTATTGAGATCTATGTTTCTTTGCACATAGAAAGAACTAACAGTATCTTAAGTAGCAGAATCTTTGACTTGAGGTTTTATTTTTACGATAAAAGAATGTTAAAAAACCGCTAACAACTTTTTTGTTTTAAGCTGTTATTTTTTATCGCAAGTATCATTTTATATGGGATTAATTTATTGTCTTTAACGAATATTTTATTTATGTCAAATCTTATACTCGTAAAGTATTTGTCCCGGTTATTTCCGACATTTAAAATGGACTCCTTAAGTCAAACCAAAAGATTTCTCATAGTTTACTAGATATAAAGAGGTATTTACAACTGACAAAAGGGATGAAAATACCATGTAAGACATTTTAGTGGTAAATCAACTTTGCTTTTACTCGAAGACATGATATTGCAATAAAACTTATTATTTCGTATACAGGCTTGGCTTTCTAGTGCTATTTATAGGCCAAACGTGTAAGACTAGATCGTACCGAAAATAAATTGTTTCTGTGCTCCATTTGTTTCAGGTCATACAGACAGTTAATGCCCACTACATTAGACCTATGTGGTACTGTTGATTTCAGTAATTCAACGTACGTATGTACGTGGAACTATATCGTCTTTTCGCATTAAAAGTGTACAATGTATTATTATATATTCCAAAAATATTCGAAATTGAGTTAATATCTGGAATCATTTGGTATCCAATATTTTTCTCATAAATACTGTCAAAAGAGCGTAGTTTGGTTTTAGTGTTTTTTTTTAGTTTACCTGTATTTTGACTACTATTAACAAAATTAATACATAAGTTTATCTTACTTTAAAAGACAGATAATGTAACTGGTAAAACTAAAAAATAAATGTTGCAAAGATAATTAATATTAAAAATATCACATGTTAAACCTTTAAACACTCTCCTGTAAAATTTAGTAAGTTTTGAGATTATACAGTTTTAATGCGAGTAGACGATATGTCACTGAATCGGGTAAGCAGTACCAGGTAGAAATGTTGAAAGCTACTTCGGTGACGGGTGATGGCAAAACAAAGGTACCGTCTCCATGACCATCAATTACTAAAATTTCTCTGTCGTAGGCATTTTCTGTGAAATTCCATTGCATTTCAATGTGAACTTTGTGTGTGAACAATGTGATGTCTGTGCGCCTAAGCTTAAGACTATCAGGAGACTGCTACTCATCACGAGATCAACTTATCATGGGACCGATACGTTATGGCTATAGAAGCCGTTTCGAGAATAAATTGAAATGAGAGTTAATTTATATGTAAGAAATTCAAGCATTCAGACAAACCAAAATATTGTTTTTGTGTATATTACAAAAACAATATTTTGGTTTGAACTCCAGAACATTCTCAGCTGAGAATGCGATCTACAAATACGTACGATAGTCGAACAAAGATATTTGCAAACGTTAATTATCAATGAACTCTTAGTACGCGACTATAATTAAATTTGTTCAAATCAAAGCTAAATGTTGTTTTTGTTGAGGTTTTGATTCACGTCAACAAAGAGAATGTCGTTGCCCGCAAATTGCAGACTCATTGTTTGCCGCAAACAAACATTCGCGGGCCCTATGCCTTGATTTCCTTCCTTGCACAAAGGAACTCCGTTTACGGCGAGGAAATTATTTCATTGTTTTTATTTAAAATTACTCGAAGCATTTGTTCTATAACCTTACATTCAACGCACACATTGGGATGTCTGTTTATAATTCGTGACGAGCTAAGATCAAAGGTTTTGTAAGCTCTCGAGTTAAAATGTCAAGTGCCCTTTCAGTGTGATTTGATGTGAGCCGTAAAATATTCAAGGTATTCCGTACTTGCTTGACGACAATTATAATTAAATTAACATGTTATTACGGAGGATATATGTTTACGACATGTGTACATATCGTTTTGTATATTCGTTCTGCTAACGACGTGAAAGTAATATAAAATCGAGAACGTTTTCAAAAGGCTATATTTTATTATTTGCGCTCCCTGAAATAAAGATCAATGTAGACTTAATCTTTTTTTTTTCTAGTAGCCTAGAGGGGTTATTCTAGATTCCCCGAGCTAGTAGGTGAGTTCACGGGGCTCAAACCGGGAGTGTTGCTAACACTGGCGCTAGTAGCTGAGTTCATGGGGCTCAAATCGGGAGTGTTGCTAACACTGGCCCTAGCAAGAGCAGTGCTTCGCAGAATCTACCACCCGATCGGAATCGCAACCCACTGAGAAGATCCGGCGAGAAACTCAGTGGGCTGTGTCTACGGGTTAATTTACTCGTCGAGCCCTTCGTCGCAACCGATGGTTTCAGTGAGGACGGTGACCGGTGCTTGAGGTACCTAAAAACACCGTTAAAGGATCGGGCTGACCCGTAATGACGTGTTTAGGGCAAGATTTATGATAATAACAAGTCTGAAGTAAATGAAATAAGAAATAAATTAAAAAATTTTAAAAACAATTTATAATTTCATGATTCAAATGGAAAGATAAATACAAAAACTGTCCAAGAAGGTAATGCAAGCTTTTTGTTTATTTTTGTTCGGGCAGGTTTCGAAGTAAGTGCCCGTGCTGGAGACATGGTCAGATCGGCGACACGGCGTGCTCTCCTTCCGCCTTACGCAGGTCCTCTTGGGGCATGGCTGCTTCGGGAGGTACCTGTGGAGGGTTTGCAGGAGAGAGCCACATCCGGGTTGTCACCAGTGCAGGCATACGGATGATGACGCTCAGCACGCACTCGAAGCGTGCCCGCGTTGGGAGCACCCGCGGCGAGATCTCATCGCGGTGCTGGGGAGGGATCTCTCCTTGCGGGCTGTCATTGCCCGCATGCTAGAGAACGAGAGTTCGTGGGAGGCCATGGCCAGATTTTGCGACCTGGTCATGGCCTTCCGCGAGGCTGAGGAGCGCGAAAGGGAGTGGAATCCCTCTTCGGCTCCTCAGCGAAGAAGGCGGGGTGGGCGACGCGGGCACGATGCTCCCGTTAATCTCCCGTAGGGACTCTGCTGTCGGTTCCGTGGTGAGGCGGCGCAAGGTGGCTCCTATGCGCCACTCACGGTTTCTCCCGAGACGACGTCCTACGGGATCTTCCTGGGGATTGGATCCCGTCCTATTGTCTGGACGGGTACCGGCGACGGCGAGCCTGCGATGTCTCCCGGCAAGAATTATAAGAAGAGGAGGACTTTGGTCTTCCTCTTCTCCCTCTTCTTCTCTGGAGGCACCGGAGTCCGACATAACCCGGTCTATTACCCCTCTCGACCGGGTATCCGTAAATGGATTCCCCAGCGTTAAAAAAAAAAAAAAAATTTTGAAGTAAGACCCTGTCACGTTAAATTAGCTCCATACGTCCATCCTCACCACATTGTAAAAATCATTAAGAAGTGAAACGCCATTTTTTTCTCTTGTAAGACATCATCAAAAGTAATGGTAATGTGTGGAACACGTTGAGTCCTTCTGAAGTCGGTTTACGGGGGGGTCCCGAGTCAATACGAATATCAATGGCTCTTAATTTAGGAAAAACCCACACCTAGATTTAAGATTTGGTTTACATAGTTGCAAAAATCTAAATTATTTTTCATCGATCGATAATGATCGTTTGACGGGTGGAATAGTGACACTTGACCCAACAATGACAAGATTCACCGCAGTATTATTATCGGATAAATTACAAATTTCTGTACTGTAACACAATTTTCCGTATCACCTAACACAACATTCTTGAAGTAAGCTTGTTCGTGTACATAAGGTTTCATCTTCAGTTTGATAATTGTAATTTTATTCAAATCATGCGATCGTCCAACCGGCTTGAATTACCGACAGTTCGCTTTGATCCGCACAAGTCACGTACTACGTTATGACATTTTCTTAAGTCGAGGAGCTTAAGTGGGAAATAAGCTTCGGAGTACATTAATTCACTCCAGTAATTTATAATTTGAGATTCTCCTACTCTCATTGGGGATTACAATAAATTTTACAGAAGGTGGTTAGTGAGATTAGGCGAAAAGAGGGACAAAAATCTTTAATCGTTCAAATTTTTTAAAACTGACTTTAGACTTTAATCAAAATTAATGTTTATAGTGAATAGCAAAAAATAACACTATTCACATTTTATGCGTATAAAAAAAAATTGTTTTTCTTTTTAACATACTTTACAAATTCACTCCTTTTCACTAATTATTACAAAAGTGACGTTGATTTGATAGGAATTAGAAATAGTTATGTCATATTACTGAGTGGCTGGTAGTTTCCTGTCGCATTGTGTTTGAAAAATGTCTATATTTTTATTGCAAACAAAGATAGACGAAGAGAGCACTCTCTCACTACGCGTAATTGTAAGAGATTAGCGCCGCCACGCCAGTAGACATTATCAAAGTCAGGGTGTTCCTGTGTCAGGGTCTTTGTTTTTATCAATTGGGAATAATTTAATTAGGAATTTATTTTTTATCTTATAATGTTCGGTAAAGCTAATGTTTGTTTGTTTGTCTGTTTGAAATAACCGTAATCTTTCGAACTTTTTACTGCACGATTGTTAAGAAAATTTTAGTGGATAGGTTATTCCTGAGTGACAAGCTATATTTATTCAAACATCATTCATTTATCTCAATTTCATTGAATTTGCAAATATTTTTTTTATAATTTACACAATGTAACGTTTCGTTTTTAAAAGACATAAACCATTTTTTTGTTTTATAAATATGCGCTCAGTTGTAATGTATAGATCAAGGATCTACTTGTAAAGGGGCATATCTTTTACAAATTAGTAACATATCGTATTGGTTCGATTTTCGCGAACTTTTATAAATTCGCGTCCACAGACTCTAAACCTTTACTTTGCAACTGCAGCCGCACGTACTTGGCCATCTGAATCCTAACTGTTTTTTGCAAATTCGTTGATTCTTCAATTTAAAGAATAAATCTAAATAACAAAATTACTTAAAAAAAACCGACACTTAATTTCAATAACAATAACAACTAACAAAAAAAAATTCCTGTCGGTGCTGGTCAGGATATTGTTTCTATTTTATTGCTTGTACAGATGAATGAGCTTACAGTCCATCTGGTGTTAAGTAGAGACTAGAGCCCACAGATATCAACAACGTTAATGTCGCCAACTACCTTGAAATTAAATGATATAAAATGAATGTCCAAATAAAAGTATCTAACGTACCTAACCTTCGTCTCAATCTCATAGATGTATTACGTTTCTCATACCTCATAACTTGTTATAACTTTAATTATAGTTACTAAGCCTGATAACTAGTTTTGGCAACTCGTTCGTACTACATACAGACTTAATTAAAGTTGCGTGGATCTACATCCAGGTGACGACTCGTGAAATATTTTTCTCTGTGGCGACATTATATGAAGTAATTCTCAACTTAAATAAATTCGTAGTTTTTTTTTTTTTGTTTTGCGATACAATCATTTAATTCATTAATCGTTCGAAATAGTTTCATATACAAAAAGTTATTGGTGCAAACTTTACAATCAGGTTCGAAAAAATTATCGTAAAACATGAACCGCCTCTCTTAATTAAATTTTCGTTCAACAAAATCTTTGAAATTCAATTTTACGATGGACGAATAAGTTCGTTAATAATTTAGAGAGTGTTTAAGTCAATTTTAATCAAAACAGAAAATTGTTCTGAATGCTTGAATTCGATTATTTCGTAAATGACTTTCAAAGTGACGATACTTCTAAAGCCCGTATAAAATTATCAGTTAATTGTCACGACAACTTACTGTATTTAAACAAGATTTAATTTCGGTAGTATTGTGCTGTTATTCTTGGCTCCCTTTAATTTTCTTAATCAAATGCAAATTTGATGGTATTTGATGTATGAAATGTCCTAAAAGTGATTGACAAAATTAGGCGGTTTTTTTGACGTTTAACATCAAAAACACGAGCCAAATTGACCCAAGAGCCGAATTGAGCCAAATTCATATTTTGGTAACATTTTATGTAACGTACAGAAAATTTATCCAAATAGTCGGAGGAAAATTACTAAGAGAAATCGTTCCCAAAATAATATTCCCTGAAGGCATCTCGTTTGCGATTTACCCCGAGTTCGTGAATGAGTGTCATCAGAAAGACGGGGGTTTTCCTTAGCCCTTCGGTTGAGAGCGCCGATACCTTTGCCTGCCTCATGTTGATAAAGGCTTACAACGTATTAAATACGGCTTATTGAGTATTTCACCCACAATTTACATAAGTCAACAAATAATGAGAGCCCCGTCTTGGCTTCGAGGATATGATAATTGAATTCTTTTCGTTAAAGTGGATTAATATTTGAATAGAAATTATTCTTTAAATACGAACGACAGCTATCTGATCTCTCAATATTAATAACACCTAGTCAGAAGGATTCGGTTTAAAATCCCCGTCTTAATAAACGTTCGAATCGAACAAAACTGTTCCTCCGGGAGCCTGTTGCTCAACCCAATTACCGGATGGCCGGCCCGTCGATACTGGACGACAGGACTTAATTAACATTGTTCGAACGCATTACGTTCACCAATATCACAAGTCTCTTTGACGTTCAACGCTAATTTTACGATTTAATCACGTTGTGCTTTGTCAAAGAATATGTCAGTCCACAGACACACGTGAAAAAATTAAAATAATTCAAATTTTTCTTCCACGACCTACGGAACAAATAACACTACATATTTAGTTCTATATTATGATTTATTTTGAAGGTGAATTCCATAGAAATTATGCAATATTGAAATAAAATTTCCCGCTGATTCTTTCCTGTTTTTTCCGGCTCGTTTGATTGTAGATTCCTATTTGTTTCATCCCGCAGTGAATATTGAATTGCGATCACGTCGCATCAGTGAGACTCAACTCGAAGATCGTGCTGCTTACATACGAAAAACAATTTGCTGGCTGCGAGTAAGACAACGGCACAAACACAGAGCGCAGAGCAATTGATTGCTTTGTTTGACAGAAGCGTGTTTTAAATCAAACATTGCTTTATGCTTTAAAGGAAACATCGACATGCATTGCATGCGTATTGGAATTTTGTATATTCTTTTAAAAAATACTAGTTATTTTGTAAGAACACAGTGACGAGATAATTTCAAAAATATCAAATTAAACAAGTTAATTTAAGAACAACATTTTCCTCACTTTTCGTGAGCTATTTATTATATTTAGAACAAAATTTACGGTTTTTCTTGTTTACTTTTTAGAGCACAATAGACAGTTAAAACGCAATATTCAAATGTCGAGGAACAGCTTCTTAGTCGAACAACGAAAACTATACAAAAATCGAAAATGTAATGAAAATAGTAAACGCGAAATTAGACCTTAAAAGTAGTTTTAAATAAGAATAGTCCTCCATCATTAATACTAAGTTTATTTGTAACAGAAAGTGAAAGTAAACACAAGATGTTCTTAAAAAAAAAATTGAGATTATATCGTTTAATGTACTCAGATTTCTTGTCGTCTGTTTGAGTTTCATTCTAAAATAACTGGACTGACTTTAATATACCTAGTCAGGTCATAAGTATTGTCACACAGTAAAAACTTTTCTTTTAGAATGCTGGCCACAAAAAAGTTTATTGAATTCGAATTTCGAATTGTTCATGAAAATAAAAATGTATACTTTTAGAATTTTACTCATTTTTAAATATGGAGTGGACGCTTAAAGAAGACCATGTTGCAGTTATTGCGTTGCATCGTTGCGGTTACGCGCCAATTCAAATTTTTAACATACTGAAAATTTGAATATAACCGTAAGATTCGTTTATCGTACCATCAAACGATACAATGAAGACTCTAGTGTAGATGACAGGTCAAGAAGTGGTCGCCCTCGGTCTGTTAGGACTCCAGCAGTGATAAAATCTGTGAAGGCGCGAATTCAAAGAAATCCCGAACGTAAGCAGAAACTGTTGGCCCTTCAGATGGGGTTAAGCGGAACCACGGTGAAAAGGGTGTTAAATGAAGACTTAGGGCTTCGGGCATATCGAAGAAAAACAGGACATCGTTTGAATGCTCGTCTAATGGACCTGATACTGAAGAGATGCCGCGCTTTGTTGAAGCGGTACGCGGGAAAAAAATATCGGGAAATTCTTTTTTCGGATGAAAAATTTTTTACCGTAGAAGAGAGCTACAACAAACAAAATGATAACGTGTACGCACACAGTAGTGAAGAAGCGAGCAACCGTATTCCGCGTGTCCAATGAGGTCATTTTCCATCCTCGCTCATGGTATGGTTGGGAGTTTCTTATTGGGGCTTAACAGAGGTACATTTTTGTGAGAAAAGTGTAAAAACGAATGCAGTTGTGTATCAAAATACAGTCCTGACGAACCTTGTGGAACCTGTTTCTCATACCATGTTCAATAACAGGCACTGGGTCCAACAAGATTCGGCGCCAGCTCATAGAGCGAAGAGCACACAAGACTGGCTGGCGGCGCGTGAAATCGACTTCATCCGGCACGAAGACTGGCCCTCCTCCAGTCCACATTTGAATCCGTTAGATTACAAGATATGGCAACACTTGGAGGAAAAGGTGTGCTCAAAGCCTCATCCCAATTTGGAGTCACTCAAGACATCCTTGATTAAGGCAGCCGCCGATATTGACATGGACCTCGTTCGTGCTGCGATAGACGACTGGCCGCGCAGATTGAAGGCCTGTATTCAAAATCACGGAGGTCATTTTGAATAAACTTTAGTGTAATAAGAATCTATGTTTTGTTAAGTTCATTTTGATATATGAATGGTTACATAATGAATAAACTTGTTTCAATTATTTTACATTAAACATGTGACAGAATTTATGACCTGACTAGGTATATATTTTTTCAAAAGCTAACCAATTGAACTCGAAATTTGACATACTTATTAAGGACCGATGACAATTAATATTTTACTTTAAAAAAATTTGAAAGATTGAAATTCAAGTAAAAAATGAAAAATAAATAATAGTTTAAAAAAAATTAAAAAATTCGCTTTTATAGACAATCCAACTAAAAATATAAAATAAAATTTTAATAAAAAAAAAAAGTGGGTTGCATGGTATCAGTAGTTATAAATATTTTATGAACATATGAGTAGAAGGATTATTTTGATTATATCCTGAAAAGCACCCCATTAATTCAAAATTATTAAAATTTATTTTAAATTTTTTAGTTGGACTTTCTACAAAAGCCTATTTTTTTAATTTAACTATTATTTATTTGCAGAACAAACTTCAAAAGACCTTATGTTACTTTTCCATAAACAAATGAGGTACTACGTACGTTGAATTCTTTAGATGTTATAACTTTTACTCGTTACACGTGAGCTACAGACAAGATAATAATATGGTTCTGTGATATTCTACAATTGTAGCTCTGCTATACAAGCAGTAAACGTTATTGCTACAGGCGCTCCGTTGCCAGCACGTATTTAACTTTACTGAATAAAACAAACGGCTGTACTCAGAGCTGAATTCACTCCTTTAATTCGAGCTTCAAAGAATTTGTGTTTATTACGTATTATAATTAATTCGGCTTAACAATACAATCAATCTATTTTAATAAAAAAAAATTACTGAAGTCTACATAGAATTTTCGATTTAAGCTCCTCTAAAAAAGACTAATAATCTTCCCTAGACTAAGAGAGCAAAAAACTATTGCACGTTAGGCGATACTTTATTTTTTAAATAAAGGCGGCACTTTTTTTATGATATAGGAAAAAAGCCTACAGTCGTTGGCGTTAATTGATAACCGGAGCCGGATAACGCAGCTATTGGCAAATCCCACCCCTCCTGGCTGAGCATTTGCTCGCCCACATATCCTGGTGAAACTGGAAAGATCTCCGGGCCACCAGTAATCCTTCAATCATAAAAAAGCCGGATAACAAAACGTTATTGACGACACACACACACATTGAGACATGAGGCCGATGACTCATTTGTAGTATAAAATGGATGCTCTAGATCAAACCGAAATGGATAAATAATTCGCAGCCGAAACGTTTTTGAAATTAAAAACTGCCAATACAACAACACTACTGCAGTGTTATGTACGAAAAGCGTTGGTTGAAATTGAATATTCTTTGCACATCGACGAAACAAACAGTATCTAGAAATCTGAAGATTTATTCTACCTACTTCAGATTTAATTTGTTATGTAAGGATTTTTAATTTCGACAGCCTCGCGCACCCTATTATAATAATTTTTTTCCTTAGCAAGAATTTGGATTCGAATCGTTTGTCAAAGTGGTTTCCGTGTCTGCAACTGCAATAGATGATTCTATTCTATTCTATTCGGCCTAAAGTTGCCTTGAACCAAAGTTACTATATAGATGAAAATAAATCACACGTTTATTTGCACTCTGATGAAATAAAGAGACAGACACTGATGATACTCTAATGAAATAGAGAAACAGAAAAAGAGATTGATTGAGACCAGTTAAAACGTTCTCAGAAGGGTCTGTTTTAAGTCTACCTACCATTTGGGACGTCCCAACAAACTTCATGTATTTATTTTGCCGCGAAGCAAATACTCCTCTTCATTTAAAAGAGTTTTCGTCCTCTGTTTTTAAAAGCACCGCGCTCCTAATAAATATTTTCCTGAAACTATCCATTACTACCGAATGAATTTTCAGATAATTAAATATCGTTTCAAGCAAATTTCTTTTCAACCATTATCGAAAATGATATCGAAAATAATTTAGCATGTAAGTCAATATCTTTATTTGTAAACGGTTTAGCCGTAGAGGAGAAAGCGAGATTTTAAAAAAAAACCTCTTATATGGAAAACTAAATTGCAAATTATATTTAAAATTAAATACGCTAAAAAATTTAATTCTGTTTTATACTTAACCAATTTAAATTAAGTTCACTCAATGAAACAGACCGGATACAATTTCGACTTATGGAACATCGACTATTGAGTTAGGTAGAACCGGCGGCAGTGGCCAGGCCTGGGTTTAGTCTCTAATTGGATAGGTTGTGTGTGCGTGCCATTGCCATAATTGAAAACTGTGAATACTCGGCTGAGTAATGGTTTCATCTTAACTGTTAGTCCGGCTGTCTTTGAAAATAAGTTATTTAATAGGTATGAACAGCAAACCTATATTTTAAGAATAATTTTGCAACTAAGAGGCACAAAGATAAAAATATAATATCTTAAATTTATAAAATTACGCATTCAACATTGGTATGGTAACCATACCATACCACATAACACAACACAACACAACACAACACAACACAACACAACACAACACAACACAACACAACACCACACCACACCACACCATATAGGTGCCTTATCCTATTTCAATTATCAAATTCTGTGATTAAATACAATTCAAATAGCTAAATACAAGTAGATACACTTAGATAAATGTATTTATAATCAACATTAACTTTATTATTTTGAGGTGATTCGTAGTGGAGTTCCTCAATTAGTTTCCATTATCGTCTATCATGCGCATTTGCTGATTCGCCAAATTCTGCTGTCATCTTTACTTCATTTTCCTAACAGATGTGCTATCTACCATGTCTTATTTCCATCCAATACTTTAAACTCATCATACGATATGATCTCTTCTTTTTTTGTTAAATTCCATATTCGTCCAGTTTTCATAGCGTGAAATACCTGTACACCGTCATGGCAACTACCAACAATATCCCAATTTCAACTATTCTAATTAAATGTTGACAAACTGGCTTTAGGTTCTGTTTGAATAATACAAGTGAATAGTAATAACTAGTTAGACTTAGAGCAATGTTGTCGTCGTGCCAATAACTAAATTGTTTTAGGCGTACATATCAAGTGTGAGAGTTGCTCAACAACAAGTTTCTGACTATCTCTATCCCAGACACACTCAGTTCTCATATGTCTGAGCGAATATTCGCATTCAGCTATAAGGGTTCAGGATATACTAAAAACCACAACAAATCAAAACTTTTATATTCAGACGAAATATCGCACTTCACACATAAAGAAGTGGCAAAATAGTTACAAATCCCTTTATCGAATTTTTGTTTTTATGAAATATTTTACGTGTAAGCTAATTCAATATATCTAGCCGATTTAATGTTAGATGTATCGGTAACATAATATTCTAAGCCAAAAGTCCTGATAGAAACGTCTGCTTCATTTACAAAATGTAGACACATTATCCATAAAATTAGATGATGCATGCAAAATGCTACTATCCATACTACATTATAATATCCTGTTATCCGTAGTTCGATGGTGTGTTGGAATTTCAAAAGATTTTTAACTGAACCACTTCAGAATGTTATTCAGGATCTAATCATTTTCAAATATTTTGTTTCTAATCTTGGTTTTATTTTATTTATAACTGGTAAAAGCAGAGGAGCTAAGTGGTTCATGGACATCAACAATGCTAGCGGCAAACACAAGTTACTGTCTACTTACTTACCTTTAAGTTGAATTGAATTTCGAACGTACTCCATAATTGACTAACGTAGCTAGGGAAGAAATCTGCCTAATAATAAACAAATGATTAGCATGTAAAAATCCAATAGACACATAATTGAACATGTTTTTGTCATCGTGAACGCCACTAATAAGCGTTTCACGAAGCAACTACCGTGAAGGCGGACTAAGTGAGATAAATTACAGTTTTAATTAATGCTCATGCGACGTCCGCCTGTCCGCCAACCGCCGCCCTGCGTTGGAAAATTCTCAAAGCCTCCGAGGCTTTTGCATGCAAATTGCCGCCACCGACACTTGGTATTGATCCGACACATTAATTCTAGAATAATGAAGTCACGGAGCCAGAACGCAAAAAACAATTTTAATTAAAAAATTTAAACAGCACTAACTTTTTCTTGACTATTCGAGCGGCTTGAGAAATTGCTGTTTTTAAAAGACTGGACTTTTATTTTAGAAGCAATAATTGAATGCTTTAAATTATCCTCAAATTCTGCCAAAGACAGTTTCGTATTGTTTATTATTCGTCATAATTCGTGACTATGAATGTTGACTACATGTAAATAGTATCTACATAATGGTTGAAGAAAGTATTCGATCGGCTATTCTACATAAGTACTTTCAAAGACATTCGCCACCCTCATTCTTTTGATGACACTCGAGCGTGTGCCGAGACGAGACTACATTCCAAAGCATAATATGCGATACAACCTTTGAACGGCTGTTCTAGTGTGTGCTATATGCTCCACTTATCGTATACATGCGGATTTAAATGAAGCGAGTGTTGCTCTGTTGATAGAATTGTTGCTATGTTGTCATTTTAACAAAAGTACGTACCAAATACGTACGGAATAATAATTGAGGATCGAAAACGTTTCTATTTGGATAAACTATAAGAAAACAGTGCTTATAATCTATATATTAATACGTGAAGCAAAAACTTTGTATTCCTTTTTACGAAAATTGCGCGGACGGAGGAGTATGAAATTTTCCACGCATATAGAGAATACAGAGAAGAAGTGCACAATGCTCATATTTTTTTTAAATAATGCATAAAAGATACATTAAATCAATAAAGAAAACATTACACACACTACATACCATGTATTTGACGCACACACGCATGCATACTATTTATTGTCAAACTTTTGTTCTTGACGTCTGTTGTCAAATTGAGAATAGATTAAATATTGTTTGTCTTTGTTAATATTTTTATAGTGCAGTCTTGACGAAATTTGTAATTATAAAAGTATACAATACAATCATAATAGTGCAATGCAACTTACAATTCCAATTAATTATAGTCGAATTTCGACTACTGCGGGACCTCTACTTTAAGGAAATTCTTGAACATAAATAAAAAGAACAATGAATGAAAACCTTGAATGACTCCAAAGCGTAATCAGATTAAATACTTTATAAGATTATGTAAATTAACTTTAACTTTTTGTAAGGAGTCTGGTCCTCGCCTTCATTTAGGTCATAGTACCACAAACACAAACCATCCAGTGAAAGCTGAAATGTGAGAAGCGTTTAAACTGTATTGAAGAAAACATATTTTAGAAAATAAATATTAGTAAAACTTGTAAAACATTTCTAATACTTATTCATTTTCGAGGTATTATTATTCGCTGATGAAAAACATGCACAGTCATCCATTATACTAAAGACTGTGCCTGTTCGCTGAGCCACTTTTTACTAGTTAATCATTTCAATGAAGCACTAGCCACAAGATTAAAGTCTTTACCCGATCTCGGAACAAATTGGCCGGTTAATGAGATAGTCCGGAGTCGGGCGGCCCGGATTAAGCCTAAATGAATCAAAGTTTCGCCAGACCAGCCTCACACGCGATCGATGGGTCTCATGTATACTTTCTGCTAAGTTGCTCGCTGTATCCTTAATTAAATAAATTGATTAAATCTCGTTTCTTGTTCAGGCTGTTTGTCTGAGCCGTTACTCTCAATACTAGACGATTTTATCAATTGATTTAATTGCCAGCTGATTTTCTAATGAACTAATGACAATTAATCTTACTTTCGTGACCATATCTTTAAAAATTTCGCATTACTAGTGTAATAGTGTATCACTATTATCACTATTACCTCATAATTTAAATATATGCAAATAGACATATTGACAATATAAAAAATAATAAAAAATTAAGGCTTTTAATTGATGACACTAAAGATGTCGTCAATAAATAATAAACTAATAAATAAATAAAAATCTGACGAGAGTAATCAGACGTAAAAACTATGCTGAGCTGTTTTATCTTTACCTATTCATAGATTAGAATAAGGAGCATAATTAATCCTTTTTTATAATAATAAAAAATATAATAATATAATATAATAATAAAATATAATAATATGGGAGTCCGAACCTCCTCTTCCCTGAAGGTTTCAGGGCGGGAGCTAGGAACTAAGCCGAGTCAAGAACTCGAGAGAAAAACTCCTTAATAAAATATAATATAATAATAAAAAATGCGGTAGGCAGCGGCTTGGCTCTGCCCTTGGCATTGCTGAAGTCCATGGGCGACGGTAACCACTCACCATCAGGTGGGCCGTATGCTCGTCTGCCTACAAAGGCAATAAAAAAAAAAAAAACCAACTTGGCGTAATCATAACTATGTACATACATCAAACATTAATCTCTGCAAGAGCTGGCTCCCTAATAATTTGAGTCGAAAACGAAACGGAGTAGGAAAAGTTTATAATGCATGTTTTAAAAGTAAGGGTTTAGGGGAGCGGTTGGCAAGCCAAAGGGAAACCAAAAGCCTGCGAAAATCCCTAACACGTTAAATATACAATGAGAAGCGGTTTTTGGCCAGTTGCTCCGGTACGTTTTCATACGCTGAAACTTTAAATTCCAATAACTATGACTCCAATATGCTTATGCGTTTATTAAATTTGTAAAATAAGTATGTTTTAAAAACAACATGATATTCAAATTTCGTCTCTTTGAAATAATATTTGGTTACATAAACATTTTTCTTTGTTTCATTTGATTCTGTTCTACGATAGAGGAATAATTCAATTTAGTAGCTGAATACTCGTACGCTGTCAAATTAGTTTGCAATCTTGAAGACAGGTAATTTACAAACGAATCTATTCAGATCAGAGAGGATACAGTCAGCTCTCTACTACACGGAGATGAGGCGAAACAAGTTGACGAAGGATCCAAAAAAATACTATAATGAAATAGCTAGAAGCTGAGCTAAAGCATATTATAATCTGGGTCCGACCTCATAGACGTCGACAGTAAAGCCCCTCCGATATCGCGAACTTGAAGCCAATGACAGATAAAAGATATCGTAAGATCGTGAATCTCTTTACAGAAGCCAAAATCCACGATGGAGAACCCAACTTCTCTACTTCCATTTAGTTTCAACTCAATTTCAATCTGAGATACACATTCACAACACGTGAACCACGTTAGTGCTGATAGTGTGCGTGTTTTTATGTACTAAAATCTCTAGTTTACATCCGGTACCTTCCAGACTTGAGTTTTATTCCCAATTGTTCGATTTTTTTACAAGTCTACGCTGGCAATCGTACAACCGGCTAAAACGCATTAGCTATCTAATGGCTGTGGCTTAATGGCTGTGCCATTATCAATATGTTTTATTCTACACCTCCACACGTTAGGTTAAATTCCGTATTGCTTTAGAACAACGTCTGTCCAACTATTCAAACCAGAGTGCAAACATAATTGCATTACTTCAAAAATAGTATGGTAATATTCATTCTGAGCGCAACGGAAACTTGCTCTACCACCAGCTGCGAAAGGAGCTAGCGGGTTAGAAACTATGGAGATAGGTAGGAACTTTGATGAAAATACATATTACCACTTCGGGCAGATGACATCGGGGCCTGGAAACAAAAATATTATACCGCACCTTAAAAAAAACCTAAATCTTATACTCTCATTTCGTGATTAATAACTCTGTAAGTTAAATAAAATTTTCATCAACTATGATTACTAATGAACACACTACCTCTTACGAATAAATTATTGTTCCAAACAATAACTCATATTCAGCTTCAAACGTTTCAAACGATGTTTAAAATACTTAGCTACAATTAGCAGGCAATACGTTTTCTATGGTCTTTGTATTACTGAGTAACATTGATCAGTTTTGTTAAGATGAACAAACATGTTTGAAAAACAATAAAATGTATTGAAATACAAGTCGCGGCGTATCACGTAGACGACAACGAACAAAAACATGCTTTTCTTCGAACTCCAGCGGAAGGAAACAAATTTAGTTAATGGAGCAGTAGTTGTTACCCCACTTTCTAGTCCACGGGTGTGTCTCAATATGAAATATAGCGAAAAGTTTTCTTACGAAATGTCTTACTCCACGACACAAGGATATCGTTTAAACAACTCGGAAGCTCTTTGAATATTGGTCAATTAAAAATTAGGTTGAAAAATCAGAACTTATTTGTGCTTGAAAGGACGATCTAATAAGCCTTCTATACAATTTGAGGTATTGAGTAAAAATTTTGGTAGGTTTCACACTTTCGAAAAGATATTAAATGTAAAAAAAGTAAAAATAAATTAGTCTTGATATTGTATCAAAAAATCTCCCTTTTTCCGTTCTCTCTGCTTGTAGTAAATATTAGTTCTTTTTAGGTACTACTAAGATGCTGTATGACCTATAACATAATATAATTGAAACAAAGCTGTTAGAGGTAATTTAAAAACTAAAACTATGCTAATAGATTATGAATTTAATTAAATAAAAACAAACAAAAATATGCTGATAACGACGAACGATATCAACTCTAAGCCACTAGATCTAGAGAACTAGTTAGATATTTACAAAAAGGGTACCATGTCCTGTAACATAATAAAATACTGGAAAATGTGCATAATGGGCACTGCTACAAACAAAAACCTTTCAGGTTTCCTTCTCTCAGGAAACCGTTCCGATTATCAACCGAATCTAATTATGGAGAAATGTGGTCGTGAAAGGCATAGCTTTTGTATTACTCTCATTAGAATGTTTGTAACAACATAATTTGCATAAAATTTGAGAAAATAAAGCATAACATAGAATCTGTGGAATTTGTAGACAAAGTGACTTAAACGCACTTTCAATTATAAATATTCACTAGTTATTACTCAAGAAAATCCTTTGCCGAATTACTTTGAAGAGATTTAATGAGATGTTTACAATAGCGACTAATTTTAATACCAAGAAACAAGTTAATAGGCTTATCTAAATTGGAAAATCGAAATCTTAATGGAACTTGACTATATTTATACGTTATTTCATGGAAAACACCAGATTCTAAATTAACCTGAACGGTGAAAGGGCTTCGCTTGTTCAAAGCAGTTTAATTTGATTTTATCAAGTACATTATCTGTTTTGTAAGCGTGGCAACTCGGTATCTTAATATTGATATTCGTACTTTTGTATTGTAGATCTAGATAATAATTGCCGATGTATTTTTTGCATTTGCATTGCATTTTACTATACGCGTGTTCTTTAATGTATTGTTTCAATAAAATTTCAATAAGTTATGTCTACTTTTATACTAGAAGTTTAAATGTACTGTTACTGTGTTTTTCCTTTCATATTTTCGAACACATTATCGAAGCAGAAGCGAGAGGTATACCCGCGAAATCTCTCTATAACCTATAAAACGACTTTGGCCTGTCAAAAACTTCCATAAATTCTATACTGGAACGAACATCCAAAGCGTATTCGTATAAATTCCCCTCTCTGTAACACGAAGTTTCGTCTCTTATTCGTGTAATCACCGATTCGAGGAATTAGTGGATGGAATTAAGATTTACCATCCGACTCTGGAGTTAACTCCCCTTCACGGTGTTTCCCGAGCGCTATGCTAGCCTTCTGCAAATGAGGCTTGCGGAGAGTCCTCAGTAGCAGGCAGGGGCTTGGCTGTGGTACCCTGGTAACTACTTACCAACAGGCGGGCTGTATGGTAATCAGTCCACAAAGGAGAAAAGAATTGTACTTGATGTACCATAAATGTACCTAACCTTAAAAGCCAGTAACTCTGTTTTCGGAATCACTAGTCTTTTAAACTTCACTGCACACTTGCTTGCCTACAAATGAAAAAATAATAGTAAAAAGGACCTCAGAGAATAGAAAATATCTTACTAAGATTTTTTATGAATAGATTGAAGTGGTCATGTCTTAGAAAATAACGTTTCCAATCATTACGGTTGGGAACGGATACAATGTGCTGAACTATAATTTCAGCCATCTTCTCATTAGAAATGTGAAAACTTGCTTTCGCCAGCTGGTAATTTTCAAACCCAGTTTTGTCGTATAATTAGTACGAACTACTTACATATGTGTTGGATCAATGTTATTACTACGATGTCTATTACTTAGTATATCTTTTACTACTACTACATATTATTATATACTTACTATAAAACACTTTTCAAAAGACTTCAAGCCACACAATTGATGCATTTACTGTCATGTTTTTTTTGTTTTTACTAGTACAGATAATCGATCTCACAGTCCTCCTGATATAAAATTGTTGCCGGACCTATAGACAAAGCGAATGCCGACACCCTTGAGACATGAGGTCGAAGTCTCGATTGCATTGTACAACGGCTGTAACGTCCTTCAAATTTAAGCCCATAACCGCTTTACATATGTAGATAGAACTGTGGTAACTAACCTTGCGGGTTGACGATGAATCGATAACAATAACTTAAAAATATTAATTGTCACATTAAAAAAAATAAGACATTATGAAATGAGTCTAAATCGTGACCAAACAGGTACAATTCAAGACCCACCTCTTAAAAAACCGGACATTATGCTACAGCAGACTGCATGCTTCATGCACGTCTCGCTGCGGCGTTTTATGCTACATTATTTCCCGTGGAGCCCGGTTTATATTCCGCCGTTGTTACAGACAAGCTCGCCAGGAATACAAATTCTAGACCAACCATGAAACGCTTGGCAAACGTCTGAAATGTATTACACGAAAAATACTTTGGGTAAACCGAAGATGACTGAAGTGTTTGATCGGGCCGGAACGAATTTAACGCTTCGATTGTTTTATTAACGAATTACTTTAAATTTAAATGAAGTACGCAAGAAGTACCAGCAGACGCTTAATTGAATTTTAATGTAAATAGAAATTTTTAAAGAGAGTGCTACTTATTTACTTGAACGAAAGGGACATAATATGAAAGATGATCGTTTTGTTCAACAGTTCTAATCTAGGACTTTCTCATGTACCTGAAACAAACATACGTCAAATAACATTTTACATTAACACACAAAAAAATTTTTACAAAGTTACTGACTTTAATTTTGAATCTACATTATACTACTATACATTAGCAATCATCACCAATCACTAGATATTTAATAATTTCATAGCCAAAATTGAACTTTATTAACTAAGGTGATTACCGGTGGTAAGCCATAATGTGAGCCCGTATGGATACTCCTTATTTTTACCACAAAGGAGTCATGAGTTTCCAATTTGATGATTGAACATTCGTTATACAGTGGAGTTGTGATTTCGACGTTAAGTTTTGTCAATTAAAACAGTTTTTGTCACCTTTACGAGAAAAACAAAAGAGAAAAAGTAACAAATGGAATGAATGTAAAGCTTTAGGTGTCAGTAATAAACGTAATATTTCGACCATCAAAAGAACAGTATTATAATGTAATTGGACGCCACGAACATATTTCTAAAAACACAGTAAATACTTTTTTGCAAATAATTTACTTACTCAGATATAATATTAACTACTTAGACAACTAATAATGTAAAATACAAAAATATTTTAACAATATACCTATAACTAATTTTAACCAACCAATAAACAAAATATAATTAAAATAAATAGGTTTAGCTAAAGTATGTAGGTAATACATTTATTTTATATATTTAAGTAAAAGGACTAGTTATAGGTATAATTATGATAGGACGGAACAGACTGAAATAATCTAATTTTAAACGAAATACATAATTAACGTATCAAATGATTACAAAATATTAATTGAATAAATGCAACTGACAACCCAAATTAACAACAACCCTGATTCTACTTAACGAAAGCATGTTCACGAAATCCGAAACATCCCACAATTATAATTTAAAGTAAAACCGATGATTAAATTTCAACGGAAACTCGGTCCGTACTCAGATCCACACAATGCAAACCGTAATAATTTCTTTGAAAGTTTAATTTACAAGCGAAGTTGGTGACGCCGAGTGTTAATATTTAAATGTAATTCATGTCGGGTCCAAGTCCCCTAAGGCGTAAGGTTTCTCAGCATTTGTCCTGAGGTAGTAAATCCCATCCTTCCTGTAACAAAACAATGAGCGCCATATCTATAGTATGCTATTTATTTAGATTTTTTAACATACACATTATGAGTAACCGAAGAAAAAGTAGGATGTTTGGTATCTAAACTAGCACCAACCCATCTCTACGGATTGGATATCATTAAAGGCGACTAAAAGATTCACCAGAGAATGGGCACCCAATCTCTTCACGTGGATATCGTAAGAAACACTTAAGAGCTTCACCGCGAATTAACCAGTATGGACAGCAGCCTTCTCTGAGTATAATATCAACATACTGTGATCAATGCACGAAACGGTACCGTCTTTTCTAACACGCTTTAACAGCAATAAAACTACTACTACAATATCAAACAAGCTCACGGTTTCCTTATAGTTAAGTGACAGAGACATCAGATAGAAGTCCCAATTGTTTGTATAAGTATTGTCATAACCTGCAAACCGACGGATAACTGCTTCGTAGCAACGAGGAGCAGAATATCAGTACCAGCCTACCCGTATAGGCTTACCTTAAACTCTAACACTAATAAAAAAAGTACTACCACTACTTCCATATTAGGCAATACAAATATTCGTACGAATTCGTCGCCAAATATTGAAGAATGAAGAAGGAAGAAAATACAAATCAAGATATTGTTAAATCGAAGTAAGAATCTATGACGCCTGCACCAGAGTTCTTACCAAAGAATTCGCTAATTTTGTAACGATCTCAAAGAAGAGTTTTTTGTTCAATTATGACTGAGATAATTATAAAGTTGGATTTAATGGGCTTAGTCATGAGCTCTGGCTAACGCTAATGGGTTTTGTCAGCAACTTGTTGTGATGAAACAATGTAGTGGTCGGTTATTTTGTATTTTCACGGAGATAGATAGACCAACCAACCAGACCAACTGCCTCATTGTTCAGCCACTATTCTCAAGACTTCGATTGCCTGTCTTAAAGAGGAAACTAGTTTTCATGTTGTACCTTATTAGGTACAACAGGTATATATTTATCCAAAACAATTTCGATAATCTCTCGAATCAGACGCCAGGAGAACAGTAGATCTACCGTGACGTTTTCAAAAGCTTTGTATGCAAAATAATTAATGTAAAATGTACTTCTTATAATGTGAAGAAAAATTAGAGTGGGGACGACGATTTAATTTTAATCGTACCATCACACCAGATTGTAATATGTCAAGGGTGTCCATAAAATATTTTCAAATACACTCAATATTTTAGACGGAGAATCACATCGAGTACATAAACTTACATATGTTGTAGCCACTAACGCTCCTAGTGAATTATTTAAAAAAAATATAATACTACTAAAAGTTGCCACTTTATACAATATGTTTCTAAATAAAATAATTTTCATGGATTACAGTGTTCAAATTAACTTATTTATTTTGTCAGAAAATATATAATAATAATTTTTGATAGTTTTTTTACGAGCAAAACACATACAAAATTGGAGTCGGGACACGCAATAGAGGGGAAACCATTCCAAGAAGTAATGGCACCCTGAGAAGTCACACCGTAAATATAAAACATTCAGCAATTAAAATTGAAAGGAGACAATAAAATTTTATAGTAGTTAGCTTTTGTTGCTTAACACCGGACAACGTGAGAAATCCAACTTTGCTCAAGTGAATTTTCGTTGAAAATTTCTTTTACGGTTCATAATCTCTATGTTTTTCGACCGATATTTGAAAAGTTATGTGAGGAAGACACGCTTTGAGACTTTAAAAGTGCACGTCTCACCAAACACCAATACTTTTATGACTTTATTTATGACTAGTCTGGGATCGTATACCCATATAGGGTTTTAAAGGTTTTTTTATTCATTATACTTTACCACAGTGTCTTCAATGCACTTGACCTAAAATCGTACGCTTACCGCAACGTCACATAGACTCTATCGTGAACGAAAATATAATATCAAACAACCGACTAACACATATCACTAATGTTCGTGTATTTATCTCAATGTAGCTGTGGAAATGTGAAACTTACCCGTAATGTATATCAAAGCCACCCATGATAAGTTTTTCACCGGTTCCCTTACACGAACCCTGGTAGTACAGCTCGTCATAATTCTCACATCTTACTGCTGTGAAAGGCACGTCCGATATAATGGACTCCGAGAAGAACATGTGAGCGCGGTTGTGTGCACAAAGACCTTAAACAATAGAAAAGTTATTTTCACTCCTGCTTTCATATATTCTTTTTTTTAATGCTTTGATGGGTGGACGAGCTCACAGCCCACCTGGTGTTAAGTGATTACTGGAGCCCATAGACATCTACAACGTAAATGCCGCCACCCACCTTCAGATATGAGTTCTAAGGTCTCAGTATAGTTACAACGGCTGTCCCCCCCTTCAAACCGAAACGCATTATTGCTTCACGGCAGAAATAGGCGGGATGGTGGTACCTACCCGTGCGGAATCACAAGAGGTCCTGCCATTCGTTCTTGATTAACTTCTTTGGACCTGCCTCTAGATTAGTACACACATGAATACTATAATAATATAAGCATATAAGAGTTTGTTGAAGCTTTATAGGCTATTGATACCAACTTCCACTAAAACGTTGCTTATAAACAGAAATAAAAAGATACGTTCAAAGTGCAACTGAAAATCCTATTTGAGGAAAAATAATAGGTTTCACAAAAAACACCATTAATGGATCGTCACCTCTGTAATCGAAGCCGCATCCCGGCTGCCTGGTCCCTCCATTAGGATAGAAGTCAATATGTCCCAGGGGTGAGGCGAAGCCGAGGTAACCGCCGCAAGTGTGGATCACTTCCACGTGTCGCGCGTCATGCTTGTCGAGACGAGCATCTTTATTCCCCAAAGTGAATAGGGGTAATGCAGGGTCCAGACCTAAATTGCAAGATTAGGTAATAAATAACTCAATTTTTCTATACTTATCTATTTATGGAGAAATTTCATCTAACTCTTTTATCTTTTTATTAATATAATGACTATTTTCTTCTTATAAAAGTGGTAGCATTAAAGCTCTTCAATGCCTACTAACTAAAAAGGAAATATGCCATCTAATTGGATTGCTTTTGCTTATTTATAGATCGAATTTTTTATCAATATAAACACAAATTTTAGAATCTTTAGATTCGCTACTGAACTTGTTTAGCCCACTGAGCATCGGCCGGGTCTTCTCAGTGTTTCGCGACTTTCGATCCGCTGGTAGATTTTGCGAAGCACTGTTCTTGCTAGGGCTAGTGTTACAAAATTCTCTCAGGTTGAGCCCGTGAGCTCATCTACCCGTCCGGGCGTTGCTGAAATATCTCCTCAGGCTATCAGCGAATGGGTAAGGAAAAATATATTAAACTAGCATATTGAAAAAAAATAAACTAACATTACTCACAAGAACTACTTATACGAACCAGTGATAGTATCAATGGGCCCTTTCTTCACATAAGCCCCGGCTATTCCTACCACATGGGCACCTAAGCTGTGTCCAATAAGGTGCACATCGTTCATTGATACTCCTTCTCCGATGAGGTGATTAAGAAAGTCCGTCAGAATTTTACCCACACCCGCGACATTATAACTGGCTAGAATATAGTTTACGTTTGCAGCATTACCCCAGTCTACTACGATTATGTTTAAGTCGCTTACGTTTAGATATGCTGAAAGAAAAAATAACTTTATACTTTATATAGGTCATAGATTAAGGGGTAATAAGTAATACGTAAGTTAAAAAATATTTTCAAGTAATTTGGATTACGTAACAGTCAATAAAGTAAAAAATTTGGTAACTGAAAAATAAACATTAGAATGATATCAGTAATTTTTCTCTTATTATAAAATGGATGGCATTTGGTTTCACTAAGGACGCCATTTTTTTTAAATGACTGTAATAATTGAGATTCTCATGATTGCACATGCAAAACCATGTACATATATTACAATTAAGAGCAAATATTTAATATTGCATTTCAATATAAGCTAATTCTGTCTTGACCTATCGGACGAAAATCCCTTTTGAAATTAAAAAAAAAAACAGTATTCTTATATTTCCAACCATAGCTACTAGGAAACCGAAAATCCAAAAAGCCATATACAATTCTAATTACAGAAGATAGAGTCAGTGTCAAGCTTTAAACTTAATTTAATTTATTTACCTTCTTTAATGGACTCAGGCATAGGGCTGTCTCCGTGGTTTAACCATCCATGGGTAAGCACTTTCACCTTTTTGTTGAAATCGAAATTCGATTCTCGTAGCGACGCTGAGTCATTTATTTTGAGAACTTGATATTCAAAGGGATTTCTCCTGTAATTTGTACACTTTACTTGAATCTGTCTGTCCTCGGTTCAATGATAATCACCTCGCGTTACCTTACTAATTAATATTTCTTTTCTAAATCAGATTCTTTGTTTTTGTTTTCGCAAAAATACTTTGAGAAAAAGCATGTCAATCGTGTCTACACAATTACACATTTCTCAATACACGTATTTGAAACTTTTTAAAAGAAAACATTTAGAATAATGCCATCATAATTGACATTATGTGGATGGTAAAACTAAGCAAATAATAAACAACGCAGTCACGTAAGGAATTATCATTTTGAAGCAATTTAACAGACGGTCCCAGAATGCGTTGTTCAAGGTACATAGGAGTTCCTCTAATTTTAAATACAGAAAATTTCATTTCACTCTATTACAAGCGTCACAGTAGAGCTTCAGACCAATAAAAAATTAGAGTATTAATTTATTACCTAGTAAAAAGTCTGAATTCCACATCTTGCTGGTACACCCAGCCCCATAGTCTAGTGTCGTTCAGTATAGGGGCTGGCGGGAACTTTTGAACACTGGCCAACCACACAGGATCATAGGGCGATGGAGCATCCCATTTCACAGTTCCACCCGAAGTTATCGCTACGAAGATATTATTCAATTTCTTTAGGAAAAATCGTTGTTTTCGTAGTTTCAAATTGTAGGCACGATTATTGGTTACGGACAATTATTTAGGACTCGAACAACTCGCGTATTGAAGGGTACTACTTCACGTTGTTCCATCATATCAATTTTATCAATTATATCAATTTTAAGGCACATTTCTTGATCTTCAGACTAATCTGGTGGTAGGATCTCTTTTGAGTCCGCACGGGATAGGTACCACCACCCTACCTATTTCTGGCGTGAAGCAGTAATGCGTTTCGGTTTGAAGGGTGGGGCAGCCGTTGTGACTATACTGAGACCTTCGAACTATATCTCAAGGTGTGTGGCGCATTTACGTTGTAGATGTCTATGGGCTCCAGTAACCACTTAACACCAGGTGGGCTGTGAGCTCGTCCACACATCTAAGCAAAAAAAAAAAAAAAAAAGCTTCCTTATTTTTTTAGACTGACAATTTTGAAAGAGAATTCCAGAGTTTCTAAGTTCTACAAGAGTCTCTCTATAGTCTGCATAAGGTGAGAGAGCGCGAGGTAGGCCTTTCCGAGCTATTATTACTAGTGCGATTTCCTCAACCACCATCAAAGGTATCAATTACTCTCCTTACCATATCTTCCTACCTCACTTTCTCGGTAATATTTATCACAAAGCAAGGCATATTGTACTGGTTCATACTACCGTTCTGCGCATTTTTGCGCGAAACAGTAATTTTACTGGGCAGTAATCTTTCTGAGGCGGTTAAGAGTTTGACCTCACATTTGAGTAGCATTCGGATTATGAGATCAATGCTTTTGATATTTTTTTTAAATCACATGTGTCGTGAATTGTCCTTCTTAGTTAATAAAAAAAGTAATAATTATATTAAGCATATATTATTTAGAGAAAAGTAAATACATACGGAAAAGTATGGATATTTTTCGTCTCATGTAGGGCTACAGGCCAATTACCATGAAATTTTATCATACGGAGGCATAGCAGGCAGAAAAAAAATGTTACTAAAAAGTTAGTTTATTACACAATATATCTAATATTTCTTTCATTAATACGACTTTTACAGCTTAATCTCGCATTTTAAAAATATCATTATAGTAACATATAATTAATAATATTAATATTATTTTTGACTTCTTTTTCCCTTGTAGGCTCACGAGCATACGGCCTACCCAATGGTGAGTGGTTACCGTCGCCCATGGACTTCAGCAATGCCAGTAACAGAGCCAAGCCGCTGCCTACCTTCAAGTACTTTCCACAAGCCTCTTTTGAAGAAGATTTTGTGCGATTTACACGTAAAGGCTCATTATGTTTCCGTCTTGCAAAAACCGAAGAAAATACTTTATCTAACTTTATTGTTAAACAAGGTGATGGTAAAGGAGGTGAAGATGTACACATCTTTACAGAAATAAAAGCGAATCTATTTGAACTAGCAACGTGATTACCTTAATTATTTTGCAAGTCACACACCGTTTTCAAAATAAGCGCTTAAGTAAAAGTCGAGTAATTAACATTCTAGAGGCTTATATTTTCTGTCTTCCAAGACTCCATAGTTAGCTTCGAGTTTAAAAGGTTAGGTACTGAGGATGTAGATTTTATCATAATTTTTTTACGAGTAACGTACTTATATCAATGAAATTTAAATGAAAAACTTAAATGACTAATAAATAATATTAAGGATCTGTACACAATTACAACATTATTTAATTCGACAAATAATACGTTCTAAGAAAAACTTAGATACGCTGTAAAAGTCTTACTAAAACATTTAAAAAAGTAACAAAAAATAAGGTTCTTAAAATTTAAGGAACAATTAATGGTTAATGACAATCAAACAAAATAATAGACAAACCTGCAAAAAAGAAAACGAGCAACGGAATCATACCGTTTCGGTTTCCTGGGAAGAAACACCAGTACACGAACGGGAATAACCAAATTTCGGCACACCGAACGTAACTTGTTCAAACTTTAAACGTGTTAGAATGCTCATTTTGAAGCTAAATACAATTGGAGGACCGTCTGCGAGGACTCCAACATTTTCACTGGTCGAACGGCGCAAAGATAGAATTTAAATTTACGTAGCGGTATATCGCGAAGCATTACGATTCACAGAGCGGTCCACCTGCCTACCATCGATCATATTAATCAAACTGTGTCCCACTAAACTTTCTTGGACATTGTAACACGAGTCCACCTAGTCCATTAATTGGTCGAACTTATGAAGGTTTCTATTTTATAATTAAATCGATTACATTAAAAATTCAATACCTAGCAATACAAATACAAAAATCAGTATCTAGAGAAAAGTAAAAAAATTGCAAAGAGTTCCGTAGCGTTTTATATTAGTTCTCAGCTTATCCTATATAGTATATACCAATTATTTATATCACACTATATAAATTTATATTAAGCTTCGATCAATGTTTCTTGGCCGGTATTAGAACAATCGAACAAATTTAAGTTTAAATTGTAATGTAAATTCGTAAATGATCTACCTAATGTAATATTTTCATTTTATAATTTCCGATTTTATTATGACGCTGAGGAGTGCACGTTTGGGATGGTATGGACATGTGATGAGACGGAATGAAAATGAGGTTGTTAAGAGAGTGTTAACTATGAATGTGGAAGGATTTAGAGGAAGAGGTAGACCTAAGAAGAAATGGATGGATTGTGTGAAAGACGATATGGGTAAGAGGGGAGTGAGCGAAGAAATGGTAGGTATATGATAGAAGAGTATGGAAGGAGAAAACATGTTGCGGGCAGGATAATGATGAATGATGATGATTTTGACGCGGATAAGCTCAAGTTGTTTGTTATCAGCTTATTTTAACTTCCTTAAGTCATTTGGAAACGTGAGCTCGAAATCATCGAGGTATACCTAATAGATATGTAAAACTAGATAGCAATAAATCCAGAAAAACTCTCAAAATAATTGGTTGGTTTAAAAATGAGAAAATAATAATAATTTTGTGAGAATCCTGTGCGCCGCGGTACTCATACTTTGAGTGTGAAATTATTTGATGATTCATTATTTGAAAGCCATTTATTTAGATTACGCAACTTTCCTGTTAGAACCAAATAGTCTTACCTCTCTCTTTCTTTCAGCCCACAGACGTCCACAACTGGATAATCCGTATATCAAAAAATGAATTTTGAAGTGAAACTTCTTTAGGCGCGTTGATTGTAAAATTTAACTCGCGACAGATTCGTTACGGCTAAAGAGAAAATATACAATTTAAGAAGAACGAGAGTGAGCAAATACACGGAGCATATCTCGAACCACTCAACCGTGGAGACAAGGACAGGACAAAGCAAGCTAGGTTGTTTCTTTTAAGCACAGCATTCCCTATTAGAAGTGAAATTTGATACAATACTCCACACCGCAAATGAAGTTTTACTTCTATTACGTGCAACATTTTCTAATCTTTACTAATATTATGGGTTAAAGTATGAAATTGTCGATTTGTTCTGAAAAATTTAAATTAATTTTTTTTTCTTTTAACATATTATTATTTATTTAACCAAAATATCTACCATAATTATCTATACATTGCTGCCATCTAATAGGAAGGTCATTTATGCCTTTGCGATAGAACTCTGGTGATCTAGATTCTGCAAACTGTGTCAAAGCATTTAGTACTGCCTCCTGGGAAAAAAACTTTTTATCACGTAGAAAATTGTCCAAATCACGAAAAAAATGATAGTCCGATGGAGCAAGGTCTGGCGAATACGGAGGGTGACGAATGATTTCTAATTGCAGTTCCTGTAGAGTTAAAACGGTTTCTCGTGCAGTATGAATGTCTCGCCTTATCATGAAGCATAAATCGGGGCTGTTTCACTGCAAGTTTTGCTATCATTGTTCGGAGTTCAGCACAGTAGACATCTGCCGTTATTGCTTCCCCAGATCAGAGAAAATTACAGTGAATAACACCATGCTGAGACCATTTACTATTACCTTTTTATTGGTAATATTTGCTTTAGGACACTGTTGCGGCGTCTGACTTGGGGTCAGCCATTGCATTTTTAGCTTACGGTTATCGTAAAGAATCCACTTTTCATTACATGTCACAATTCGATCCAATATTCCTTCATTTCTGCATCAATTCAACAATGTAACACAAGTTTCAACACGCGTTTCTTTCTGCAGATCAGTCAAATCATAAGGCACCCATTTTTTTATTTTTTTTTTATTTTTTTGATTTGACGCAAATGAATCAATATAAGGTAACGTTAAACCATGCCGCTAATTCCTTGTTAGTTTGGCTCTGATCGGCTTCCACCATATCTTTCAATTCATTTTTATTCACATGTGTTGGCGGTCTTCCACGTGGTTCGATCTTCAAGTCAAAATTTCCATCTCGAAAGCATTTAAACCAAAATCGCAGGATGCGTTCATTAGCAGTCCCAAATTTTTTAAAAGAAGAACCTCATAAGTAGGTACCATTTGAAAAAAAGGAATGTGTGGTATCGTGGGACACCGGATAGGAACGAAGTTCCTTATTATAAAAATATTAATTTTAAGTTCTATTCGAGGTATAAAGAGAGTAATTATTCGGGTTCTTACTGGTTGTAGGACCTCTTGTGAGTCCACGCGGGTGGGTACCACCACCCTGCCTATTTCTGCCGTGAAGCAGTAATGCGTTTCGGTTCGGGCGGGGCAGCCGTTGTAACTATACTTGAGACCTTAGAACTTATATCTCAAGGTGGATGGCGCATCTACGTGGTGGATGTCTACGGGCTCCGGTAACCACTTAACACCAGGTGGGCTGTGAGCTCGTCCACCCGTCTAAGCAATAAACAAAAATATTGTCAATTCGAAGTACCTATTTTATTAAAACGGCAATTTCATACTTTATTATTGATATAAAGCTGAAGAGTTTGTTTGTTTGTTTGGTTGAACGCACTAATCTCAGGAACTAGTTACTGGTCCGATTTGAAAAATTCTTTCAGTGTCAGATAGCTCATTTATTGAGGAAGGCTATATGAGTCGACTATTATCAAAGCCAGCAATGTGACTTTTAACAATTATTGGTAAATCAGAAAAACGAACTATTGACTTTGTATTCCATTGGCAGTCACAAAACTCTTCTGAACGACATCTTAGATAAATAACAGGTTAAGTTAATACTTTATTTAATGCAGGTTTTGAACCGTATTCTTTGAAGGAGACGATTATATTCAAATCAATCTATATTGCCATATCAATAACATTTTTTTGTCCAAATGCACAGATTGCCACCTTTGATAATAGACGACTCATATAAAGCTTTATAACATCACGTTAAGACCAACACAAGCGTGGCACCAATAAAGAATGTTTCAAAATCAGGGTTATTTTCCCTTTTGAGAGCTGCCGCTGCGTGCGCTGCGGAAACGGTTAAAGTTTTTCTCTTTTAAAAAAAGTCCGCAACAGCATATGTCTATATTTTAAGGTTAACTCAGTATAACGTTTTTTATGGTAACCAAATATGTTCTAAAATAAAGCATTATTTGTGAAGGTGTTTTTATGAAGATGATATTAATTCCTATCCAAATAAATACGTTATTCATTACAAGTATTTCATTTTAAAGAAATTTCCCGTCACTTGATTTGAATGAGTAAGTATCTCGCTATGAGTATTTTAATGAGTATGAGAAAATATCGCAGTTTTAAAATAGCATCGCAGCAAAATAATGATCAAGATATTAAGTGTATAATCTATGATCAAGAGCGTACAGGCGTAAGGCCGCCGAGCAATGTGACCAAAGTAACCAAGAACCTTCTGGTAGCAAATCGTCGACAGTCTCCTTTCTATACGAAGTTGCTCGAGGACAGATTTGTTTGTTCTCTTGGCGGTCCACGGTATTTATTATCTATATCTATACCCGATCCTGTGGACCGAATGGTTTATAAACAGATGACGTCGCCCTAAACACATCATTACGGATCCACTAACGGTGCTATTAGGTACCTCAAGCACCGGTCATCGTTCTCGTCGAACCCGTGGCTTGCGACGAAGGGCTCGAGGAGTAAATTAACCCACAGACACAGCCCATCGAGTTTCTCGCTGGATTTTCTCAGTGGGTCACGTTTCCGATCCGGTGGTAGATTCTGCGAAGCACTGAATTGCTAGGGTTCGTGTTATCAACGTCACGTTTAATCCCCGTGAGTTCACCTACTAGTCAAGGTTACGCTAATATAGCCTCTCAAGGCTATCAGTTTAGATAGGAAAAAATAAAAAAAAGTAGAGTACTCACGGAACATCTTCCTCCTCATCTATGGGCTCGCTCTCCGCCTGTATGCTCTCCATGGCTGTCGAGTGCGCGACCAGACGCTGTCGGTTTATCGATCTGGAAACACACAGACCTATATATATAAACGGTAACAGATAATTAATATCTATACTAATATATAAATCTACAGTGGTATTTACGGATGTTCCGTTATAACTACTGAACCGTGCATCCGATTGACTTGAAACTTGGTATCCATGTAGAAAATATATGTAATTAAGGGATAGGCTAATATTTATATGAGTGTTGGACTCCCTACACCAGTTGCGGGGGCCGTTAATGATGAGAATTTTTGTGGGGGGTAAGAAATAATAATGATAATTTTAAATGCCCAGCGAAGCGGACGGGTACAGCTAGTATTAAATATGAATATTAACACGCTGACTGCCGCGTAGGTTACCAGTCCCGACGCGGCGCCCTGACACGATTACTGTCGATTTCTGTTACTGAGGCGCCTGGATTGTCTAACTTTGCCTTCTTTTCTTTGTTAATGTGTGTTTTAAATCTTTAGGTTACCACAAGCACCGGTCACCGTCCTCGTCGAACCCGTCGCTTGCGACGAAGGGCTCGACGAACGAATTAACCCATAGACACAGCACACGGAGTTTCTCGCCTGGTAGTGTGTGAAATGTTTTTTTTTATCGATTTAATGTCTTTTTTATGCATAATTTAATAAAATATTAACATTCTGTACACTCCTTCTTTATATTCACTCATATATAGATGTATTTTATACATGGATACAAAGTTTCAAGTCAATCGGATGCATGTTTCAGTAGTTATAACGGAACATCCGTAAAAACCACTGTAGATTTATATATTAGTATAGATGATGATACAATATTGATGTACAAGGCGCCGGCCAGCCGGAGCGTAGCGGCACAGAATAAGAAGAATAACAATAAACACCCACATCACTTCAAGATAGGCTTTGAAAATTATAGATTTTTCTGGATTTCCAGGATCCCAACATCAGATTTTGATGATTATGTACCGTTCGAGAAGTCTACCCTTTCGAAAAAAAAAAGAAAAAGAATTATCAGAATCGGTTCAAACATTCAACAACATTTTTTTAAAAAGATTTTATGACCTGGTAACTGAGACCTTTAAGTCATGTCTTATTTTAATTTATATTATTCATATTTTTATGAAAAATGATATTATGGAGTGAAATAAATATGATTAATTTGAGACACTAATCAACTGGGATGAAATTAAATGAAATGAATTGAGATGATATGGGATGAAATATAATCGCAGTAAAATGGTGGTCATTTCCTAAGATTTTTTCAGTGGACTTTTTGGAGGATCCCGAGAAGTTACGTCCAGCGGCTTTGTTTCATTTTCCCACATTTGTGCACTTTCACAGATATTAAACAGTTAATAAACCACCATTATTACACATTTAAACCTGAAGAAACACTAATTAGACAAAATAAAACAAATCACCCAACTTCACTCCTCGCGTTCCCGCCAAAAAGTCCCCTTCCTGTATTGGAAAAACGACACAAAAGATTATACACTAATATTTACCAATACTAGGCCCTGTGCCTAAACATATCTCTATTTAGTCTCGAGCCACTGATAATGGCCGTTTTCCAATTACAGCACAAGAGACAATTAACAATTACAATTACAAGACAATTAACCATTACTCAATGGTAGTTTTCCAATTACAGAGCATAATGCGACTCAGTGACGCACAATGCCGAATTATGCTGAAGCTTAGTTGAGCATTATGCCGCATAATGCGCTCTTGTGCTGTAATTGGAAAACGGCCAATATTACACTTGTCCAAATCAGTGTCTCAAATATATTAAGTGTATAATCTATGATTAAGTGTATAATCTATGGTCCAGTCGTCCCCCGCTGAATCGGCCTGATAAGATAATTCATGTCCTTTAAAAGCTGCATGTTTAATATCCCGAGTATATCAATAACTTCTTCGAATAACTAGTTATTTTATGATCTGAATATACATTTATTTTAGTGTATTTTAAAGTTAACACTAAATATCAATAGGCATTTAATTCATACTCATAGTACTTACCAAGCTGTGAAAGACTAATTTTGATCTAAAACAAACGTGGTGGAATACTGTACATAAAACAACGTTAACGATGAAAAATTCGAAAATATTGGAATTTTTGGAATTGGTAGGGCGCCTTAAGGTGAGACAGTTTTTTATTCCACACGCAGTCAAGACGAGCGGCCTATTTGTTGTTAAATGGCCATCGTCGCTCGTGGACATCAGCAATTTTGAACCCCATATATGGCTCATTTTAAAATTTTATTTGAAGAAAAACGACCATTCAATAAGGTATAAACGGATAAGTCCTTTGTGGACAGCACAGAGGCCAGGTCGTGACAATGGCATTGTCGATGTGCATTAAGAGGTGACCATTCACCATTCAGTGGCCGTATGCCCGTATGCCTATTAAGATAGTAGAAAACTCAGCCTGATTTGGTATTTGGTTTATTTATTGTTCTAATTATGATAAAAAATATTTTTGTACCATTCCCAATCAATTCATTATGTAATTTCTTGTTACAAACATTTACATTACCAAACCTCATCATATTCCTCATACCATACCTCAATTTACATTACAAAAAAATCATTTTCAATTCCTTTGTCAAAATTTTTATCTACCCTCTGATTTAACCTCTATTGACTGTTATTGATTGTTATCTCTTAATAGATAAAAACAGGAATATAGAATTTATAGAGTATACATTAATAGTGTCTTAACAGTAAAGTAAGTAAATAATGTATTCCCTAAGATCAATTGTAGAGCCGAAGGCAGGTCGATCTTAGTTTAGTATAAAACTTAGACTAAAAAATAAATACATATATAAGTATTCTTTCAAGCTACTGAAGTAATTCTTAAACCAATATCTACACGGTTCTATCAAAATTAATGTTCAACAATTTGAGGGCTGCCTCTGTAGGCAGTGGTTTGGCTCTGCTCCTGGCATTGCTGAAGTCCATGGGCGACGGTAACCACTCACCATCAGGTGCGCCGTATGCTCGTCTGCCTACAAGGGCAATAATAATAATAATAATTCACCTGACTAGAGTGGTGTAAAATCATAGTTAAAACAAATTCACACAGGTATTATAGTGAAGAGCTATCTATCCCATTCACCCCTTTCCATATCATTTCCATAATACGGTGGGAGTTTCAGCAATATGTGAGCTTACTATGTGCATCTAACTTCCAGGGCCATGTACATACTCTTCAGATTTGAAATTGTGTATAGTATATAAATTATATATGGAGATAGCTGCGATTTTTCATTAGCATTAATGCATGTGACTACATAACAAAATCAATTAGTACCAATGAATCAAATTAGCAAAAATTGGTAAAGTAACATTATTTTGTACTATAATCAATACAACCTTATCAATCTGTTTCAGCATGTCAAAAGAACGGGTTGGATCCTCTGTGATATTAATGATTGTGAGACAATAGCCGGCCACATGTACAGGATGGGAATCATGACATTCTTACTAACAGAAGAAAATAATCCTACTAAATTGGACAGATTAAAATGTCTTCAAATAGGTGAATTGCCATTGCGAACAATATTAATTTAACATATTAATGCTCAGCCTACCATTTTAACATATTAGAAATTTATTTAAATAGAATCAGGTGGACCACAGACATGTATACTTTATGTGACAATCAAAAATGATTTTATGCTGCTAGTTACTTCCATATATCCAGTATTGACTTTACATTATGCTGCTAATATAATTATCTCTCTCCCTTAATGCTAAAAAAATATTTATTTATATATTGTTGTTGCGTGCAACCTCTTTGACAGGACATGTGACCTACAATAAGGGAACGTACCCATACTACGTGACCCGTTTAGGGGGGTGAGCGGAGTCTTTAAAATACTACGGTCAGTCACAGGAGCAGGGGGGTGGCTCAGGTTTTTGTCACATACTCGATTTTAGTGAGAGAATGTTGTTCTTTTTTATAATACATAATTCACTAGTAATTTAAGTGTGCATGCAGTCTTATGCAATAAAGACGAGTATGAACCAAATTTTTTTTTTCAATTTTTGCCTGTGAAATGTTTAAAAATCATAATTATGAATTACTACGTGAAAACTAAAGGGGGAGAGGGGGGGTCTTGACATATACTACGAGTGATCACCGAGGAGAAGGAGAGGTCGAAAAAACTAAAAAAATAGGTCACTTAGTATGGGTACGTTCCCTAACAAGAAGACATAGACTGGAGACTTGGCATTGTGATTTTTTTTAGACTTAACAAGACCACAGAAAAAAAGTAAAAATGGTTGATTCTATTATTTCTAAAAACAAGTATTAGAACCTTATTACCTTAATGGAGGACAAACAAATGAACTGACTGTTCATATACAATTATAGTGAAGTGCTAATTGCTGTTTCAAAGCTCTTATTTGTGGTGAGGTATCATATAAGCTCCATTCCAGCATCCTCATTCTAATTTGAGGTGTCAAGGCCATTACATGTAGCAATATCAATTATATCAGGTAGAGTTTCTTCCTTTTGTATGGTAAATCTCATCTGTTGTTTTTATAAGCTTATAGTATTATGAGTTTCTGTATGGTTTAAGTGATGAATTATAGTCATTAGTGCCTAGTGACATAGTTTACAACCAATAGTCTAAATAGCTTATCATATAATTATCATACTTTTGTGATTTACAGCTCTCATTCACGACTTGGCTGAGTGCATTGTTGGAGACCTCACACCTCACTGTGGAGTGAGTCCTGAAGAAAAACACAGAAGAGAAGATGAGGCCATGAAGACAATTTCAGGACTAACTGGAATTGCTGGTGATAGAATGTATGAATTATACAAAGTAAGAGAACAATTTATATGATATATGTAGAAGGACATATTTCTTTTTTAATGGCACATTTTTGCGACCATAAATAATGATTTTACTATGCTACAACAGGATGTGTATATTTTAAAGTACAGTCGACAAGAAGGGTAATTGAGATAGCAAAATAATAAGAACAGTGTTTATTTTACTGTTTTGACAAAATTATTTTTAATGGCCTTTTCAATTACTTAAAATTTATGCAATTTGCTTAAAATATTATATAATGAAAAGAAAGCCTTGCCAGATGGCAGCTTGGTTGTGCCCATAGCAATACTGATGTTTATGAGTGACAGTGACTCCTTAACATCACTTGGACCTTATACTTATTTACCTATATTGGCAATGAAATACTAAAAGATGTCTTAATTTTGCCAACACAAGGATCCATGAATATAGGAAGATAAGATTGAATTCCGCCCACACTTCACTGTGAATGTCAATAAATATATTAATACATAACTACTCGTTCACCTCTTATTGTATGTTGTAGTATATAAGAACTTTCGACGAAATGCTAGTAACGACTGCTTAAAATGTAGTGCGTCATTTTACACGCTAACAACAACACAAAACATCAAAAAATATATAAAAAGATAATTGTCTCAGTCTGTCATTAATTATTATTTTATTTTTAGGAATACGAAGACCAAAGTTCACCTGAGGCTAAATTTGCTAAAGACTTGGACCGTTATGATATGATCCTACAAGCATTTGAGTACGAAAAACGTGAAAATACTCCAAAGAAATGTCAAGAGTTCTTCACTGCAACAGAGGGAAAATTTGACCACCCGTTTATACAGGATTTAGTCAAAGAACTGTACTTGCAAAGAGAAATCTTTGAGAAACATACCGTTGTCAATGGTCATGTGTAAATGCATAATTATAGTACATAACTAATATGAAATATGATTCCTCAATGCATAATATAATTTTGTCTAGCATGGCTAGATGTGATGGCTATAGGCTGCCTATGTATTATTTTTTATCTGTTATTCTTTTCTAAATGTAGGAAATTATTATTGTTATAAAGGCTAACCTTTTAAAGTTTCTCAGAAACTGATGCTTTCATAATAAAAACTTTCGTTGCTAAGCACATCATATTAATTGTATTTAATTACAAATACAGTCAAAATCTGTTATAACGACATCGAAGGGACTGCTCAAATTCAGTCGTAAAAACCGATAGTCGTAACAACCGGTGATGTTTAATGTGTATCGTGCAAGTACAAACTAATCGATAGGGAATTATTGGAAAAATATATTTATACAACAACGTACATTTTGTTTATTACGCATAAGTACAATGCATATTATTTTTCTTTGAGCATAAAATCTGTAATTTTGGTCTGTTTGGAACACTTCAGCCGTGCGTAGATATTTTGTAATTCACGTTGGATTTTAATTAACGTATCGTCATCGCTCTTTCCAAATGGTTGAAATTGTCGAGTGTAATAACCATATTCCTTTGCTAAGTCTTTGTTTGAAATTCCGCTCTTTAGCTTGGATATAATCCGCGATTTTTCTTCAATATTAATTTGTTTTCTTTTTCATTGCGACATTTTTAAAGTTTCACGAATAGCTCCACAAAGTTTTGATGCGTCTGGTGTATAGATAAATAACAAACTAACTGAAGAGATATGAAGAAGCGGGCTTTGACTCTACTGCATGCACGTGTTTTGTTTCTAAGAATTAGAAAAGACCCTACACTAAACTAAATACTATTGTTTTCTTTCCTGATTTTAATATCCATTGAAGACAAATGTGGATACCTATTCAAATTGTTTACAATACAGCTTAGCTGGTCGTTCTAACAGATCTAATTCTCCGAAATATTAGTTAAATGTAGTCGTTATATGAGGTATGTCGTTATTAGCAATGTCGTATAAAGCAATGTTTTTAATAAGGCGGTCATATGGCATTCAGCCGGGTCCTTTGTTCTAGGTTATTATAACCGGTATGTTGTTCTAAACGATGTCGCAGTAAACGGTTTTGACTGTATTTAAATGTTACCTTCAAAAGTAAATGACAAAGTTATTGTAATGTTATTAATTATAAGTTATTAATACATATTACTCTCGACATTAAATAAAAATGTACTTAAGGACGTCTGTTTAATTTAGAATCTAATTTACATAAATATTATTTTCGTCAAACTTAGCTTTCGGTGTGATTTCTTTGTGAAATACCAATTAAGAGCTGTGTATCATTATATCGTAAAGTAGTTTGAAGGGAACCAATTTAAGAAAACAGCATAATAACAGCATTGGCACATAAAAAAATATCAATTTTATCTTTGAAAATTATTCGATTCGATCAATTATTTCGAATTTATTTCTCTGTTATTTAAAGGATTTATGCGTATAAGTTGTTCTCTTAAACGAGTATAGGTTCTGATGATTCTAAATACTTCTTACTTCTAGACACTTCTAGTATTCACGATTGATAATATTCATAAAAGATAAAAACTCATTTTCGTTTAAAAGTGTACGGCATGAAGCTAACTTATGCGGGATTTACATTACGAAATTAGTGTCATGCATGCTGAGCTCAGTTTCACGAAAGTAGTTTTGATATATGCGAAAGTTATTTCGTTAAAAAATTTGTGTCTCGAAATCCACAGTATCGCAGTAACCATGGCGCCTTCAGCATCAAAGCTATAATTTGCTATATTCAATGTAGCTAAAGAAATGCTTATATACCTATAAACTTAAAAAAAGACTATCAAGAAAAAAAAGTTGGTAGATTCGAGGATGGTCAACAAGAAGGCATTTAGGTTCAATGAAGTTAGTCTGAATTAGCAGATGAAGATCCTGAGAGTTATAAAAACTGTTTTCGAATGAGTGAAGATAATTTTGATTTTTTACTGTAGGTGTTTCGGATCCCAGAGACACTTGTCGCTGATATTCACTAATAAGACCAATTTTTTTTTCTGTACTCCATCGGTGGTTTGCCATTTTCAAGGCTTGAAGCGCGTCCGAACTAACAATACACACGTCCGCACAGCGCAGGCCCTTTCGCCAAAAAATCGTGCAGGGTACGAAACTAATTTGCATGCATTACGAAAGTTTTAAATTACACGTGAAACTGTTGGTAAAACTAATGTCACGAAATTAATTTCATGCCACTAATTTCGTAATGTAAATTCGCCTTAACAAATGCCAACCGACTAAACAAGCTGTAGAGATGTTTCAATTTCATACCAGAAAGAGCGCATTATTGATCAAGACTTAATAACTTTTTTTTTTTTTTTTTCCTACCNAGCGAACTAACCCATAGACACAGCCCACTGAGTTTCTCGCCGGATCTTCTCAGTGGGTCGCGTTTCCGATCCGGTGGTAGATTCTGCGAAGCACTGCTCTTGCTAGGGTCAGTGTTAGCAACTCTCCGGTTGAGCCCCGCGAGCTCACCTACTAACGTTAGGGCGAAGCTGAAATAGCCTCTCAAGGCTATCAGCATAGGAAAAAAAAAAAAAAAAAAAATCAATAGTATGTTCAGTAGGTCTGAGAATCGGCTACTATCTATTTTTCATACCCCTAAGTGAAAAGGGTTGTCCACCCCAAACATTTATTTTTTATTTTAATTTTTTGGATATATTTTTTTTGTTTATAATGAGGTATTATGTTGTTAAATGAGGATTTTTTTCTACAGTAGGATTACCCTAGAAATCTTATTTAAGGCAACACAACGTTTGCCGGGTCAGCTAGTACTTTATAATACTCTCCGGGCTTCTACAAAATTGCTGCATTTCTAGATATTTATCTATGAATGATTATTCCGATTCCAAGCAATTTATATATTCTAATATTGGTGGTAGGACCTCTTGTGAATCCGCACGGGTAGGTACCGCCACCCTGCCTATTTCTGCCGTGAAGCAGTAATGCGTTTCGGTTTGAAGTGTGGAGCAGCCGTTGTAACTATATTTGAGACCTTAGAAATTATATCTCAAGGTGTGTGGCGCACTTACGTTGTAGATGTCTATGGGCTCCAGTAACCACTTAACATCAGGTGGGCTATGAGCTCGCCCACCCATCATGGCAATAAATATATATATTTTTTTATATGTTGTATGTATGTATATGTTTCCAATATAGGAAAATAAATTTAAGAAAACGCTTAAAAACGCGCATTATCTAAATTCAAACAAGTAACATTTATTACGATGAATAAATAATGCTCAACGAGTTATGTGTAATTCGCTAAATTTAATGAATACACAATTTCCGAGAAGATTAATTTAATTATGATTATTTACATTTTGTTTTGGTACACCTGACGCCAGCTCAAACCGCATCGCACACAAAGAGCGAATATTCATTGAGTTAAATTTAATCATGTTTTTTTATCGTTCCACATTAACAAAGCAGACATTTTCCTCTTAAAACAAAACAAGTACTTTCAACACTCTTAATCAAAATACCTTCTTCGACTAGATTGACACCAGATCCTTGAAAATAACCGATGCCATCAATGATTTAAAAGTAACATTAATTTGCGTTTGTTTACATATTGCGGAAAGAGGTTAACTCACTCTTCACCTGATGTTAAGTGGTTACTAGAGTCCATAGATATCATAACGGAAATGTCGTTATCTTGAGACATAAAGTAGAACAAGACAAGAAGGGTCGTCGTACCCCCTTTCGGGGGCACGGAACGGGCCTCGGGGCAAACCCCACTGCCCGGGACGAGCTCCCTGCCACATAGGGCAGGGGTGAAGTAGATGCGGGGAGGACTTGGGGAAGGTACGCTGTTCGCAGCGTGCACGGCTGCACCACATCGACAAAACATATATACTTATACATAATACGATGGGCTTGGTTCTCTTGGGCGGAGTGATGCCCGCGGAGGAGTCACCCCGGCGCCGGCTGCTGTCCTCTGCTTGAATTTTTTTTTTTTTTTTTTTTTTTTTTTTTTTTTTTTTTTTTTTTTTTTTTTTTTTTTTTTTTTTTTTTTTTTTTTTTTTTNTTTATATTATTCATATTTTTATGAAAAATGATATTATGGAGTGAAATGAAATGAAGATGATTAATTTGAGACACTAATCAACTGGGATGAAATTAAATGAAATGAATTGAGATGATATGGGATGAAATATAATCTCAGTAAAATGGTGGTCATTTACTAAGATTTTTTCAGTGGACTTTTTGGAGGATCCCGAGAAGTTACGTCCAGCTGCTTTGTTTCATTTTCCCACATTTGTGCACTTTCACAGATATTAAACAGTTAATAAACCACCATTATTACACATTTAAACCTGAAGAAACACTAATTAGACAAAATAAAACAAATGACCCAACTTCACTCCTCGCGCTCCCGCCAAAAAGTCCCCTTCCTGTATTGGAAAAACGACACCAAAGATTATACACTAATATCTACCAATACTAGGCCTTGTGCCTAAACATATCTCTATTTAGTCTCGAGCCGCTGATAATGGCCGTTTTCCAATTACAGCACAAGAGACAATTAACAATTATAATTACAAGACAATTAACCATTACTTAATTGTAGTTTTCCAATTACAGAGCATAATGCGACTCAGTGACGCACAATGCCGAATTATGCCGAAACTTAGTTGAGCATTATGCCGCATAATGCGCTCTTGTGCTGTAATTGCAAAACGGCCAATAGTACACTTGTCCAAATCAGTGTCTCAAATATATTAAGTGTATAATCTATGATTAAGTGTATAATCTATGGTCCAGTCAATATATTAAGTGTATAATCTATGGTCCAGTCGTCCCCCGCTAAATCGGCCTGATAAGATAATTCATGTCCTTTAAAAGCGGCATGTTTAATATCCCGAGTATATCAATAATTTCTTCGCATAACTAGTTATTTTATGATCTGAATATACATTTATTTTAGTGTCTTTTAAAGTTAACACTAAATATCAATAGGCATTTAGTTCATACTCATAGTACTTATCAAGCTGTGAAAGACTAATTTTGATCTAAAACAAACGGAATACTGTACATAAAACAACGTTAACCATGGAAAATTCGAAAATATTGGAATTTTTGGAATTGGTAGGGCGCCTTAAGGTGAGACAGTTTTTTATTCCCACACGCAGTTAAGACGAGCGGCCCATTTGTTGTTAAATGGCCATCGTCGCTCGTGGACATCAGCAATTTTGAACCCCATAAATGGCTCATTTTAAAATTTTATTTGAAGAAAAACGACCATTCAATAAGGTATGTGAACAGCACAGAGGCCAGGTCGTGACAATGGCATTGTCGATGTGCATTAACAGGTGACCATTCACCATTCAGTGGCCGTATGCCCATATGCCTATTAAGATAGTAGAAAACTCAGCCTGATTTAGTATTTGGTTTATTTACTGTCCTAATTATGGTAAAAAATATTTTTGTACCATTCCCAATCAATTCGTTATGTAATTTCTTGTTACAAACATTTACATTACCAAACTTCGTTTATAAATACGTAAAAAAATCATCTTCAATTCCTTTGTCAAAATTTTTATCTAACCTCTGATTTAACCTCTATTGACTGTTATTGATTGTTATCTCTTAATAGATAAAAACAGGAATATAGAATTTATAGAGTATATATTAATAGTGTCTTAACAGTAAAGTAAGTAAATAATGTATTTCCTAAGATCAATTGTGGAGCCGAAGGCAGGTCGATCTTAGTTTAGTATAAAATTTAGACTGAAAAATAATTATATAAGTATTCTTTCAAGCTATTGATATAATTCTTAAACCAATATCTACACGGTTCTATCAAAATTAATGTTTAACAATTTGAGGGCTGCCTCTGTAGGCAGTGGTTTGGCTCTGCTCCTGGCATTGCTGAAGTCCATGGGCGACGGTAACCACTCACCATCAGGTGCGCCGTATGCTCGTCTGCCTACAAGGGCAATAAAAATAATAATAATAATTCACCTGGCTGTTGAGTGGTATAAAATCATAGTTAAAACAAATTCACACAGGTATCATAGTGAAGAGCTATCTATCCCATTCTCCCCTTTCCATATCATTTCCATAATACGGTGGTGAGTTTCAGCAATATGTGAGCTTAGTATGTGCATCTAACTTCCAGGGCCATGTACATACTCTTCAGATTTGAAATTGTGTATAGTATATAAATTATATATGGAGATAGCTGCGATTTTTCATTAGCATTAATGCATGTGACTACATAACAAAATCAATTAGTACCAATGAATCAAATTAGCAAAAATTGGTAAAGTAACATTATTTTGTACTATAATCAATACAACCTTATCAATCTGTTTCAGCATGTCAAAAGAACGGGTTGGATCCTCTGTGATATTAATGATTGTGAGACAATAGCCGGCCACATGTACAGGATGGGAATCATGACATTCTTACTAACAGAAGAAAATAATCCTACTAAATTGGACAGATTAAAATGTCTTCAAATAGGTGAATTGCCATTGCGAACAATATTAATTTAACATATTAATGCTCAGCCTACCATTTTAATATATTAGAAATTTATTTAAATAGAATCAGGTGGACCACAGACATGTTTACTTTATGTGACAATCAAAAATGATTTTATGCTGCTAGTTACTTCCATATATCCAGTATTGACTTTACATTATGCTGCTAATATAATTATCTCTCCCTTAATGCTAAAAAATATTTATTTATATATTGTTGTTGCGTGCAACCTCTTTGACAGGACATGTGACCTACAATAAGGGAACGTACCCATACTACGTGACCCGTTTAGGGGGGGGAGCGGAGTCTTTAAAATACTACGGTCAGTCACAGGAGCAGGGGGGTGGCTCAGGTTTTTGTCACATACTCGATTTTAGTGAGAGAATGTTGTTCTTTTTATAATACATAATTCACTAGTATTTTAGTGTGCATGCAGTCTTATGCAATAAAGACGAGTATGAACCAATTTTTTTTTTTTCAATTTTTGCCTGTGAAATGTTTAAAAATCATAATTATGAATTACTACGTGAAAACTAAAGGGTGAGAGGGGGGTCTTGACATATACTACGAGTGATCACCGAGGAGAGGGAGAGGTCGAAAAAACTAAAAAAATAGGTCACTTAGTATGGGTACGTTCCCTAACAAGAAGACATAGACTGGAGACTTGGCATTGTGACTTTTTTTAGACTTAACAAGACCACAGAAAAAAAGTAAAAATGGTTGATTCTATTATTTCTAAAAACAAGTATTAGAACCTTATTACCTTAATGGAGGACAAACAAATGAACTGACTGTTCATATACAATTATAGTGAAGTGCTAATTGCTGTTTCGAAGCTCTTATTTGTGGTGAGGTATCATATGAGCTCCATTCCAGCATCCTCATTCTAATTTGAGGTGTCAAGGCCATTACATGTAGCAATATCAATTATATCAGGTAGAGTTTCTTCCTTTTGTATGGTAAATCTCATCTGTTGTTTTTATAAGCTTATAGTATTATGAGTTTCTGTATGGTTTAAGTGATGAATTATAGTCATTAGTGCCTAGTGACATAGTTTACAACCAATAGTTTAATAGCTTATCATATAATTATCATACTTTTGTGATTTACAGCTCTCATTCATGACTTGGCTGAGTGCATTGTTGGAGACCTCACACCTCACTGTGGAGTGAGTCCTGAAGAAAAACACAGAAGAGAAGATGAGGCCATGAAGACAATTTCAGGACTAACTGGAATTGCTGGTGATAGAATGTATGAATTATACAAAGTAAGAGAACAATTTATATGATATATGTAGAAGGACATATTTCTTTTTTAATGGCACATTTTTGCGACCATAAATAATGATTTTACTATGCTACAACAGGATGTGTATATTTTAAAGTACAGTCGACAAGAAGGATAATTGAGATAGCAAAATAATAAGAAGTGTTTATTTTACTGTTTTGACAAAATTATTTTTAATGGCCTTTTCAGTTACTTAAAATTTATGCAATTTGCTTAAAATATTATATAATGAAAAGAAAGCCTTGCCAGATGGCAGCTTGGTTGTGCCCATAACAATACTGATGTTTATGAGTGACAGTGACCCTTAACATCACTTGGACCTTATACTTATTTACCTATATTGGCAATGAAATACTAAAAGATGTCTTAATTTTGCCAACACAAGGATCCATGAATATAGGAAGATAAGATTGAATTCCGCCCACACTTCACTGTGAATGTCAATAAATATATTAATACATAACTACTCGTTCACCTCTTATTGTATGTTGTAGTTTAAAAGAACTTTCGACGAAATGCTAGTAACGACTGCTTAAAATGTACTGCGTCATTTTACACGGTAACAACAACACAAAACATCAAAAAATATATAAAAAGATAATTGTCTCATTCATTAATTATTATTTTATTTTTAGGAATACGAAGACCAAAGTTCACCTGAGGCTAAATTTGCTAAAGACTTGGACCGTTATGATATGATTCTACAAGCATTTGAGTACGAAAAACGTGAAAATACTCCAAAGAAATGTCAAGAGTTCTTTACTGCAACAGAGGGAAAATTTGACCACCCGTTTATACAAGATTTAGTCAAAGAACTGTACTTGCAAAGAGAAATCTTTGAGAAACATACCGTTGTCAATGGTCATGTGTAAATGCATAATTATAGTACATAACTTATATGAAATATGATTCCTCAAAGCTTAATATAATTTTGTCTAGCATGGCTAGATGTGATGGCTATAGGCTGCCTATCTATTATTTTTTATCTGTTATTCTTTTCTAAATGTAGGAAATTATTATTGTTATAAAGGCTAACCTTTTTAAGTTTCTCAGAAACTGATGCTTTCATAATAAAAACTTTTGTTGCGAAGCACATCATATTAATTGTATTTAATTACAAATATTTAAATGTTACCTTCAAAAGTAAATGACAAAGTTATTGTAATGTTATTAATTATAAGTTATTAATACATATTACTCTCGACATTAAATAAAAATGTACTTAAGGACGTCTGTTTAATTCAGAATCTAATTTACATAAATATTATTTTCGTCAAACTTAGCTTTCGGTGTGATTTCTTTGTGAAATACCAATTAAGAGCTGTGTATCATTATATCGTAAAGTAGTTTGAAGGGAACCAATTTAAGAAAACAGCATAATAACAGCATTGGCACATAAAAAAATATCAATTTTATCTTTGAAAATTATTCGATTAATTATTTCGAATTTATTTCTCTGTTATTTAAAGGATTTATGCGTATAAGTTGTTCTCTTAAACGAGTATAGGTTCTGATGATTCTAAATACTTCTTACTTCTAGATACTTCTAGTATTCACGATTGATAATATTCATAAAAGATAAAAACTCGTTTTCGTTTAAAAGTGTACGGCATGAAGCTAACTTATGCGGAATTTACATTACGAAATTAGTGTCATGCATGCTGAGCTCAGTTTCACGAAAGTAGTTTTGATATATGCGAAAGTAATTTCGTTAAAAAATTAGTGTCTCGAAATCCACAGTATCGCAGTAACCATGGCGCCTTCAGCATCAAAGCTATAATTTGCTATATTCAATGTAGCTAAAGAAATGCTTATATACGTATAAACTTAATAAAAGACTATCAAGAAAAAAAAGTTGGTAGATTCGAGGATGGTCAACAAGAAGGCATTTAAGTTCAATGAAGTTAGTCTGAATTAGCAAATGAAGATCCTGAGAGTTATAAAAACTATTTTCGAATGAGTGAAGATAATTTTGATTTTTTACTGTAGGTGTTTCGGATCCCAGAGACACCCTTGTCGCTGATATTCATTAATAAGACCAATTTTTTTTTCTGTACTCCATCGGTGGTTTGCCATTTTCAAGGCTTGAAGCGCGTCCGAACTAACAATACACACGTCCGCACAGCGCAGGCCCTTTCGCCAAAAAATCGTGCAGGGTACGAAACTAATTTGCATGCACTACGAAAGTTTTAAATTACACGTGAAACTGTTGGTAAAACTAATGTCAGGAAATTAATTTCATGCCACTAATTTCGTAATGTAAATTCGCCTTAACAAATGCCAACCGACTAAACAAGCTGTAGAGATGTTTCAATTTCATACCAGAAAGAGCGCATTATTGATCAAGACTTAATAACTATTGTACCAATATACGCGTTGGCGTAACCTTTAGCACTTTACTAATCGATTTCAGTGATTTGTTAATTTTTCAATTTATTCATTAATTTATCAATTCGTGTATTTCTAATTGTATTAATCAATAAACTTGACTTTAATAAACACCTTTGTTAGCTACCCAGTAGTTTGGCTTTTTAATCATTTCGATTTTAGGTTCTGTAATATATCACATTAATTTTCAAACCTGCTTGAACAGTAAATAATATTCGTTTACTGGGTATAATAAGTACCTATACAGTTACGGTGGTGATTTTTTTTATATTGCGTCAAGTATAGCCAGGTATGTCTTGGTTTTTGGGAACAATACCCGTATCCATGGACTAGTGGGTATTGTTGGTTAACAAAAGTTTGACAATTGACAATAAACAAAGAGTATAATTATATGTATGTGTATGTGTCAAATACATGGTGTGTGTGTGTAATGTTTTTTTAATTGATATAATGTATGTTTCATGCATAATTAAAAAAAATTTAGCATTATGCACTCCTCCTCTGTATTCTCTATAAGTGTGGGAAATTTTTTAATCCTCCGTCCGCGCAATTTTCGTAAAAAGTGGTACAGTTTTTGCTTCACGTATTAATATATAGATAATGGCTATGTGCACGACAGTGGCGCCCTCTAGACTGAATATGAAATCGTGTCGGTTTTTTTGTTCAAAGTAATTAAAATTAAATATAGCTATATTAGTAATAGTCGTTAGAAGACATATAAATAAAAAAGTAAAACTATACATATATATTTATATACATCATAACTAACGAGTACCTAATGCTGTCCCCACCAAATACTTCACATGTAGCCAATATTAAAATTGACTAATGTTTAAAGTCTGTGGTCAAATTCCGAATAGATTAATATTGTGTCTATAATGTTATTTATTTATAGTGTAAGTTTTGGCGAAATCTGTGATTATATATTATAGAAATAGTATTTGACAATAGAACCATAATAATGTTTAAACATACAATTTCCATTAACATTATAGTCGAATTTTGACTACTGCAGGACCACTAGTACAGTCTAAAAGCTCAATTAATTACTATGTGCATTCTTTAATAATTAAAAACGTATCTTATATTTTTAAGATTTTATTATAAAAAAGGATTTTGGGTTGCACAATTCTATACATACAAACCTATTCAGTCAAAATCAACATTCAAGATTTGCATAAATACTAATACATATATGATTGTGACAATCCTCACACCACTTTTTGATATTCAGATCATTCTCAGTTTCAACTCAGCTCCGCTTTCATAACATGTAGTTTAATACTAAAGAAAACTTGTTAATCCATAAATTAGGCTTTATTTAACTGAATATTTGTGAATTACTATTAAATTTTAGAATTGCTTACAACATATCACTTGATTAAATTTTTCACTCTTGACGAACAAGCTCAATTTTAATGTTGACACATAATAAAAATAGAGCAGTCAAGAATTTCTTAAATATGAGATTAATTTGCTGCTTGCTTATGATGTTTCTTTGCTGCTAACTCTTCCTCTTTTTTTCGTTGTTTTTCTCGCATTAATTCAGCATCCCTGAAATTAACAGAAAGGTTTAACACACTGTCGCTATCAAAGAGATATTGTTGATAAATGTTTTTGTAAGGCAAACTATTTTTCTCTAAAAAGTATATAATACTATTCATCTATACTTTTGTATTGTAATGTATATATATATGCATGATAAAAAAAGTAATGAAACAATATTATCAAGTTATAAATATCATCAAACTCGATTGAAATTAGTAGACGTTTTTAGCCTTACTGCAGGTGTCAGTCAGCCTGATATCCCGATACAACACAAATGAAGGATGCTCCAGAGAATGGATAGTAACATTCTCAGATCATTAAGCCAAGAGTACTGCCAATCACCAAAGAGTGTTTATTGGTGGTAAGGCCTATTCTAACAATCACAAGTAAATTCCAATGCCATTTCAGCCTTATATAATACAATTGAGACTTGGACCTCATGCTCAAGATGAATGGCAGCATCCATGTTGTCATGGGATGCGGTAACCACTTTACACTAAGTAGACCATGAGTTTGTTGACCCTTATCAGATTGTATAAACTTCTAAGAGTCTAAAACACTATTTGTTGATAATGTGCAAGGAGTTAAGCAACTTTTCTGTCACCTTACGTCTAATAATTTGATCCCAGGTACAAAGTTGGAACTTAACCACATTCTGGGCTTCAAAGCTCAGTCTTTCATTTGCTTTCTGTGAAACTATCAGTTACCCAAGGAATTGCTTATCAAGTCCCTCCCACCCAAACATAAAATAAACAAAACTTAAGAGCATCAATTTGCAGCCTGGGCCAGATTATCTGAATATTAAATGAACTAGAATACACAATCCATCCACAAATCTGTTTGCAACATAACAATGTTCAATAAGCACTATTCAGCTATAAGTAGCCTTTGGTAATTTAGCAAAGTGTAACTGTTAATTTAATCAAATAATGCCATTTATTGTACTGTTTCTACCTCTAAAAATAATGTAGCACCCATAGAATTTGGTTCAATATTTAATTTATTAAGTATATACCATTTTCTTCTAATGATTTGCTGTGTGATTCAGTGAACTACTAAAAACCATTTAATTAATAGCAAAATGTTTCATTTACCATTTTCCTTATAATGTGAAATATAAATGCCTGTATTTAGGGTGAGTTATTACATTACTTGAGGTACAATATACTGGTTTGCTGTATACTTCAAGGCATTAATTAAATGTCCATTAAAACCAACTGACAAAGTTTTTTTTTATAATTAATCACATCATCACCTGTGTTTTCTTTCTTGTAGGGATAAACCAGTCTTTTCACTGGCATTTTTCTTTTTTTGCATTTCTACCTGTTTCTTTTGGTTTTTGGCGCGGGCCAAGTCCCTCTGATTACCACCTGAAAAAGTCACAAAACAAAAAAAAAACAAAAACAGATCTGATTAAACCAACTCTAACTCTGTAAAAAATGCATTCGATTTCAACCTTGTATTCGGATCAAATAAATTTTAAAGTTAGCCGTTTCAAAACTATTGCAATACGCCGTATTCTAGAATTTTCTGCGGAATTTGATCTCATTAGGATTTACGTTAATAACACACCGAAAGGGATCAGCAAATAATAACTTGTTTTAAAATTGCACTATATTATTATATTAATAGAAAAATATATGTACTAACGAGTCATTCTGATTAGATAATTTCACAAAAGAAAAGTTCACGTTTGTTGCAACTTAAAATTATTTTACAAACACAGTAAAGGCCGGACGATACGCTAGCCCGGTCGAGACCTAGGACAACGCACCGCCCTCCATTTCACCAATAGGAGTAAAATTGGAAAAAAACTTTTAGCAATAATTAGCGTATACAACACAAAGGCCACACACCGTCGTCAACCAGCTGGCCATAACCAAAAACAAAATTACGACATTTTGGCATAGTCCTCTCAGTAATAGTTCCGTTTTTCTAACATAAAAGGCGAAGATATGATACCATACTGCCTATTCGTTTCTTATAAATTCTGTTACATAAAAAATGATGGATCCAAAAATGATACCTAAGGATGCTGAGGCCTGTAGCCATTAAACAACACAAGATATTTGACAGATGCCTGAATCTCGCTTACGACATTTTCATAAGTTTAAATATGTACTAGTTCCGAACAACAGCCCTAAGCACGTCATTACGGATCCTCACGATCCATTATCGGTGCTTTTAGGTAACTCAAGCACCGGTCACCGACCTCGCCAAATCCGTCGCTTGCGACGAACGGCTCGACGAGTAAATAAACCCATAGACAGCCCACTGAGTTTCTCGCCGGATCTGTTCAGTGGGTCGTGTTTACAATCCAGTGGTAGATTCTACGAAGCACTGCTCTTGCTAGGGCCAGCGTGAGCAACACTCTGGTTTGAGCCCCGTGAGCCCACCTACATGTCAAGGAGAAGTTGAAATAGCCTCTAAAGGCTATCAGCATGGGTAGGAAAAAAAGATAGAAATGGCTAGCGATGTTAGTGTTATATTATATACAAAATTTAATTAATTGCTTAATTGTGTAAAGTTGAAAATGTAAACTATATACCAAGAACCTTTTTTTACGTTGGGGATCCAGTTCATGGATACCCAACCCATAGGGATTAGTCCATGTCAGACTCCAAAACGACGACCGACTAAACCCCATAGATCCATTATCTCTTGACGTCCGATACCACCCGAGATGGAACTTGGGCTAGGGTAGGTACCTAGTTAGTTAGTTAGTAGGGGCCGGAGGCGGGAATAACCCGAACATCCCGGCTCCTGTAGGTAGCGGCCTCCCTCCGGTGAAAGTCAAGGGGCGACCTGAGGGGGTAGAGGCCGCGCGGCGTGCTACCAACATTCTAGCGCGCTGCCAAGGAGTAATAGAGCGACCTGTCGACGGTGTATCGCGTCCCGACCCGGCAGGCTGGTTCTGGTCCAGCGAGGTATTCCGGGACACCAGCGGCACCGTCTGGGCGGCCTGACGGGCTGCCGTACCGAGACCGCCGACGTTTCAGAGCCTTCGATTCGCCTCGAAGGCTCCGTCGGCTGGGCGTCCTTGGGGTGAGCCGCGCCGTCTGGTTGTAGTGTTGACCGCGGTAACCCCCCTACCTCATCCGGGTTCTGACCTCGGAGGGGATCGGACGTCGGGTGTAAGAGTGCAGGGGAGTCGTTTAGTACCCACTAAAATTCCTTGGGCCTGCGGTCTGCTCCCAACACCTTGCAGATCGTTGAGTCACACATAACCGCGCGCCCCCTAGGCGCGGGGACCTCGTAGGAGGTTCGGCCCCCGACACGAAAAAAAAAAGAAGAAAAAAAGGTAGTTAGCCCTACGGGCGATGAAACGTCGAGGCGATCCGCCCAGTCCTCTCGGACTGGGTGAATCCCGAAGACGTCTCACCTTCCGAGCGACGCATGTACTTACGGAACACGGCTATTTCGGTCGCTACCTGCACCTCGTCGCCCGGAGGGAGCCGATGCCGAAGTGCCACCACTGCAGCGGCTGTAAGGAGGACACGGCGGAGCACACACTCACGTACTGTCCTGCTTTCGCGGAGTGGCGCCGCTTCCTCGTTGCAAAAATAGGACCAGACTTGTCGCTTCCGAACGTCGTGGCTACAATGCTCGGCAGCGACGAGTCTTGGCAGGCGATGCTCGGCTTTGCGAGTCCACCATCTCACAGAAGGAGGCGGCGTAACGAGAGAGAGAGAGCTCTTCTTCGTGTGCCCGCGCACCATGCCACCCCCACCAAGCTGGGGTTCGGAGGAGGGCGTTCATCCAGCTCCAGCCCCTGTGAGGAGGCAGTTTCCTCCCGGTGACGGTCACAGGGCGACCTGAGGGGGTTGAGGCTGCGCTGCACGCTACCGCGCCGTCACTCTAGCACGCTGGCACCAGGCCGCGTTGTCGTCGTCGCTGTCGTCCCCGAATATACTGTGGAAGAGCAACCCGGTCGGCGGTGTATCGCGTTCCGACCCGGCAGGCTGGTTCTGACCCAGCAAGGTATCATGGAACACCTGCGGCAACGCCTGGACGGCCTGGCAGGGCCGCCGTAGCGCGGAGATCGGCGTCGTTAGTCGTCGACTATCCTAGCCTAGACAACCCGTCAACGCGTCGGTCGGCCGTCCTGGAGGTGGCGGCGCGGCGTCGCGAGTATGGTTGTAGTGTTGACCGCAGGAACCCCTTACTCTAACCGGGTTCTGACCTCGGGTGATGATCGGACGTCGGGTATAAATATGCAGGGGAGTCGTTTAATGCGGTAGGGCCCTGAAACTTCTTGGGTTCGCTTTCTGCTCACAACATCTGCAGATCCTCAAGTCCCACGTACCCCGCGTGCCCCCTAGGCGCAGTGATCTCGTAGGAGTATTTTAGAAGTAGAAATTCAACAGAGATATTATGTAGTAGATACCTATCTCTATATAGTCTGTGACACGACTACAACACACAGTGTGTGGGAATGGGTTAAATTTGGTTCTCAAATATTAAGTGTTTAATCTGAATTTGGCTACACACGTTCTCCAAAGGACTTTTTGGCGGTAACACGAAGAGTGAAGTTGTGTGATTTGTTTTATTTTGTCTATTTAGTGTTTTTTTATTTTTAAATGTGTAATAACGGTGGTTTATGAACTATTAAATATCTGTGATAGTGCACAAATGTGGGAAAATGAAACATTTCATTTAATTTCATCCCAGTTGATTAATGTCTCAAATTAATCATCTTCATTTCATTTCATATCATTTGACTCCATATTATCATTTTTCATAAAATAAGAATAAAAACTAAAATAAGACTTGGCCTAAAGATCTTAGTTACCAGGTCATAAAATCCCTTAAAAAACGTTCTCCAATAGTCTCTGTCTCTAGAATCTAGATTTATGTTTGTTTGAAACGTTCGTTGAAGTTCGTTGCATAGATAATATACTGTCAAAATGTCGGTAAATGCACAAATGCATTTAAACAGCAATGCAAATATTATAAAGAGTGATAAAACTATAATAAAACCTTTATTCCCTAAACGCGAGGAATGTTCTCATGTGTCCTGTTATTGGTATGTAGTAATTTCCGCACACTTTCTGAAAATTCTTTGTTGAAATTTGCAATAATGTCTCTGTTTATTCAATTTTTTAGTGAGGAAAACGTTTGGAAACTTTGCCAAGACGTTTCATTGAGAGTACCCGAGGAATTGGATAGATGCTATGTCGTTTTCATTTCGAACCCTTGCCGCACAGTGCCTCTTTGGAAACAAAGGGCCGGGCGTGAAGAAGATCGTCTCGTCATATGGGTGTGTACCAATACATCGTTTTTGGTTTTTGTTTTGTTGTTACTTAGCTTACAATCAATAAATCTATTAACAAGTTTAACATTCATGAATTTTACAAATTGTTGACATACATACATATTGTATATAATATTTTTTTACGTTGTTAAAAATAAAAAAATAAATTTTGCAACATTTTGAAATGGAAAATAATCTCAGAAAATAGATCTAAAGTATATGAATATTGTTCAACTCTATTTATTTAACTTATTTTTCTGGTTTCAGGATTATCATGTGATATTCCTGTATTCTGTGGATATCAAGTCTTGTCTTGTATATGATCTTGATTCAGAATTACCATTTCCAACATTTTTCCACAAATATGTAACAGAAACTTTTCGCACAGACCAAGTCCTCAAATCAGATTTCCACAGGTAAGATTTACTGATTTAATTAAAATATAGATACCTAGCAGTTTTTTGTTTTGTGTTTAGTTTTTTGTACCCCTGGCATGATTGGTACCACTTACAATCGAACGGGCTATAGGTATGCTTGTTGTGGCAAAAATACACTCAAATTATGGTTTAAGTAATTTAATAAAGTGTCCCTTTAAAAGAAATGTATAGAATATAGTAAAAAACTGAATTTTCATTAAAATTAAAACTTAGCGAAAAAATATTAATATTATAATTTAAACATTTTAAATTGGTGGTTGGGTGTTTAATAAAAAAAAATATGTTTTAGGTTCTTTCGTGTTGTGACTGCAAAACAATTTCTGCAACTTTTTTCATCAGATAGACGTCATATGAAAAGACCAGATGGTTCATGGATTAAACCCCCACCACCCTACCCAGCAATAAGCACTTCAGGTTAGTGAGCCACACCCATTGTTGCATGATAAAGTATAATTATTAAAATGAATGAGGTCAACTTTTGTTGTATGCTAAAGTAGCCATGGCAACATTTGATACCTTCTAGCTACATGGGCTTTGATAGTTTGTATTTAATATCAGCTATTTTAACATTAAATAATTTAGAAAATTGATTAAATATAATTGAATCAACCTTTGCTTGCATCTCATACTTTGCTTGATAATAAAGTATGTTGTCACAAAATCTTAAGGTTTTATTAAAATCTGACCTTTCAGTCTCAACACACAACTTGGATGAGTACATCAATATGGATGTAGACACAGGACCTGGGCAGGTCTACAACTTGACAGATTTTGTCCAACGTTTCTACAAAATTAACAAGTAGTACAAAAATGAAGCCACTAGATAGTCCTAAATATAATTTAGTTTAAATTATCTTTATAATTGGTTTTTGTTGATTATGTTTTAGTAATCTGTTAGTAATTGTTTTTGTACATCCCTAAAAAATAAATCTGTGATTCGATTGCCATTTAGTAAATATTAATTTTAGTACAGTTTGACAACATTACACTTTATTTGATAATGATTTATTTATGTGTGAATTTTTTAATATTTTTCCATACTTATTTTAGTTGACATAAAAGGACTTGAAAAAATGATTTTGAGTAAACACATAAATCACATTCACTTTTATCTTTTAATAAAATGATAAAGCACACATTGATTTAATTAAAATCACTCACTACTAATAATTAAGAACCCATGACATACAAGTTCGTGGTATTTTGACATTAAACACAACTATAATAAAAAAAAATTACATACCTTTATTACTTACTTGTTAAGTGCTTTCTATCATCATGTTAGTATATTATCTAATATAAAAAGATTATCCTTTTAATAATAAGCAAATGGCAAGTTAGATAGATAACTAATACTTATAATAAAATTTGTAAGTATATAATCAAGAGGCTAGTGCTATAATTTCTAATATTGAATTGTAAGTAAGTAGAGTTTTAAAATTTTATTTATTATTAGGATCGCCAAAGGAATTTACAACATTGCATGACTGTACTTCAAACAATGAAATGTGGGCTAATTGCAATTCTCATAACAGGCTACCATAAATTATAAAAGAATTCAATGTTAATTTTGGTGAGTAACTATAAAACATAAGAAAGATTATTTGATACTTGTTATGACTGAATTAAACTTTATTTACTAAATTTATGTTATCTTGAGTGATAATATAAAATTGAAGTAATTTTTATTAAAATGTATATTGTTGTGAGTAGCTTTTGTATGTTGTTAAATCTATTTCAAAATTTTGTAACAACTTTTATACACTTCTTTATTCTTCCCTAGCACCCTTAGTAAATATAAATTTACCTTCATGTTAATCCAGAAATTATAACAATTTTATTGGAATGAAAATACTTGTTATATTCTTAAATATTTATTAAAAATTTATTAATATATAACTGGTTATAAGGTTTTAATTGTATCGCTTAGATTTTTAACTATATTGCTGTTATAATTGGCGCAATTTTAAATGCATCAGCAAAATGAGCAAATCAAGAATATATAAAATTTATTACAATAACCTACTATATTGTGATTATTGTTAGTTTAATTTATTCGACATTTATTCTTCAAAGAACCTAAAATGCATTAATTATTGTGCCCATACGTTAACTCAAAAATTAAAGTAGCATACTAGATTTAAGAAGAAAGCAGCACAAATTTTAAAATACCCATAAATTTTACTTAATCTTAAAAATGTATTTTATCAATGAGAGCATATAAAAGCACTTATCATTTTCCATTTCGTATTTTCTGCAGGGTTTGATGATCTGTGTTCATAACTTTACCGATTTACTAGTCAATGTTTTAATGTTAATATTGTTATTCACGCTTTTGTTTCGTGACAATTTGTTGTTTTAGTGTTTTTAAGTGTGATAAGGCCAGCAAATATGAATAAAATTTACTAGGTAATACCATTACGATAATGAAACCAAAGTTACCTATATAAATTTACAAATAATACCTATCTAATGCTTCATATAGGTTACAAGAAATAAATAACCTTATCTTAACAGTTATCAGTTATTACCTGTTTAAATTACGTAACAAAAAAAATCAAAATATCATAATCGCTCGCGATCAATTTTTACAAATTGCTAATGTTTTTTCCTGTTAGTATTCACTTTTCATCTTAGTGTAATATTATTCGAGGCGTAGCTGTAAACTTTACGGGACCAATAAGTGGATGTAATGATCAACCCATACGAGTGACTAAATAAATAATAGATTAGAAGAATGTGTAATCGTCCCACGGTTGCGCCTTTTATATAAAAAAAAAAAAACACTATAATTCCGATACCTTCCTTCTGCTTACGTTTTCTCTAATTAGGTACTGATAATCTCAACTGATAAAAATGCGCTTTGCTTTAAGTGTACCAAAGTTACATTTTTATAATTTACGGGTAGACTGAGGTATGCGACAGATCGCGTAGGCGAGGCAATAACCAGATCGCGACATGCAACGGCGTACGATGATACAACTGCAGAAATTGTAGTCTCGTGTGTTTTTTTCATCCTCGCATTCACAATGGCGAAGCAATACGCTGTAATGCCATTAGTCTCGCGTGCCGCGCTCTGTCTTGAACTGCAATTTCTTAAGATTTAATGTGCATAAAATAAAACACTACACGCTACTCTATTTGTTTTATTCGTATCGTAATTTATCTCTATTATGGTAACTATTAATAAATTTTTTTTTAATATTTTGACTCCAATATTAATTTGGCCTATTCTACTAGGGCCTTTCTCAATTATTATTCATCTTTGTTTAAATTATCATTCCGACATTGAATTATATTATTTTGTGCTACATTTTAACCATACTAATGTTAACAATAAATAATCTGTATAATTTAATCTTCAAAACGTTAATAATTCATTTCGTTAAGATTTCTACTCCATCATTAGTAATTAATACGGTATGTTCGATCTGAGATGTTCTCGATCCGTCCTCTGTTAAAATCGTCCAGCCATCATCTAATAAGACAGTATTTTGAGTCCCATGTGAAACGACTGGTTCTATTGTAAATGTCATTCCTGCTTTCATTACTCCTGGATAACGGTTTCCTAGAACAAAGTTTGCAAATTATTTGCAAGTGTTAAGACCTATTGCAGCACTGCAGGTATGGTTGGATTTCTATCGCAAGGCACTTATGCAAACTATGTAGAACGCAGCGGGAACTACAATACAACAATGAAATTTCAACCGCGTCATAGTCGCAAAATGTTTCGGTCCAGGTTATGATGTCTCAGTAGTGTATGACGACCTCAGTAACCATTTAAAATCAGATGAGGGACTAATGCATTAAAAATAATAATATAAATTTTAACAATCTTTAGGTAATAATTGAAATCTTTTGAGCACCATCACAAACTGATCGATGCCACAATGGAGTGGACGTCACATAGAATCGTGTAAGTTGAAATCTTGAAAGATAATTTGTGGAAAAAATTACTTATGTGATAAATATCTGGTGGCCCATGAAAATACTGTCCAATTCCATGACCCACAATCGATGGTATAACAGTGAGGCCATTTTTACGTGCGTGCCTTTGAATGCTGGCGCCGATTTCACTGAATGGTACTCCTGGCCCGCATGTTCCGATTCCCTGAAAAGTTGCAATAATAACATAATTACAAGAAAAATAAAGAACACAACCAATATAGAACAATTGTAATTTTATTATTTTCTTACGATTCCAAGACATTGCTCGGTGATTTCAACTAGTTGTAGACCTCTGTTGTCTACATTACCAACTTTGAAAGTTTTTGAGCAATCGCCATGAAAACCATGTAAAAATACCTGTCAACGTTAATAAAATTTAAAGTAGTTATAATTGTAATTGGATTAAACGTACAATCCTTGGACACAAGCTTTATGTTAACTGGATTTTTTAGTTTGATTTGCAATGACAATAATATTTAACATTCTGGTGTTATACTCAAAGAACAAATTTAAAGAAACGCAAAAAAGCGTTTTATTTTTCACCTGTATAAATAATCATGAAAATTTTGATTGCTTTAAACTGCAGAAAATTTCCTTTTTTTTTATTTGGGATTACATTTAGGTTTTTCTAGTGACGAAGTTGAAATCGGCCGCAATAACTTTTGGCTTGACTTGACCAGAGGTTCATGGAATGTTCTCGAATAAATTTTTCTCCAAAGACTTAAACCGAGAAAACGGAATGACGAAGCTTGGAATTGTTTTAATCATAGATGAGGCGATGTTTTGCCTGAAGCCGGATGATGGAAGGTTTCGTGTGGTATAAGCGCAGTGCATCTTAAGAAAAGAGGTTTTTGTGTTGTCCAGTTGGTGCACCTGGTAATGAATACTACAGAGTTTGGGTTGCAATAAGGTGTAGGTATTTTATGGCAGAGGGTCAGTTATATTACCGAGTAAACATTTGGGCATTAGTGGAACTAGAAAATTTCCAGATTGCTGATCGGTTTCGCATGATAATATGAGCCCATACAGCATGTATGGGATACGTTTAGAAGACCAATTAAAGAAATAAATTCTGCCCAGCTAATTTGAGAATCATAAAAGTAAAATACTAGAAGAAAAATGCCATCTTTAAAATCTTAAATAAAATAAATGTAAATTTTATTAGGGATATCGCAAAGAGACTGATAGAAAGCAGTTCGAAGAGTTGGAGGGGGAAACACTAAGTATTAATTACCATAAACTACATAATAGCATTTCATATGTAGAAAATAATTAATAAAATGTGACATGTAGAAATGTTCTATCCTTGTTTATTTAACTTTGTTTTTTGATAATTAGTTTTTTTTTACATTTTCAATTTTAAAATAACAAATAGGTACTAGGCAAATTTACAAAGTAATAAACTTATTTGTCAAAATTATCCACAGCATTTAATTTTTTTCCCATTCCTCTACATTTGTCCACGCACGTAAACATATTTTAGATCATATTTATTCAGGGAGTGAGAGAGCTAAAACTAAAGCAGCCATATCAACAAACATTACAAAAAAATAGACTAGATTCCTATACCATTCCATTTCGAAGCTAGTATATAATATAGTTTCTTTTATTCTCCTAGAAACCTTTTCGTGGAAACAAAGTTTGGAAAAATAGGCATTTTTAATACAGGGCGTCCCAAAATAAAGTTCATATTTATTGGATCGAAAAAAAGTAAGCTTTGTATCGAAATATTGTTAATTAATTATTAAGGTATCTACACAATTTGGGAATTTAAGTCTTGCTTAATGGACTTTTTTGTTTTCCTATCTAAGCTGATGGTCTTGAGAGACCATTTTAGCGTAGCCCTAACAAGTAGGTGAGCTCACGGCTCAAACCCGACGTCGTTGCTAACACTAACAGCCTGGCCACGGGACATTCGCCGATACGAATATTCGCGCGGTGCGAACGGCGAAGCGTCTAGCGACTAAAATAAGCGCATAGAAATGTACCTAACAAGCCACGCGCACCGGCGACCGGCGAAATGTACCGAGCGAATCGCGCGATGCGGCGGGCGAGCAAAACAAATGCATGAATACGGACGGCGCGAGCCACGGAGTCGAGCGGTAGTCGCGGCGAATAGTACAGTGATTAAATGAGTTTAGTTGTTTTCGCCGCGAAAAATTAACGCCGAAATTTTTATATTTTTTATTTATTTTTTATTTTATATTTTTAAAGTCGTCGTGGCCTAACGGACGTCCGGTGCAATCGTGTTGAGCGATGCACCGGTGTTCGAATATCAGGCGGGTACCAATTTTTGTAATGAAATACGTACTCAACAACACTCAACGTTCACGATTGATTTCCACGGTGAAGGAATAACATCGTGTGATAAAAATGAAATCTTCAAAATAATAATTTGCGTAATTACTGGTGGTAGGACCTCTTGTGAGTCTACACGGGTGGGTACTACCACCCTGCCTATTTCTGCCGTGAAGTAGTAATGCGTTTCGGTTTGAAGGGTGAGGCAGCCATTATAACTATACTTGAGACCTTAGAACTTATATCTCAAGGTGGGTGGCGCATTTACGTTGTGGATGTCTATGGGCTCCAGTAACCACTTAACACAAGGTGGGCTGTGAGCTCGTCCACCCATCTAAGCAATAAAAAAAAATATAGCTGAAATACTAGCTAGACCAGCTATTTGGAAGTCTAGCCACCCAAAGTATTTCTCGTACTTCTTGTGGAATTCTCCATCTATACTAATCTATAGGTATACTCCGATTCTTATTCAAATCATGTACTTCACAATCTTTTCCAAATAATAGGTCCAGAACCAAAAAACTATTAATTTGTAAGCAATATCGAGATAATTTGGATATGGACATTTCGCTGTCGGACTTCCTTACTAGTCGCGGCGGCGAACGTGAGTACCCGTGGCCTGCAAACGGTGCTGCGCGAATGGTCGCCTCGTCCACCGCTTCGCTGTTCGCACCGCCGATCCCCGTGGCCAGGCCGTAACGTTTGTAGGTGAGCTCACGGGGCTCAAACCTGATGACGTTGCTAACACGAACCCTAGCAAGAGCCGTGCTTCGCAGAATCTCCCACCGGATCGGAAACGCGACCCACTGAGAAGATCCGGCGAGAAACTCAGTGGGCTGTGTCTGAGAGTTAGTTTACTCGTCGAGCCCTTCGTCGCAAGCGACGGCTTCGACGAGAACGGTGACCGGATTTGTGGACGAGCTCACAGCCTAGCTGGTGTTAAGTGGTTACTGGAGACCATAGACATCCACAACGTCAATGCACCATCCATCTTGAGATATAAATTCTAAGGTCTCAAGTATAGTTACAACAGCTGCCCCCCCCCTTCAAACCGAAACGCATTACTGCTTCACGGCAGAAATAGGCAAGGTGGTGGTACCCACCCGCGCGGACTCACAAGAGGTCCTCCCACCAGTAATTACGCAAATTATAATTTTGCCGGTTTGATTTTTATTACACGATGTTATTCCTTCACCGTGGAAGTCAATCGTGAATATTTGTTGAGTACGTATTTCATTAGAAAAATTGGTACTCGCCTGAGATTCGAACATCGGTGCAACGCTCAACCCGAATGCACCGGATGTATTATCGCTTAGGCCACCACGACTTCGGCGTTGTTGTGACATTAACACCGTAGCCCATACGGTCACTTTAAACGAACGGAGGGGTTTCTGATGCTTGCGTTTCGGTTCGTTAAAAAGCGCTCAATTGTCTGACTTACGAAGTCAAGCCTCTGACTGGCTTCTGGGGGCTTTAATTCTTGCACTAATTAAATTTTATAGGGGTGCAGTTTTAGGTCTTTGTCCAAAGTGCGGTGTGATGATGATCTATGCACATTTAAAATACTGGCGCGCTTCCGAATTAAAAGGTTCAGCTCATCACAAACAGACTAATGAAGACCCCACGTTTTCTACCGTTCTTGACGACCTTGATCACCCGGATTTTGGTTTGTCCAGTGTTGTAACGGTCTCTTCAAATTTTTTGACCCATTTTCGAATAAGAGGAATGCTTGGCGCATCATTTAAGTGACGAAAGCCTCGAATACAGTAGTATTTTTTACGTGCTAGTCGCCGAATCACGGTTGTTATAAAACTCTCACAAGCACAACGCGCGGTCTACTCCCGAGAAACGCTCCATAGCGACTGAATTCCTAAGAGTCAGGCTACTGCTATCAACCCCTGAGCCCCTCAGATTCGTTGCGTTCTCGCAGTAAGCTAAATAAATATAAAATTTATTTTGAGACACCTAGTATATCTATAATAAATTATCTAAAGCCTTACTAAGAAAAATTACAAACATAAATACTGTTATATCAACATTGACAATATCCCCGTCAGACAGTGGCCTTAGATCAGGAATACCATGCACAGCCACATTATTGACAGATGTACAAATACTTTTTGGGAATCCCTTATAATGAAGTGGTGAAGGGTATGCTCCAGCTTTAATTATTAACGAATGGACTAGTTGATCAATGTCATCTGTTGTAACTCCAGGCTGAAAAATATTTATCATAGTTAAAATATTTGTGTTAGATTTAAAAAAAAAATTAATTACTAATTATTATCAAAATTAGTACAGGAGAGAATTGGTTTGAGAAATGAAATGAATGTCTTACACATTGGAAAATTTGGTATAAAGTTCAAAAGTTAATTCATAGCCTATTGATTGCTGCCTGCCATATCATGTCTAAAACCATCAATTGTCTTCATTTATATTAAACATTCACATAATGTTTCTGATTATGTTGGGGTTATAGATTATTAATTACAGTAATGGGAAATGGCCCGGAAATTTCAGTAGGCAGCGACTTGGCTCTGCCCTTAGCATTGCTAAAGTCCATGGGCGACAGTAACCACTCATCATCAGGAGAGCCGTGTGCCTACAAGGACAATAAAAGAGGCCACTATGAGAACAGCTTCATAACATTCTATTTATAAATTTTTACATTGAATAGTTAATTTAAGATTTAAATGGATTTTAACAAGAATTCTAAATTTGTCTACTTATGCCTCTGAAAAATTCACAAGCTCAGTTAATTTATAGAGTTATTGTAATAATAATAAAATTTTTATAAAATAACATTTTACATTTATTAATTTCTCACCTTTATAAAATTTTGTACTTGTGATAGAATAGTAGAAGCCAATTTACAACTAGTTCTCATTCCGTTCAATTGATTATCATCTTTAATCTCCGGTAAACATGGTAAGGTCAATTGTTTTCCTCTAGCTAAATAATCAGGTCTTTCAATGGTATCTGGTACAACTCGACTTGGAGTTGTTTCTACAGGTAAAACTTTTTCATAAATACCAAACTTTTTCCTGGGAAAAAAATTGGTATTTACGAAATATATTCATTAATTATATTAAATAAATTACAAATAGAAAAGTAAATGAGGACCACAATATTATTATATTTTTTAAACCTACTACTTACTACTCATGCAAAATGCAACAAAATGTGGTGCATTCTAAATAACATCCATGTATAACAATCACTATCATTAAATATGTGGTAAATTTTGATGAATTTACTCAAACAGGTGTGTAAAACTAAGCATTAATTATATTGCTGAAATCCTATTTGGTTAAGTACATAATATGAAAAGTGACTTACAACAACTGAAGCCGTTTCCTGGGATTAACGGCTTTCGGCACCCTCATTTCAGCCTTTTTATTGCAATTTAATGATTTTATTGCTAAGTGAATCTAGGATAGTAAAAAAAGAAAACCAGTGCAGTTAAAAACAGTTTTCACAATTTATACAATTATTAGTAAACAATGTAACAAGCAAGCATTACAAACAAATTTTGATGGTGTTCTTACACGTTACTCCTCCAAGATCTGCCTATAGATTTTATTATTTTAGTTGAGAGCCCCATCAGTACCGTACCATAAATTACCTACCTACTTAGATTTTTACTTCATTTTTAAAACATTCGGTATTTTTTTGTTACAATCTTCTATCACAAAAAGGCGAGAAAAACTAGCTCATAATGCCAAAGAATTTTAAAACAACACGATAAGTTTTCAGTGGAATGAATATAAGCAACCTCATATCTATTTCTATAGGGCTTCCGTCCGGATATATTATGTGTATAATGTATGCGTCCGGGCGTAGTTTAATAGTTAGAATAGAGTAGGTACCTAGCTACATAATCCCATAAGCTACCAGTCCAGGTTTCTTTTATTTAAATTATAGGCTTAGGCAGTTAATAAACCACTATTATTACACATCTAAACCCGAAGAAACACTAAATAGACAAAATAAAACAAATCACACAACTTTACTCTTCGCGTTCCCGCCAAAAAGTCCCAAAGCAAAGATTAGCACCAGCAAGCATAGATAAAATACGATTATATTTTAGACTAATTTAGACCTGCAAGTGATTTTTGTTTGTGTTCGAGATATTCGAACTGCGTGATAGTTTATAGTAGTTTAAACTCTAAATATAAATACTCTTTCGTTACCATTCAGATTTATTTGAATTAAAAAGAATGTCTCAAGGTAAATAAATGAGTTGCAGCTTTATTAAATATAATAACATCTTTATTGTTTTGTGGTGATTATGTTCCGAAAATTAAAATTTTCAGGTTCCGAAAAATCTGCATCTAATCATGACGTGGTGGATCCTACAGGTCCTGGGACGAGAAAAGGTGTTCTTATATCTTTCAGAACGGGAAAAACAATGGAAATACCAGAAAAAGACATAGTAAGAAAATCGTAATTATAACCTAAAAATGCCGGAATATTGTTGAATTCATTAATACATTTCTTATCATAACGTTTTGTTACTTTCAGTTAGGAAAATGTCGTTTTGTGGGAGAATTCGAAAAATTAAATCGCATTGGTGAAGGCACATACGGAATAGTCTGTAAGTTATTTGATTTGCTTCAATAACCTTGCAAAATTTTAGTAGGAGTTTGAAAATTCCTAGTAGTCCTTTTTTTTACCATATTGCTGATCGGTTAAAATATAAATGAAACAAAATTGTCAAAGATTGTTTCAAGAGCACCACATACTTCAAGTGCTTGATTAAGACCCATCCATTTCTTAAGATTAATGTAATACATGAAAATGAAAAATACAATTTGTCAGAGGCTTTTACTGAAGGAATCTGTCTTTGTTTATGTTTTTTTTTGTTTATTTTATGAATTTTTATTTGAAGTTAAGGTATTGATTGGTGTTGTTTCATATCTAGAATAACAAATCTCCGTATGCAATCGAGATTCCATCTGCATGAACATTGTTATAGTATTCGGAGAACAGTGAGCTCTACCTATTAAATAAACTATATATAAATATTAAACAGACCGGGCTAAGAACAAGGCAAATGGCAGCATAGTTGCTTTGAAAAAGGTCAGAATGGATGTGGAGAAGGATGGTCTACCGCTGAGTGGCCTCCGTGAGATTCAAGTGCTAATGTCATGTCGACATGAGAACATTGTGCAACTCAAAGAGGTGTTAGTTGGTCGTTCACTTGAGAGGCAAGTATGAATAAGCTATACTACTATTGTAATTTGGACACAGTAAAGTTACAGTTTGTTTCTAGAAATTCTGATAAGTTAAGGGTCACCCTCCAATCACCTTCTTTGGCCAACATATTCCCTGGGCCAGGAAGGTCAAGTACCTGGGAGTCACCCTGGATGCATCTATGACATTCTGCCCGCATATTAAAACAGTCCGCCATCATGCCGCATTTATTCTCGGCAGACTATCCCATCATATATAAACGGAGTAAAATGTCCCTTTTGAAGAGGAGAGGTGATACTTTACAAAACTTGCATAAGACCCATCATGACTTATGCGAGTGTGTTGTTCGCTCACGCGGCTCGCACACACATAGACACCCTCCAATCCCTACAATCCCGCTTGTGCAGGTTAGCCGTCGGGGCTCCGTGGTAAGTAAGGAACGTCGACCTACACGACGACCTGGGCCTCGAATCGTTCCGCAAACACATGAAGGCAGTGTCGGAACGTTACTTCGATAAAGCTATGCGTCATGATAATCGCCTTATCGTTACCGCCGCTGACTACTCCCCGAATCCTGATCACGCAAGTCCGTCATCGCCCTAGACACGTCCTTACGGATCCATCAGATCCAATAAGTCTTGCATTAGATACCTGATTTCAAAAACTAACGTAAAACAAATTTAAACTGTATCTAATTTTTAAAAGGATTGTCAAAAGGATTGCTGTTAAAAAAAAATACAAAATAGACATTGTCATCAGTTGTGGAATCTTTTGTGGACATTGGCAAAACGAGTGCATAAGGCGTTGGAGTCAATTAAAAAAAAAAAAAAAAACTCAAGGGCTACATTTAACCCTGACTACTAGATTACATTTGTTAATCATTTTACTATGTCAAGCTCACTGATAAAAATAGTCTTGTGTTAACATCCCATTAGAATGTAACAAAAGAATTGGCAAGATAGTTTTGTTAATTGGGTACATCGAAATTGAGAAGAATGACTAGTTATTTATTAATAATTATTATTCTACAAAATATGTTAATAATGCTAAATAAATGTTCAGGTTCAGTTTTTACATCCTCCCAAAATATTTCGGTTCTGTAAAGAAGTAGTCGTAGTTGTGTAGTAGCCTGATTGGAAGCACTACCTGTAGGTTTGGGATCTAACCAACTGCAACTATTTAGCTCATAAAAATAACAAAGTATTATAAAAAACGTTAATCCTAAATCTTATGAGTTTTAGGATCTTTAAGGACTTTTTAGGACTTGTTGTGTCTAATGGAAATTCTCTTAGATCTGAGATATTTGTTAGATTGCATAAAGAAGAAATATATTTACAAAGATTATATAAGTTTCTTTATATTCTTAATTATAAATATATTGATGTTGTTCTTTCAGCATTTTTCTCTCAATGGAGTACTGCGAACAAGATTTAGCATCATTACTTGATAATATGTCTTCACCTTTTACGGAATCTCAAGTCAAATGTTTGATGCTGCAAGTATTGAAGGGTCTAAAGTATTTGCATTCCAACTTCATTGTGCATAGGGACTTGAAGGTGTCCAATCTTCTTTTAACTGATAAAGGCTGCGTCAAAATAGGTAATATATAATTTTTTTATCTGACTAAAAAAAACGGGTTGCTGTAGCTTTTTCTGTTCGTCAAATGATTTTCATTTTGTTTAGTAGTTATAGATGATTGCATTCGCAAGTCATATATATTTCTTTAAATTTGTTGTTTAATCAAAATGTTAATAACAATACAAAAATGATAATATAATACAAAAGATGAATTTAATTCTTGAGTCATCAGTAATTATAATAATGGGTGTATATTATTATACCAAATTATAATAACAATTTGAAATTTTATAAAAGAAAAAAGGAATGTAAGTTTTAGTTACTTGTTCTGATTAGTTCAAATTTTTTTTAATTTTTTTATTTTTCTTGAAGTTTTTATTTATATATCAAAATGTTCGTTTTAATCTGTGTTAGTTACTTTTTACATTTTGTTGTCGATGTCCAGTGCAGACGGTATTGTGGTCGTCGGAAAAAAAAAGGAAATTTTGCGACCAGTAAAAAATTGTTTGTAACCTTTCACAATTATTTCTCAAATATTATTTCTGAACTTTTTTAGTTCTAGAGCTGAAATAAATAACGAAAGTTAAAAATTTGTGTCTAATGTGAATCATGGTTATCAATGTTTTTTTTACAAGCACATTATTCAATCAATGTTGGTTCTTGTAGAAACAATGTTTGAGATTTGTTTTCAACCTATGAATTATATTTCAGCTGATTTCGGTCTAGCTCGTTGGTTAGGCGCCCCGGCCAGAAGTGCAACGCCTCGTGTTGTCACCTTATGGTATAGGGCGCCCGAATTACTTCTGCAGTCACCACGACAGACACCTGCACTGGATATGTGGGCAGCTGGATGCATTCTTGGAGAACTTCTTGCCAACAAACCATTGCTCCCCGGAAGAACCGAGATAGAACAGCTTGAACTTATCGTGGATTTACTTGGTAAAAATCATATTGCATAAATTACACAATCAGATACATAAAAAAGTGACGTGTCAGACTGATTTATTAACAATTAGATGACACTGATGTATCTATCTTGAATTTTGAAAGCCCAACCTGGTCTCTGTATCTCAAAGATAAGACGTTTCTATATGGCTCTGGCTATGATGGGAATTCGCTAGGAATTTAATCAACTATCTAATCTAATTAACTCTAGGAAGTCACTTTAAGCTAAGGTATCTTTCTGTGTAGTCTGTCACACTGCAGCATGCTCTGCATAGAAGTCATCTACAACAAATATATGTTTGTTTTTATGAGTACTAGTGGACGCCCAGTAGTCGAAATTCGACTATAATTAATTGAAATTAAAACTTTGTGCACTATTATGATTCTATTTTCAAAGACTATCATAATTCTATAGTCACACATTTCGCCAAGACGACACTATAGAAAAATATTAATAAAGACAAACAATATTTAATCTATTCTCAATTTGACCACAGACGTCAAGAACAAAAGTTTGACAATAAATAAATAGTATGCATGCGCTTGTGCGTCAAATACATGGTAGTGTTGTTTGTAATGTTTTATTTATTGATTTAATGTATTTTTAGGCATAATTTAAAAAATATTAACATTCTGCACTCCTCTATATTCTCTATAGGTGTGGAAAATTTTATACTCCTCCGTCCGCGCAATTTTCGTAAAAAGGGATACAAAGTTTTTCCTTCACGTATCATCTTGATAACATCTTATGTTTACAGGCACCCCATCGGATGCCATTTGGCCAGAGTTTAGTGCACTGCCAGCGTTGCAGAACTTCACTTTGAAACAGCAGCCATACAATAATTTGAAGCAGAGGTTCCCGTGGCTCTCGGCTGCCGGCTTACGGTTACTGAACTTCCTATTCATGTACGATCCCAATAAACGTGCCACGGCCGAAGAGTGCCTACAGAGTTCATACTTTAAAGAAGAACCTTTACGTAAGTAAAAATACTGAAATAAAATAAATAATAAAATGAAATGTACTCTGAGGAATTGTTCGAGATGATACCGTCATCTCGTTTTTACCATCGCACCGCCCGCCATCGAAGTAGAGTTCATCCATACTACCTGAAGCCACTGCGGTCATCCACAGTGCGTTTCCAGAGGTCTTTTTTGCCACGTATCATCCGGCTATGGAATGAGCTCCCCTCCACGGTGTTTCCCGAGCGCTATGACATGTCCTTCTTCAAACGAGGCTTGTGGAGAGTATTAAGCGGTAGGCAGCGGCTTGGCTCTGCCCCTGGCATTGCTGAAGTCCATGGGCGACGGTAACCAATCACCATCAGGTGGGCCGTGTGCTCGTCTGCCTACAAGTGCAATAAAAAAAAGGATTTTTCTATCAGCTCTGATGAAAAATACCTGCGCTCGAAGCTTTGGTCAGGCAACGTAGTTTTAATATGCTTTTATGAGCTTAAGCTATACCATATCACAGTATCTTTTAACGTAAATTTCACAAACTACAAGACTTCAATTTGAGAATTTACGCACGCACGAAGGACAGATAAAACAAAATAGGATGAAGGAAAAATAAGTTAAAAATAATAATAATAAAGCACGTTTTTTTATAGTTTTTTACTTTTAATTATATTTAGTTGTTTTAGTGGAACATTTACTATAAACGATTTGTTGTTTCATTTGCAGCGTGCGATCCGAAATTAATGCCCAGCTTCCCACAACATAGAAATATGAAAGGACAAACAAAGGCGACGTCAAATCAATTGAATATACCACTGTCCAATCTTAACACGGGAGCGAACGACCAAACAAACAATCTACCAGCTATTTCAGATTTACTGGGGTCGCTGGTCAAGAAACGCAGACTAGAGTAGATAAGATGTATTGATAAGTTGCGGAGTACTAATTAGGTTAAGAATTTACTGATATTTGAAATAAAGATTTAATAGGTACGCTAAATTGTTTCATTTGTGGAATGCCTCTAAAAAGCGTGAAAATCTAAATAAACCCATTTTAATATGCGTGGAAAGTGTTGGTAATTAACAGGCCAAAAGTTCTAGTCGGTAGATCCGTCTTCGTCACCAGAGAGTCCCATTGCTTGTCTGAACTTTTGATACTTTTGCAACGTTGCTTCACTGATTTTTGCTTTCGTTTTATCTTTCTACAAAAACAAGATTAAAATTAAGGTTAAGATTTCTTTATATTTTAATAGAAATTCAACAGCGGCGTCTCTTACATTTTCTTTTTCCTGTTTATCAATGTTTTTCAGTGATCGTGTGCACTGCGAACACAATATTACGTCTTCCATGTGATTTATAGTCTTTTTGCGGTGGTGATGTTTTAAACTGAAAATAAGTTCAGTACATAATTTATTAATGATATACTGAATACCTATATTTGAAGTGAACAGTAAAATAGGTGGGTGCTAAATCTGTCTGAGTGCCGGGGGGACATCTCGCTTGGCTATATGTGGCCGTTAAGTCAAAATGTTTTTAAGTCGGCTGATCTTAATGAAAGGGATTTTAACCTCGACTTTGATCACTGCCAATATTCCTTAATATTGCTTAAACCTACGTTATAACTAAAGTAGTTATAACAGTCAATGTCAAATTTCTAAAAATCGAAATTTCAGTTGGTGCTGTGAATCAATTAATTATGTTTCAGCAACTTTAACAAAGCAATAAGAAACCTTTGCTAATAAATAAAAACTTGTTAATGTAAAGTTTAAAATTATTGACATTCAAAACAAACTAACAATTTGCCACAATAATCGCACTGCAATCTCTCAGTCCTGTGTGTGATTATATGACATCCTAATTCGCGGTAGGTAGGGTACCGCTCCGTACATCTTGGGCATATTATTTTTCCTTCAGACCGACCACCGTTGCTTTGATGTTCTGATAGTTCTTGTGACGTTTGAAAATTATGGTGGCAACTTGGACACCTGTGACATAAAATCAATGAAGTTCTAGACTGCAATCGGTGCGAGGCTATTAAATTATTGAAAACTAGTTTTTAATGGCACAGAGAAGGCGCCATAGCATGGTTTCACATGGCGGTCGCTCACAGTGAGCCATCAGAAGGCCTAAGTCATCCAAAGAGCAATGGAGATGGTTATCATCGGAGTTTCCCTGCGAGATCAAATCAGGAATGAGAAGATTCTCAGGAAAACCATAGTAACCAGCATAACCCAGTTGAAGTGGCAGTAGGCAGGGTACATTGATCACATTGGTACTCGTAGAACAAATGGCTGCCGGGGTCGAAAAGTTCTCGAGTGGCGACCGCCTACCGGAACACTTAAAGTGGTCAGACCTCCCACAAGGTGGGTCGACGACCTTTTGAGGTTCGCGGGAATCTGCTGGATGCAGGAAGCGCAGGGCCGGTCGTTGTGGCAAGGTTTGGGGGAGAACTATATCCAGTAGTGTCGGTGGGTCGAAAGATAGACGAAGAAGATAAATAGTTTTTCCCTTACATAAAAATGTTTGGCTGTAGATGATAAGCCATGTGCTCGATAATTTTCTTGGGATAAAAGTAGTGGAATTTCTTTTCACAACATGTAACATAACCGGGAACACCATGTCTATCTTTATAATGTTTCATCAGAGATCTAAAATTGAAACCACTCTCATGACACACACAGCACTCCATTTTGTAAAAGAGCGTTATTTGTTTATCCAAAGCGGAACCTTGTTTGGCAGGTTTTCCATCTATTAGAACCACAGGGTCTAGTGTGCTATTGCCGATTTCAAGATGTTCAGCTTTCGGACTATTTTGTTTGACTATTTTAGTTCTTATGGCGGGAGAAAGTCTGTTTTTTGGACTTGTGCCTAAGAGATTTTTATCAACTTTTTCAGTAATCGCAAATTCATCAAGCGACATGGCTTCCATTAGCTTCATGTCCAAAGGAGATTTTTTGAGAACAGGCTGAACAGGTTTTTGTTTAGATATTTTTGTATCTCCATGCTGTCGTTCTGGCGAGGGACTTGATTTAGCTGTCTCGGAATTTTTATTAGATTGTTTTAAATCTTCGACTGAGAGTGCTCCTATTAATGGTGTCATTTTATTTGTTGTGCCATCTTGTTTGTCACCTTTTGATTTTTGTTTATGAAACTCTAAGAATTTTTGGGTTTTTTCTACTTTCACGGCATACAAATGTAGAGTTGAAACTTGTTGCAGGCAATCGTGGCATATTGCCTTGGGTAGGTTGTCGTCTGCTCTAACCTGTAACATTTAAGTAATTCCTCAAATCTTAAAACATAATAATATAAGCTATAAAAGAACATAATGTATGAATTCAGCATGCAAAGTTAATGTTTAATAGCGACTACAAAACGATACATACTGTTATATCGAATAACCTCTTGAGTTTTCTCTTTACTTCATTGCTGAGAGGTTTGAGTTTCACTACATCAGTACAAAGACACAAACGGCAGGACAGTTCACGTACAATGATTTTCTCCAGATTACCGAAATCGTTCATTCTGTTCTTGAACTACGTGGCATTACAAAAGTTAAAGTTATGTTAAATTGTACATGACCGAATTTTAGATGTTTTTTTTTCTGTGTAAATCTAATATCCAAATAACCAAACTGACTCAAACGACATGACACTTTGATAGGTACGTAAAGACTTAGGTATTATTTATTCGTAGCGTAAAAGCAATGTAAAACCTACTGATCATATTCTCTTTGGCTAAGTAGGTACTAAAGTTTCATTCTGAGCTTGATATTTAAGTAGTCGAATAATAATCAAGAAAATAAAATGTATTTATGTATATACACTGAAATTAATTTGAAGTAATCTAGCTTTTGTTAAAGGATTGAAAATTGTGCGATACGTTTTAAATAAATCTGTATCTTGCCACAATAATTCAAAGGTACATTAACTAGAGAATGCTCTTTCGATTCGATTTTCGGTTATTATCTCAGGAGTACTTACTTCACAATATCACGACCACGTGTACAAAAAAAAATTAAGGCGGCTTGAATATTTCAGTACACTACATTTTCATCAATTTTTGTTGTGGTGAAATTTGCCTTTAGTTATGTTCGAGAGATTGATTCGGATTTGACTACCGTAGATTTTTCGGAAATAAATAGTACGTTACTATGAAGTGGGCAACAGAGTACATTTACTCCACATTGACACCGCCTATCTTTAGACAAGAGGTATGAGTTTAAACTATGGCTATATCAACTTGACTTGAGCGCATGACTGCTTAATGGAAGAAATGGGCAGATTGAAATAGTTTTACCCAACTATGCGGGGTTATTACCTTATACCCTACCGCACCTTATATTCTACCGTATCATAATGTCCAATATGTTAAAGGATCTATCGAAATGAATATAGCCAAATAAGTACAACCTTCATTTAAATAATGCTTTTCGATGTGTGCCATCGGCCTTTTTTTATTGCCCTTGAAGGTGGACTAAAACACGATACCAAACAGAGAGCCAGTCTAGAGATGGGAACTGTAATTTACGTGTGGCTGGACCTGTGCTTTGTAAAGCACAACTCTTTATCCAGCGAAGTACTGCATCACTCTGTTGAGGAAACCCAGCATTTTTGATGACGACATGGCTTCATATTCCAAATGATTACGATACTGGTATCGCGCGAAATGTCAGTCCCAAGAATTGCAACATTGTCAGAAGGTTGCAGGGATAGTACTTGGAACTGAATATGAAAATTCAAATTTTAGGAAGATTAACGTTTCAACTACCGACAAATTTCCGCAATGCTTTATTTAAAGGCCCATTTATACTAAGCTTGAGGTTTTCTTATTCGTGTTCCGTATTCGACTTCTGACTGTAGTATTGTAAACAAAAATGTTCTATATAGCCCATACGTTTGTTAATCTCCGGTATAGAGATATTTGGTAGTATTCATTTCGCATATCCATGGAAGAGTTTTACTGAAGTTTTTTCAGACAACATTTCCCGTACATATTTCCAAATGCACCAATCACTGAAATACCTATAGAGTAGGAATATTTACATTTATTTTCGGTAAGAAAACAATTTCTCGTGTTAATTTCGAAACCTGTCGGCGTATTTCGTCATATGTCATAATGAATTGCTAACATGCAAAACATATTGATGTATCAAGCTATGAATTTAGTATCAATTGGTATGAATTCATTGGGCTATGTATCCACACCGTCTTCAATATAGTTACTAGCTTGAATTTGCGCCAGTTCAACTTCTAAGAGCGACAGCGATCAACCACCTTAAGGTGGGCTACGGTATGCTATGTCTATCTATAAAAACAATAAAAATAGTAAACACTTGCTATGGATAAATTTGTATTGTTTTTGAGGCTTTGTGTTTTTTATAACGACAACATTTGGCGTTCAGTACAAATCACTGTACCCCCGATCACCCTCTTCGGCCAACCTATACCCTGGGCCAGGAAGGTCAAGTACCTGGGGGTCACCCTGGATGCATCTATGACATTCCGCCTGCATATAAAAACAGCCCGCGACCGTGCCGCATTTATTCTCGGTAGACTCTACCCCATGATTTGTAAGCGGAGTAAAATATCCCTTCGGAACAAGGTGACACTTTACAAAACTTGCATAAGACCCGTCATGACTTACGCGAGTGTGGTGTTCGCTCATGCGGCCCACACACACATAGACACTCTACAATCCCGCTTTTCCAGGTTAGCCGTCGGGGCTACGTGGTTCGTGAGGAACGTCGACCTACACGACGACCTGGGCCTCGAATCAATCCGGAAATACATGAAGTCAGCGTCGGAACGGTAGGTACTTCGATAAGGCTATGCGTCATGATAATCGCCTTATCGTTGCCGCCGCTGACTACTTCTCGAATCCTGATCATGTAGGAGCCAGTCACCGTCGACGCCCTAGACACGTCCTTACAGATCCATCCGATCCAATAACCTTTGCATTAGACGCCTTCAGCTCTAACACTAGGAACAGGCTTAGGGACCCCGGTAACCGTACTCGTCGAACTCGACGAAGAGGTCGACGTGCAACCTAACTCATGCATCAGGCCGCTGAGTTTCTCGCCGGACCTTCTTAGCGGGTCGCGATTCCGATCCGGTAGCAGATTCATTCGCGAAGCAATTGCTCTTGAGTTGTTAGGGCTGAGTCACACCGGAATGGCAGCGGCCGGCGGCGATGCCAGCGGCCCCCGGCGTCGCCGCTGGCGGCCTCACGCGGCCTCCAGACTGCCCGCGCCTAGTCTCCTCTTGACTAGTTTAGTTTCTTCATTCCGCAATGATACTTCGTGTGTTTGTAGTGAGCGTGATAGAATTGGTTATTGACCGCGGTGCCGCGAGCGGCCTTGTGTCGCCGCTGGCAGAACAACCGACAAGACGCACGTGGCGCGCGGCTGCTCGCTTCACCGCGGGCAGGCGGCGGCTGTGTCGCGACATTTTCAAGCTTTGGAAGCGATACTGATCTTTTAAGTATATAGATAAAGTTTAAAATTATTTCACACTGAAATTGCTCGCCGCGACGCTGCCGGCCGCTGTCATTCCGGTGTGACTCGGCCCTTAGGTCTCCTTCGAACGCGCTCGGGCAGTTGTTAGCAAATCCCATCCCTCCTGGCTGAGCATTTGCTCGCCCACCTGTCCTGGTGAAACTGGAAAGGCCTTCGGGCCACCAGTAATCTTTCAATCATAAAAAAAAATCACTGCACACTGAATATCAGTTGATTTTAATTCTATAATACAACCTACTCTGACCACCGTAAATAATATATTATATATGTATTCATACGTGTTCAGTACATCCATATATGTACTGTACTTCGAACAAATAATAGCGTTACATTTTCTTAAAAGGTTGTTTTATCAGTGAGGGAGCCGCCTGGGTCGCTCGTATCTCCACTCAATACAATGGCATTCTCCTTTACTATATAAAATAACATTATTATATATCAAAATAATCACTATGTTTTTTGGAACCATCAAAAACTGTAACCTAATCATCACAAAACTTGTTTTGGGTATTGATTCAGTCGACAAAAATAATTACAGAATTAAAACAATGAAACAAAAACAAAATAATGAAAAATACTTCACAATTTAATTGTAATTCTAGATCAACTTTCATAACAATACGGAATGTATGTATACAACAGAATCTAACAAGCACGTTGGATAAATGACTATTAATTTCAAACGCCCAGCAGTAGTAAATTAGTTTGTAGTAGACGGAAATTGTGTTTAGATTTTGACCTTCACGACTCTTCTAAATAATCACGGAGCGGGTAACTTTAGTTGGATTAGGCGTTCCTTAAGTTGGAATTGTCCAATAGTGAAATTTGCAGGAGCCTGCGGATAAATTAAAGGGAGTCCCGTCGTATGGGAAATCAACCTCTTGGAGCGGTAACTAAGTGGATTCCTGATTGCACAAAAGCCAAGTTTCGGCTAAAGACGTTATATATTTGAGGACATTGTAATGAACAAAGGACTGTAGTCTGATGAATATGTGACCCCTTTGCTTGTTATTTAATGGAAGGACATAAATAATATTTATAAAAATCATTTTATTCAACATAAATAAATAAAATAGTATTTGCACTGTTGATAGGTAAGTTGTGTGAATATTTCTCACATTTCTACCTATTTCTGACGCGTATCAATGATGCGTTCTGTTCTGAAGCTCCGTTTTTCCAACTTAAGACTTTGGATTTAACGATCGCATAGTCTAGAAATTAGTATTCATGTGCACGTTCATATAACAGCTCCGGTGATAGCTTTAGATGAGATGAACCACATACTCGGCAGCCTATGTATGGGAGGAATAATTATACATGTTATATAACCGAACAAAAAAGAAATATCATAGAATAATGTTTAACTTTGTTTATTGCTAATAATTTAAAGTGTAAGCCCGGGGTTTTATTTGTTTTCTCAATAATACCTTCCTTGACCATTTGTCTGGTAAAGGAAAGTATTAGGTACTGAAGTAAGAAAATATTATTCATAATAATATTGCATTTAAATAAATATCAAATGTAATTTAACAAAAACGATATCTCCGTAAAAATATATTTCATTAGTGCTAAAAGGAATTGAATGTTTGACGAACTGGAATCAAAATCAGCCTGTGAAAATGATTGATGGCAATAAATGAAAAAGCACTGTTAAATTAGCTCAAGTCTGTGCACGAAAGCCGGATTTCTTTTAATTTTATTCCGGGTTCGTCTTATCTTTATGAAAGTAATAAAGACAAGAAGAAGACAAAGTATTCACGTGAGCTGTGCATAGATGTACTTATCGTGGTTAAATTTTATTTCAATGAATTTACGAGAGATTAACTTTGAAACATATTTCATGTTTCCGATAATAATATTATTTTATATCATGATAATGTTACATTTAAATTATTGTACTTAATATTTTTTCACACCGCATTCTACATATTTTGTAAACATCTGATCGAATTATCTAGAATAAATATCACGTAATATCCTCCTCATTTAACGCATTCTCGATCAACCATTACAGCGTGCTTACAAAGTACTGGACGATATTTTGTTGAAGAATGAACATGAGAAATTGTTCGATTAAATAAGAAATCATTGTTCAATAATTGTGCATGTTGAGCATCCAAACCAGCCTTTAGGTTAAGGTAGTTTTGATGTAAATTTTGAGTTTTTTGTTTTTTTATTATTATTTGATTTTTTGTTTTAACTTTATTATTATTATTGATTTTGATTTAGGCCGAGATTGTAGTTATTATTTTTATTTAATTCTAGTATAAATGAAATGTTAATGAGTGTAATATGGATGCAAAATCTGATGTAAATGAAATAAATAAAAATAAATAATACAACTATATCACGTCCATAAAATTTCTATGTGAATGAATACAACAAAATGCACAACACAAGACGCCTAAGCGTTGAAATAAATAAAAGTAACAGCGGGAACGTCTTTGAGTTTGTTCAAGTTCAGTAAGCTCTCGAAGCCCTTTCACATAATAGATTTGTCTGATACGTTGCCGCCACACGAACTTACTTCTTGGATGGCGGTCACAACTTTATACTTCACTACTTACGGATGCTGTTTGTTTATTTCTAATGCTCGGGACTGCGTTTTAATTTCTTGTTCTACGGATGTAGAAAACAATTAAAATGATTATGGTTAATCTCATGGTTTATCTGAAGTGATTACCACAGTAGAATAAAAACTACTATTAAATCAGGAACGCGATATGCCATCGCGGCATAAATAGACGAGATAATTGTGAATTTACTTACAAATTTGGATCATTCGATAGGAATCCACTATAACACTGTTACAATCTTAGTTTTACTGTGCGGAGCCAGCGTTAAGAATGTGATTTACAAAATGTAATTGTCTAAGCCCGTCTAATAATCTATAAGAGCCTCGTTATGTCTGAAAATAAGAGAGAAAAAATTAACTATTACGATAAAACCTTACTAGACAGTGAAATAGCGAATATATATTTTAGAATGTAATATAATTAAGTCTGTGATCTGTAATTAATGCTCTCGATATATCACTGCTACTTGCCTTTAAGATAAATACTTTCACCGTTAATATCCGTAGAAGCACCACAGTTGGAGATGAGTTGTCTCGCTCACATGTTATGCCGGTGACAGGGATAGTAAAGCTATTATTCTTCCTAAGCTGACTGCCTACGAATTCAGTGTGCAAGTTAAGATTCAAGGTAAAAAGTGATTCGAAAATGTTCCCCTTGTAATTGAGAATCTGATTCAGATTAAATCTCTTCTATTGTTGAAGAAATGTTTTTTAGGCTCAAGTAGAAATTACACAAATTTAGCAACAGCGGTATCCATTTAATACGTGGATTGTAGGGACGTCTAGTTTGTTTTTTATTGCATGGTAAATGTAATAACTACACATATAATGACTTGTTGTAAAAAAAAATTAAAATTTAGGAATTTTCTGAATTTAATTAAATAGCATTAATTTTGAGTATAATTTTCTGCAACGCTGTATAATCATACGTTTATTTACGGTGCATTTTCAGAAGATAGATATTTTTAGTTGTTTGTTTACATAAAAACGATCCCGCCGACGGATTAATTAAATATTTTCCGTGTCAAGGAGCACAACCCGTGCAGGTTTCAAAGAGTGCTGATTAATTTATTTTATGAATCGCTTCGTAGCTTGATACAAGAATGGAAAATCTTAAAAAATAACCTGTTCACAATACAATGCTTTCAAAAAATATGCAACGTAGTATTTTTTTGCGTATTCGCAAATCGTAGACACTAAACTACTTTTATTATTTAATCTCGAGTTTTTTATGCAATGTGGAAAAAGTAAAAAAATAAACGTGTTGCTTTAATAAAGCTTTCACAGTACGAGCGAAGGACTATTCTGAGCCCCTTGGCTATTATGACCATCCTATCTATGGGCCATAAAAGTAACATTTTGGAAAGGCCCACTAGGTAAAGTAGGTAAAAGGAACAGAGGTAGACCATTGACTCGTTGGGAAGTTGAGATTATAAGGACAGACGGTCCAAACTGGAAAGAAATTGCATAGGACAGAGACAATTGGGAATCTTTGGAGGAGGTCTTTACCCAATACGGGTTTCTACATAAAACTACCAAAGTGTATTAAATTAGTACTTAACTAATATCGTAACTAATCATACTTGTTAATAACTGTTAAAATATTTACTAGGAAATAAAAGGCTTATTATTATAATATGTATGGGCCCCACGAAACAGTCATTCGCGCCGCTTTGAAGGGTGAACCAACAGTTATATAATGCAATTAAGGTCTCAATGTCTCAAAGGCCTCATCTCTCAAAGGGAGTGACGGTATATACGTCGTTATTTCTATGGATATCTATTTAGCACTAACCGGGCAATGAGTTCGGCGGTTCACCTAGAGCATTAATAAAGCAAAGAAGAAATCGGCTTTGTTACAGCTCGCCTCAGCTACGAGAATAACTTCCGTGCACATAAAACAATGAGTACATTTAAAAAAAGCACAGATATTATGTTTGCCTGAAATACAAGCCCTACGTTGAATATAGCATGTGAGTTCACAAGTTTTTTCTATTATTTACAATGGTCAATGAAAAGTTTACAAAGTTTTTTACTGGTGGTAGGGCCTCTTGTGAGTCTGCGCGGGTTAGTATATAGGTATCAGCACCCTGCTTATTTCTGCCGTGAAGCAGTAATGCGTTTCGGTTTGAAGGGTGGGGCAGCCGTTATAACTATACTGAGACCTTAGAACTTATATCTCGAGGTGGGTGGCGCATTTGCGTCGTAGTTTTCTATGGGCTCCAGTAACCACTTAACACCAGGTGGGTTGTGAACTGGTCCACCCATCTAAGCAATAAAAAAAATCATTTTTTCAGCCCGCTAATGCCCGCGATTTTTTGCAACCTAGTCAACCTAGTCAAGCTAGCAATGTATTTAATCTAAATAATGATTTTTCGATTTGTAATATATAGAATGTTTCACTGGTTCTTAAGACGAGCCTAGGATTAGGGCGGTCGGTATTCTTACCGGTGAGGCTATTACGGGCTTATAATGACGCCAGACCTGTTTGAGAGGTATTTAGAAATTGAACGAGTTTTATTGATCCCAGTCGGAGCTAATGTGTGTCGATTGACTGATTCCAGTTCACGGTTGAGTTAGTTTCGTGCTCATGCCGATGCTTAGAGCGATTTAAATTTTTTGAACATGTAATTTTCTAAACCGTTTTAAAGGTGTATAATTAAGTACATATGTGCCATTGTTAGACGTATATTTGCCACAAATCGAGTTATTTTTTGCATAGGAAATATATATATTTTTTATTGCTTAGATGGGTGGACGAACTCACAGCCCACCTGATGTTAAGTGGTTACTGGAACCCATAGACATCTACAACGTAAATGCGTCACCCACCTTGAGATATAAGTTCTAAGGTCTCAGTATAATTACAACGGCTGCCTTCACCCTTCAAACCGAAACGCATTATTGCTTCACGGCAGAAATAGGCAAGGCGGTGGTACCTACCCGTTCGGACTCACAAGAGGTCCTACCACCAGTGTTTTCTGGAGGTCAAGGATAATATATCAAATTCTATTTTTTCCTAACAAATTGCCCTATTTATGTTTGTAATATTTTCTTTTTACATTTCATTGTATATTTTTTTAAACGAATATAACCACTCATGCCTCTCTACCCATACCACCTCAACTGGTGGTAGGACCTCTTGTGAGTTCGCACGGGTAGGTACCACCACCCTGCCTATTTCTGCCGTGAAGCAGTAATGCGTTTCGGTTTGAAGGGTGGGACAGTCGTTGTAATTATACTGAGATCTTAGAATTATATCTTAAGGTGGGTGGCGCATTTACGTTGTTGATGTCTATGGGCTCCAGTAACCACTGAATAACCAGGTGGGCTGTGAGCTCGTCCACCCAATAAATAAATGAAAAATAATACGTCCTTTGAATGAATACAAAAAATTTCAAAAACTAAAGCTTAATTACGTACCTAACTAATAAAAAAATAATCCTAAAAATGCAACGCAAAACTAATTGTGGACACCCTTATTAAATAAAAATATAACATTCGAACGAAAAAATGACAAATCTAAAATCTTGCAAATAAGATCTTCAACTAATAAGGTAAATTTTTACTATTCTGAATTTTCAGTCAAAATCTGGCTTGGTCCCATTATGAATGACAATGGTTCCTTGTTCTCGTAGTAGGAGATACAATATACGATATTGAAGGCTCAACAATGTTACTAAAGGTTTTATTACTACTTTAAAATGTATTGATCAAGCGTCTATCGAAGCTCTAAATAATCGCAGAATGAATGTAGTGATCCAATCTTGATGTTGCGGTCAACATATCAGTGAAATTAATAAATAAATTTGAACTCGAATGTATGTAGAATTGGACAGGGTCGCAAAACTTCGTGCCGAATTAATAAACTGGATTGAATTGGAATAAACTGGGATAGAAATAAACTGGAAAACTCTACCGGGTCCTATTATAAGTCTAAGCTATCCAGGGATCTGCTTATTTTTGGACTGCGGTTTGTTCCCAAATTCTACAGATCGTCAAGTCTCATAAACCACGCGCGCCTTTTAGGCGCGGACACCTCAATGATGATCCACTTTCACCAAAAACCAAATGCCACTATGGACCTAGTGATCCTTAAGCCCGCTTGAAAATCTAAAAATCAAAAATCTCCTAAATATATCGTTTGAATGGGAGACTAATAATTAAATAAAATGATCAAGTGGACGAAGTCACGGGCCAAACCTGATATTTAAATAAAGCGCTAAGATAGGACAAGAACACCGTGAAAGCTTATTAAAAACTTTGTAAAATCTCTTCAATCGAAATTTCCCAATATGCTATAAAATCAAAGCAAAATTTTGTAAACTTCATGCTTATCGGTTTTCAGCTTCGTCTCATGAAAGTTCTTGTACCATTGTTTGGTTCAAACGTTTGGTTAATGTTGAACAGAATAGACGGAGCCATTAGGGCAAATTAACTGTGATTTTGGCACAGCAGTATGGTGTAGATCTCGTGCTATAAGTCGAATTAGCTGCTATTCGGATGGGGGAAGCATGTGAAAAAGGCGTAGATCAACTTATATAGGTTCTATATCTTTTGAGTAGACAATTTCACGATGTTCCAATCCACCTAATGTTAAACGGTTGTTGGAACCCACAGGACCACTAGATATTATATCCTTCAGATATTATATCCTTTAAAACAGGACTGCTTCGGATGAGCCTATTTATTGTTGGTAATTACGAAAAATAAAAAAGTAGTAGTTTAAGTTGTGCGCGTTTACAATACAGCAAATTATATTAAGTAATAACTTGTGTTGTGACTTCCTAATGTGTGTTCCTAATGAGTAGTCGGACTAATACATATTTGATATTACAAATGCATATGTGAGTTTATTTATTGAAAACAGTTTCAACCAATCATCCAAAGTTTTCTTACCCAATAATCATGAAATTTGGCAAACACGCAGTCATCAGTATTGAAAACGGCATAGAGTGCCACACATCCAGAAACAAAAGCTGTCTACACTAAGATGAGTGAATTTGTGTGTAAAAGGAGCAAAGAAAAATCCAGCAATTTCTCTCAATTACACTGTATGTATGTCTGATAACATTTATTTTCTAAAATGCGCGAAAAAATCTTGGGATAAGACATTTACTAGTTCCAGGTTACAATTACCGGTATCAGCCCAGTGGTTAACAGCCGCACACGAGTGCAGTGGCCGACAAATCTTTAAGTGGAACGATTTCCTACTTCAGCCACACGATCACCCTAATTGCTGGTACGTAAGTTCAGCACATTTATTTTATAAGAGCTTGTACTGCAAAGCAGCCTTGAAATGTTGAAGATATCTTTTCGTAATTCTTTTTTAATCCAGTTCTAAAATTATTTAACCATAATAACTAAAAGTAGTTTTAAGTGTGAGTAATTCGTGATCCGGAAAACTGTAAAGTTTTTGAAACGTTGGAAAAACAAAGCAAGATTTAAACAGTTTTAATTATATCTCGAAAATACTCGCGAAAATTGAAAAAAATATCAAATAACTGAACAATTCCAAATATTATTGATTCATTTTATGATCCACAAAACTGAAATGAAATACACAATATGAAAAACACGAAAGAGAACATCATGTTTCGTGAAAAAAAATTAGAATTGAAACATTTGCGATTTAAAATGTAAATCAAAATTCTTTCGCAAAATTCGTGTTTTCAGAATGAAGTTTAAAGGATTTACAACAAAACAAAAAAAAATCTAGAAGCGCTTTTCTGCTTTCTCACGCTCGCAGGCGCGTAGGAAGCTATTCCGTAGCGATGTAGCCACTCGCCTACGACTGTGCTTCAGTACTACGCTCGCAGCCGCGGCCGCTGCCGCAAGATGTCGCCGCGGACACGCAACTTCTGCTTGGTTCGTTAAGCCACATTTACGAACGTAGGTAGTAAAAGTTTATTACCAAAACACGTGAATACAGTGGTAGCGATTGTTTTCACTATCTAAAAAGATGTTAGGGTATGAACTGATATTATTTGTTTATGCTGGTACCGAAGTAAAGTAGTGACACTAAAGTTCGGTAATAAACCGTGCGTTACGATGTCCCTACGGAAGCTAGCTGTTATTTTAGTGATATTGTGTATCAGAGGTAAGTTTGAAAGCTTATTATTGGTTATTTTTTTCAGTATCAAACGAAAAAGAAGCAGATGTTTTTTCGCTTTATTTTCCCAATCGAGACTTTTTTAAATGCCCATATTGTTTGTAGCTTATAAGGAAGCTTATATCTCTACGTTGGTCTAGTTAGCAGTGATTTTGACTATTCTAGTGAATATTCTATAGGTCCGGAGTCAATTTTTTGTCGGAGTCAATACCTTTAATCAGGATTAATAAAGATTAAAGATATTTCGGTCTTAGTCTGGATATACATACTTATCATTGTCTTGTACGTGTTCCAAAACAATTTTTTTCCGTTTATCACATTTAAGTAACTTTTAGTGTTAACATTTTTGACTTTTATTGATTCATTTGAATGAATGATCACACATTATGCTACATTACAGTTTTGAACACAGTATGACTATAAATATGTATTAGAAATAAATATTAAGCTTTTAAAATTGTTATTCTCTTCCATCCCGCTGCTAAATATGTTTTATTTATATATTATATATCTTTTTAATAAAATTTATTATTTGTCAATATTAAATATTAAACACTGATATGTTAAAGCATTTGATTGGCATTCTGAAGAAAAGTTACTCAGCTATCATAGTTCGTGGAAAAACATTTTCAATCGTAAAATTCAATTAAAATACTTTGTCATATGCTCATAGTTATCTGTGTGCAACCACTACTTTTATTCAATAGCATTGTTATTTTACAGCGACGATAACTTCAATCATTTTCAAGTATCCTTATCGTATTTCACTGTTTTAAGTTAATACGCCTCCAATAATCCAAAAAATAAGTATTATATGCATTACATTCTATTAATCATATCATCATAATACTGTAAGCATTTCATGTAATTAACAAATTAATTAAATAAAACTTTATAATTATTGCATTTACGCCCATAGTTCAGTATAATTCTCTAATTTTATATAGAATAAATTCAAGCATTGTAGTTCAGGATGTGAGAAATTGCTACACACAATTTTTGGGTCTTATATTTTATAAAATTATTAATAAATTAAAACGCCAGTGTTCTATCCATATATTTCTATCCGTAATTTTTTTAAAAGGTTTTTTTTTAAATTACTCGACCGCACTGTTGATTGCAAGAAGTTGACGAAACCACAGAGTCACCCGTGACCTTCAAACTGTAGTGTTCGAAACACTGCAAACATATTCAAACGAGGAGTCAAGAATGCACTAAAAACAAAGAGAAAATTAATCATGAACAAAATTATCAGAAAACATTTTTTTATTTATTGCTTAGATGGGTGGACGAGCACAGCCCACCTGGTGTTAAGTGGTTACTGGAGCCCATAGACATCTACAACGTAAATGCGCCACCCACCTTGAGATAAGTTCTAAGGTCTCAGTATAGTTACAACGGCTGCCCCACCCTTCAAACCGAAACGCATTACTGCTTCACGGCAGAAATAGGCAGGGCGGTGGTATCTACCCGCTTCGACTCACAAGAGGTCCTACCACCAGTAAAAAGCCTATCCAAAGATCTTATACTTTGCAATTATGCTTCATCCGTAAATGACGATTCTCTAACACCTTACCTACCTACACTTTAAATTATTACAGATTAGCTGAAACCCCACGTCTGTAATTCATTAAATGAAACCAATTTATTAAGCTTACTGAGAATAATCTACGAGTACCTATTCATTAAAATCCCCCTCCATAAATTCGAAGCTCTATGTTTCAAAAATACTTTAGACTCAACGTTGATTTGTATAGGGTAGTTTTTGGGTTTTTATTATGGCCTCGTTGTATTTCTTTTATTTATTTAATATATTTTGTACACACAGCTGTTAGAAGAAACACGACAATAAGGATACAGAGTACAAGGGCACTACTTATTTCATGTTGAAATCTCTTCCAGTAGGCCCGCAAAAGGAAAGTAGAATTAGGAACACAAACCTAGTGCATACAGTAAACATTACATATAATAATATATACATATTGCAAGATACAAAACAATATATATATACATACAAATAGACACACACACACACACATATACATATACTATATATACACATATATATACTTACTTTATATTGTAATACTGAGGTGGCTACTCTGAGAAGTGTTTATCACATCTCAGGAGCAAGCAGCCAAGTATGTGCAATTACATTTCAATTAAGACATAGTTGTTATATGTTAATGAAGATATCGCCCCGAATTAAGACATGAAGCGTGCAATCCATATTAGTTCACGACCGAAAAAAATCAAGTTCAACAAGTAGGAACAACTAATATACTCTTGTGAATTATTGTCACCATATGTTTCAAAATACTATGTACATATATATGTAACTCGAAAGAACAAAGTGTCATAATGTATTACCGTTATGTATTAACATTATGTATTACCATTATGTATTTAACAATTTCAAAACAAACATGATCACTTCGAAGTTTCTGAGACCCTTGTCACGTCTATCAGCCATTATTTGTGATGTCACAGTCCGACCAGTTCAATGGAGAGTGATGTCCTTCACAGGAAACGGATATTACGTTTAGTTTGGTAAACCTTTTATGCTTGTAATTTATTCGTTTGAGTTGAAATATGTAGTATAGAAATTGATTTAGGCTGATACTGGCAACGAGCGTTGCCTGCCCCGCATGGGAGGGGTGGCGCCGTGTCCTTGTCGCAAAAATAGGAAACGACTTGTCGTTGCCGAGTGTTGTGGCATCGATGCTCGGCAACGACGAGTCGTGGAAGGCGATGCTCGACTTCTGCGAGTGCACCATCTCGCAGAAGGAGGCGGCGGGGCGCGTGAGAGACGCACAAGCCCGCCGCCGTCGANACCGGTCCGGCGTCCGTGGGACGGTGGGATGGATGTAATGTGCTCTGCGTCAACCCTGTCCCGCCGTTTCAATAGCCCCGACTGGGCTCCGGCCCGGTCCGAGGTAGGGCGCCGGTTGTGAGCGGCAGGAGTTTTTAGTGAGGTTCAACTCCCACATACCCCACCTGCCGCGCGGGTGGGGATCCGGCGATTTTCTCCTGTGGAAAAAATAAAATAAAAAAAATATATATAGTTTGAATGGAGACTAATAATTAAATAAAATGATCAAGTGGACGAAGCCAAGGGCCAAACCTGATATTTGAATAAAGCGCCAAGATAGGACAAGAACACCGTGAAAGCTTATTAAAAACTTCGTAAAATCTCTTCAATCGAAATTTCCCAATTTGCTATAAAATTAAAGCAAAATTTTGTAAACTTTATGCTTATCGGTTTTTAGCTTCGTCTCATGAAATTTCTTATACCATCGTTTGGTTCAAACGTTTGGTTAAACAGAATAGACGACAGAATAGATAGCCATTAGGGCAAATTAACTGTGATTTTGGCACAGCAGTATGGTGTAGATATCGTGCTATAAGTCGAATTAGCTGCTATTCGGATGGGGGAAGCATGTGAAAAAGGCGTAGATCAACTTATATAGGTTCTATATCTTTTGGATAGACAATTTTACGATGTTCCAATCCAATTAATGTTAAACGGTTGTTGGAACCCACGGCACCACTAGATATTATATCCTTTAAAACGGAACGCAGGACTTCTTCGGGTGTCGGGTGTCGGGTGCCGGGTGCGGGGGTGCCCAGTACTCGGCTATCGGTCCAGTGGTGAGGCGGCCTGTGCACCTGTGCACCGCTCACGGTGTGTCTCCGAGACGACGCCCTGCGGGATTTTCCCGGGGATGGAGTGCCGTCCTATTATCAGGATGGGTACCGGCGACGGCGAGCCTTCGGAATCGGAGTGGTGGGGCTCGATGGGGTTTAGTCGGTAGTCGGTTTTGCGGGGCAGCTCTTGCGTGGCTAACGCCATGCAGTGCCTCGCGCGCCTTTCTCAAGGCGTAGTTTCCCGGCAGGAATTGGGAGAAGAGGAGGACCCCTGTCTTCTTGTTCTCCCTGTTCTTCTCTGGAGGCGCCGGAGTCCGACATAGCCCGGTCTCTTACCCCCCTCGACCGGGTATCCGAAAATGGGTTACCCAGCGTTAAAAAAAAAAAGGACTTCTTCGGGTGGGCTCATAACACGACCTATTGTTGGTAATTACGAAAAATTATAAAAATTAGTAGTTTGTGTTGTGCCCGTCTACAATACAATTATTAAGCAAATTTATATTAAGTAATAACTTGTGCTCCTAATGAGTAGCTGGACTAATCCATATTTGATATTATAAATGCGTATGTCAGTTTATTTACTTAAAACAGTTTCACCCAATCACCATGAAATTTGGCAAACACGCAGTCATCAGTATTGAAAAGGGCATAGAGGGCCACTCATCCAGAAAAAAAAAACAATTTCTGTCTATACTAAGATGAGTGAATTCGTGTGCAAAAGGTAGTAGCCAGCAATTTCTCTCAATTACACTGTATGTATCTCTGATTACATTTATTTTCTAAAATGCGCGAAAAATTCTTGGGATATGACATTTACTAGTTCCAGGTTACAATTACCGGTATCAGCCCAGTGGTTAACAGCCGCACACGAGTGCAGTGGCCGACAAATCTTTAAGTGGAACGATTTCCTACTTCAGCCACACGATCACCCTAATTGCTGGTACGTAAGTTCAGCACATTTATTTTATAAGAGCTTGTACTGCAAAGCAGCCTTGAAATGTTGAAGATATTTTTTCGTAATTCTTTTTTAATCTATAATAAAAGTAGTTTTAAGTGTGAGTAATTCGTGATCCGGAAAACTGTAAAGTTTTTGAAACGTTGGAATAACAAAGAAAAATTTAAACAGTATTAATTATATCTCGAAACTACTCGCGAAAATTGAAAAAAATATCAAATAACTGAACAATTCCAAATATTATTGATTCATTTTATGATCCACAAAACTGAAATGAAATACACAATATGAAAAACACGAAAGAGAACATCATGTTTCGTGAAAAAAAAACAGAATTGAAACATTTGCGATTTAAAATGTAAATCAAAATTCTTTCGTAAAATTCGTGTTTTCAGAATGTAGTTTTAAGGATTTAAAACAAAACAAAAAAATCTAGAAGCGCTTTTCTGCTTTCTCCCGCTCGCAGGCGCGTAGCAAGCTATTTCGTAGCGATGTAGCCACTCGCCTACGACTGTGCTTCAGTACTACGCTCGCAGCCGCGGCCGCTGCCGCAAGATGTCGCCGCGGACACGCAACTTCTGCTTGGTTCGTTAAGCCACATTTACGAACGTAGTAGTAAAAGTTTATTACCAAAACACGTGAATACAGTGGTCGCTATTGTTTTCACTATCTAAAAAGATGTTAGGGTATGAACTGATATTATTTGTTTATGCTGGTACCGAAGTAAAGTAGTGACACTAAAGTTCGGTAATAAACCGTGCGTTACGATGTCCCTACGGAAGCTAGCTGTTATTTTAGTGATATTGTGTATCAGAGGTAAGTTTGAAAGCTCATTATTGGTTATTTCATCAGTGTCAAATGAAAAAGAAACATAATATTATGTTTTACAGCTTTATTTTCCCAAATCGAGACTTTTATAAATGCACATATTGTTTGTAACTTATGAGGAAGCTTATATCTCTACGTTGGTCTAGTTAGCAGTGATTTTGACTATTCTAGTGAATATTCTATAGGTCCGGAGTCTATTTTTTGTCGGAGTCAATACCTTTAATCAGGATTAATAAAGATTAAAGATATTTCGGTCTTAGTCTGGATATACATACTTATCATTGTCTTGTACGTGTTCCAAAACATTTTTTTTTCTGTTTATCACATTTAAGTAACTTTTAGTATTAACATTTTTCACTGTTATTGATTCATTGTTTGAATGATCACACATTATACTGCATTACAGTTTTAGACACAGTATGACTATAAATATGTATTATAAATAAATATTAAGCTTTTAAAATTGTTATTCTCTTCCATCCCGCTGCTAAATATTTTTTATTTATACAGGGTTACCTGAAATTTGATACATTCCCTTGGAGGGGTCAAAGTAGAGCTTATTTGCAATAGATTTTGTCATTATGAACCCTAGTCGATAGTGATTACTTTTTGAGATATTCAAGTTTTTGTGCTTTTATTTTTAAATACCGATTTTAGGCAAAAAAAAATATGCTCCTAAGTGAATGTTCCAGTTTGATCCTATTTTTAAGCATGATCTGATATCTAACATCTCCACACTTCCTCCAAATGACAATAAGCTGTAGTAACACTCTTAAACTTTATGTTATGAACGTAAACTCGCTAGAGTTCAATAGATTTTTTTTTAAAGCCACTTCATATTGAATTTGCTTCAAAAAATTGTATGGAACGTGTCGTACAAATTCCTAAAATAATTGTCCTGTCATTAGCTGCTCAAAATGGTACGAAATATTACAGTAGTTTTTAAAATCAAAAAGTTATTAGCTAGAAAGAAACATACAGAACATCAGTAGTTTTCGGATACGTAAACTTTTTTAATGGGAAAGAAATGAAAATCGGCTGAATCTTCAGATTATTTATTCAAAATATAAAATTACAAATCCTGCTCAAAATGGGAGCCACGGTTCTTAATACTCTCATTACGGTAGTACTCAGTACGGTAAACTATGTTATAAAGCATTTGATTGGCATTCTGAAGAAAAGTTGTTCAGCTATCATAGTTCGTGGAAAAATATTTTCAATCATAAAGCTCAATTAAAATGCTTTCTCACATGCTCCTAGTTATCTGTGTGCAACCACACCATTTATTCAATACGATTGTTATTTCACAGCGACGATAACTCCAATCATCTCCAAGTACGTTACCATATTTCACTGTTTTTAGTTAATAGGCCTCCAATAATCTAAAAAAATAATATTATATGCATCACAATCTATTAATTATATCATCATAATACTGTAAGCATTTCATGTCATTAACAAATTAAATAAACAAAAACAAAAAATAAATAAACAAAATAACTAATAATAATACTAAATATATAAATATATAATTATATTAAAATATATAATAGTAATAAATAAACAAAAATAAACAAAACTTTATAATTATTTCGTTTAAGTCCATAAGTTCAGTATAATTCTCTAATTTTATTTAGAATAAAGTCAAGCATTGTAGTTCAGGATGTGAGAAATTGCTACACAAAGTTTTTGGGTTATATATAAAATTATTGATCAAAATTAAAACGCCAGGATCTCTTAAGAGCTTTCTATCCGTAATTTTTAAAGGTTTTTTTTTTTAAATTACGTTGATTGCAAGAACTTAATTAAACCACAGTCACCCGTGACCTTCAAACTGTAAAGTGTTTGAAACACGGCAAACATATTCAAACGAGGAGACAAGAATTGACTAAAAACGAAGAGAAAATTAATCATGAAGAAAATTATCAGAAAACATTTTTTTATTTTTTTCTTAGATGGATGGACGAGCACACAGCCCACCTGGTGTTAAGTGGTTACTGGAGCCCATAGACATCTACAACGTAAATGCGCCACCCACCTTGAGATAAGTTCTAAGGTCTCAGTATAGTTACAACGGCTGCCCCACCCTTCAAACCGAAACGCATTACTGCTTCACGGCAGAAATAGGCAGGGCGGTGGTACCCACCCGCGCGGACTCGCAAGACGTCCTACCACCAGTAAAAAGCCTATCCAAAGATCTTATACTTTGCAATTATGCTTCATCCATAAATCCTCTAACACCTTACCTACCTACACTTTAAATTATTACAGATTAGCGGAAACCCCACGTCTGTAATTCATTAAATGAAACCAATTTATTAAGCTTACTGAGAATAATCTACGAGTACCTATTCATTAAAATCGTCCTCCATAAATTCGAAGCTCTATGTTTCAAAAATACTTTAGACTCAACGTTGATTTGTATAGGGTAGTTTTTGGGTTTTTATTATGGTCTCGTTGTATTTATTCTATTTATTTAATATACTTTGTACACACAACTGTTAGAAGAAACACGACAATAAGGATACAGAGTACAAGGGCACTACTTATTTCATGTTGAAATCTCTTCCAGTAGGCCCGCAAAAGGAAAGTAGAATTAGGAACACAAACCTAGTGCATACAGTAAACATTACATATAATAATATATACATATTACAAGATACAAAACAATATATATACATACAAATACACACACACACACACACACATATATATACACATACATATGCTTACTTTATATTATAATACTGTGGTGGCTACTCTGAGAAGTGTTTATTACATCTCAAGAGCAATCAGCCAGTAAGTGCAATTACATTTCAATTAAGACATAGTTGTTATATGTTAATGAAGATATCGTCTCGATTTAAGACATGAAGCGTGCAATCCATATTAGTCCACGACCGAAAAAATCGAGTTCAACAAGTAGGAACAACTAATATACTCTTGTGAATTATTGTCACCATATGTTTCAAAATACTGTGTATTTAAGTAAGTCGAAAGAACAAAGTGTCATAATGTATAACCACTATGTATTAACATTATGTATTAACATTATGTATTACCATTATGTATTTAACAATTTCAAAACAAACATGATCACTTCGAAGTTTCTGAGACCCTTGTCACGTCTATCAGCCATTATTTGTGATGTCACAGTCCGACCAGTTCAATGGAGAGTGATGTCCTTCACAGGAAACGGATATTACATTTAGTTTGGTAAACCTTTTATGCTTGTAATTTATTCGTTTGAGTTGAAATATGTAGTATAGAAATTGATTTAGACTGATACTGATATGAACTTACACGGTTTCATATCATCTGTAATGGACTGTATGATTAGGATTGGCAGGGAACTTGATAAATAAACTCGCGAGGATTGCACGTATAAAATTTTTATATTTTAGAAACTTTATAAATCGCGTACAATAGCACGGAAAAAAAAGAATGACAAAACTACAACATTCCAAAGTTCAAAATTCAAATGTAATGTCAAAAACCACAACGACAACATTAAAAAGGGTTTTATACTAATTTGTTGGGTTTCCAACATCATCTTCTGAGTTTATCTGTGACGAAGAAAGGATGTGGTTTGTGTTCATTTTGAGTCTGTCTGCATTTTTATGTTGTATTATTTTGTTCTCAAGGAAGATTCCATTTTAATTGTATCTATTTAAAGAATCCGTGGCATGTTACGAACGACCCTGGGCGTATTTTTGTCGAATCATTTAATTATGCTGGAGATTAAATCTTAGAAGCTGTTTTAATATTTATGTATTTTGTCTAGCACCTCGTAGTTGTAATCAAATTCGAGCAGATGCTAATTTGGGCAATCACTGATACTCAACGGTATTTTCTCAAAGCAGTACCTTAAGTATAAACAGTAACGTATTTGTATTTACAATTGAGACTTAATTTGTTTGGGGGATTTTATCCTCCCAATTTTTTTTTTTTTTTTATTGCCTTTGTAGGCAGACGAGCGTACGGCCCACCTGATGGTGAGTGGTTACCGTCGCCCATGGACTTCAGCAATGCTAGGAGCAGAGCCAAGTCGCTGCCTACTGCTTAATACTCTCCACAAGCTTCGTTTGAAGAAGGACATCTCATAGCGCTCGGGAAACACCGTGGAGGGGAAGCTCGTTCCATAGCCGGATGGTACGTGGCAAAAAAAACCTCTGGAACCGCACTGTGGATGACCGCAGTGGCTCAAGGTAGTATGGATGAACTCTACTCCGGTGGCGGGCGGTGTGATGGTAAAAACGAGACGTTGGTATCATCTCGAACAATTCCTCAGAGCACTCCCCATGGAACATGCGGTACAAAATACAGAGGGAACCGAAGTCTCTCCGCAGACGCAGAGGCTCCAAGCGATCCGTGAGAATGGGATTATCGACAATCCGAATGGCTCTCTTCTGTATGGAGTCAAATGGAAGAAGCTCGTATTTGGGAGCCCCGGCCCAGAGATGGGAGCAGTACTCCACGCGAGGCCGGACTTGTGCTTTATAGAGCAAAAGTATTTGTCCAGGCGTGAAGTACCGCTTCACTCTGTTGAGGATTCCCAGCATTTTGGACGCCAACTTGGATTTGCCTTCCAAATGACTCTGAAATTGGATATCGCTCGAAATGTCGACCCCAAGTATCCCAATACTCCCGGAAGTTTGTAGGGATACTCCTTGGAATTGCGGCGTCATGACAAAGAGGTCCTTCTACGTAGTACAGTAATAATTAGATCTTACTCCATTTTCTCCATAAAAATACACACTATATAAATAAGCACCTAAATTGGCGCTCGTAAGAAAGTTAACGTGTAATTGGAATCTTTTCTTAACGAACGGTTTTTAGTTACACGATCAGGACGTATATAAGTCACGTAACAGATTAATGGCTTGAGATGTCTTCTATTATTCGGTTTTCTCGACCCGTAGACTAATCAGAAGTACATTACGGCTTAAACGTAAATTGTAAAATGAATTATTAAATTATTTGAGATTAAACAGTAAATTTAATTTTTATAATGCCTTGTAATGTCTTCAGTGATGTGACAAAAAATATTTCTTCTTGGATCAAAACATGAGACAAGGCTTATATGTTAGTTATTAGTCACGATTTGGCACAGTGTGAGAAAAAGTAACATCACTCAAAAGAAAACAGTTTTTTCACCGGCAGACGTACTTGGACTGCAGTAAAGAAATCAGTTGAAGAGGTGAATTAATGTTTGGAAAATGTTATTAACCTACAAATTATTATATAGACCCGGTTGGTTTTTTTTTATTGCTTAGATGGGTGGGTGAGCTCACAGCCCACCTGGCGTTAAGTGGTTACTGGAGCCCATAGACATCTACAACGTAAATGCGCCACCCACCTTGAGATATGATTTCTAAGGTCTCAGTATAGTTACAACGGCTGCCCCACACTTCAAACCGAAACGCATTACTGCTTCACGGCAATAATAGGCAAGGTTGTGGTACCTACCCGCGCGGACTCACAAGAGGTCCTACCACCAGTAATAAATTTCCATTGCTTTAGTTCTTTGTAATTTAGAAAATTATTTAGAGTAAAGTAAATCGTGTCTTTTAATAAAAAGATTATAATAGTTTAATCGTATTTACTGAAATTGAACTGAAAATTAATACATAAATATAAAACCACTATTCACGATCGTTCTTTTATAGCTAATCTTCAATCTTTAGGTTCGAAATTCATTCATATTTGAATAAATAAAATAAATGTACCGTTTATTCATATGTCAGGATAAGACGGTGACGATGATCCGAAATGGCGATATGTTTCACGAAACATAACACACTCACTGTCGGTACTAGCTTGCGATCGTAAATCAATCAGATTTGACGAACCGAAAACTAAATCGAATTTCAATATTGATACTTGGTTCGCCTACTATGCAGATTCGATGTTAAGATAAATAGCTTTCGTTCGTGTTATCAAAGCTGCTTACATATTTGAATGAATAGATATTTCAAGGGTTAGAACAGATCTGTATTGATGTTTCATATATATTTATCGGAAGCATCTTTGTCTGTCGGCAGAGGCAGTAAAAAAAATTAAAAAAAATTGATTTTGTTTTCTTTTTATGTGTTATTAGAAGTTTATAAGGATGTAGGTTGCGTTACTAAAATTCCTCTATTTAAAATATTTTCAATCGATCCGATGCGGAGTTTCTCAGTTCAGTCTGTAGTTTTTTTATTAATGTTAAAACATTTTTGAGTTTTTTTATATGTTTTATATTTTATCAATTATCATATTTTAAGGTAAACATCTAAAATCTAACTAGTACCAAAAGAAATTCTAACAAAAACCAACAACTATTAAACATTTTAGTTTTCGTTTTAATTAGTCAGTAATTTAATTAAATAGTCGGCAATTTTTATTAGTAATTATTCCGTTGAAGTCGAGATTACTTCGATATTAAAATTTGACTGAAGGCTGTATCATCACAACGTGCTTGCTCCTCGCAGCTTGAGAAACTGCGTTACAGGTGGGTTTTTTTTTGGTCAGGAGAAAATCGCCGGACTTCCGCCCTCCACTGGAAATGGAGGGGAAACATGTCGGAGTCGAACTGGCTAAAACCTCATGTCGCTCGACAACCAACTGCCAAACCGCGCATGAGACAGAACTCATGAAAAGGCAAACGAGGGAAAGTGAAGCGTTTAGTGCGGAGCACATCTCTCCCATCACCCTTCCCCTCGGGACGCCCGACCGGCGGTCGTCGGCGCCACAACCACCAGCCCTCTCGATCGGTAGGCTATCCAAAGCCCGCCTAGATGCCGAATAATAATTACTTACTTCGTTACCGGTGGTAGGGCATAATAATATTATAAATCCACATCACCAATCTATATATTTCTGCCTCGAAGTAAGTTCTGCCGTAGTCTTGGGTTTCAATTTGCTGGGTGAGACAGCCGTTACGCAATTCAAATGAGATTTAGTCTTCAGATGGGTGTAGCCACCCATTGCATTAACATTGTGATATCTATGGGCTCCGGTAGCACTTAGCATAAGGTCAACAATGAGTCCATTTATCTATTGATAAAAAAAAACACAAATCCACAGTCATATTTTATAGGTCACAATATTTATCATACGTGTATACTATAAGTATTTATTAAAAAAATTATCAGCTCCACTTTTATAGGTTGTAGTTTATAATGGAACGTATCTCATTCAATATTTAGTTGCTTTCGTCTTTGACAGTAGAACAGGCAGCTAAATAAGGGAATTTCAAATGAGTTCACCAAAAGTTTCGCTAGAAGCTAACTTTATGAGCGGCTCTAACTTTTATAAGCTTGCTTGTTTGATTTTTTGAATCCAATCACTAAGATAAAAAGTTTTCGCGTATACAAACCCCTTGCTTATTTGTTTCTGTAAAACTTTTAATAAAGATGGAAAACGTCCTTCGACTATTTAAAAGTTTTGTTTTGTTTTTTAAATATTTTGCATATTTTGATACAATGATTTAAACAAAATAATGGGAATTTACCATTGGCTCAACTTAAATTTCTGATTCGTCTACTATAAAGTAAAACTATGATATGATGTAAATAATGAAGCGATCTATGAGGTTTTCTATTTAGATTGTACCCAAATGAATAATTTGTATGATTAATAATAAAATATTAATTTATAATAATATTAAGATTGATTAAAACGATATTGTCTCGGGAGCTATCATAACTTCCATGACAGCTGAAACAAATATCTCATCTAATCTATATTTGTATAATAATCAGTGCAAATATTGTGAGAGGGCTTAGTTTCCAGACAGGTTTCAATGTAGTAGTGTCTACGTTCTAGCAATTAACTCTTGATAACATTTCCTTGTTCCAATAATTTACTTTGTAAATAGGTGGTTCTCTTTAAAGGACCTTTGTAATCAATTTTATGAAGAAGTTATTTTTCATTAAGGACAAGTCCTTCCTTCCAAGTCCTATCATATTTTGTATTTTTTTTTCCAAAAAAATTAAATTGTATAACCAGTTACCGTTATTAAAAGAAAAGGAAAGTGCAGTAATAATTCGTTATTTTAAATAATTGCATTACTGCTTATATATGTTGCGGTAGGCAGCGGCTTGGCTCTGCCCTTGGCATTGCTGAAGTCTATGGGCGACGGTAACCACTCACCATCAGGTGGGCCGTATGCTCGTCTGCCTACCAAGGCAATAAAAAAAAAAAAAAATATATGACAGTACTTTCGAGTTTTAAGTCGTGTAAGTTTTAATTACAATTAACATACATGTGTACATCTGACATACATAATAATATGTACATGTTAGTTTCCATGTTTGCTTGTTCGTGATCGTTTAGGCGTTCTTTATTCAATTGTAATCTTGTTCCATTGTTGGCACGTGATTGGAAAACGTGCAATTGTTAAAGATCCACTGGTGACACGCAAGTACTTTTAAGAAATAGGTATTATGCATACATTAACAATAGCGCCGATATATGTAAAACTAAAAATCTAAAAGAATAAATTCTTATGAAGTTTGTTTGATTGCATCGATTTCCACCTATTTACACAGCTTAGCGTTGGGGCAAATGGAAGGAATCAGCAGTTCGAGAACGAATTGAAACTTGGATGAAGTTATGGCAGGCGAGTTAAATAATTATAAAGCGATGACAGCTCGTGGCTCGTTTGTCCTAGCTGACGTTGGCGACCGCGGGTCAAGGCGATTTGTTATCTGCGCCTGACATTTGAAATAACGAAGCCTTAAACTTCCAGCTTACGGATATATAAGACAACTTTAATGCAAAAATGGAAAAGTCTTTGGATTCGTTTCGTTTTGTTCTGTCTATTTAAAGTCTGAAATACTATTGAATTTAATTAAATTAAATGACACTTTGAAATAGTGAAGATTTAAAAGTTGATTACATGTTAGTGATACATACTCAAAATAATATAACACGATGTACTTAAACCATCTAATACGTTAAGCCTTCCATATGAATAATGTTATTATTTCAAGAATTATTATTGATTAAATCTGTCAATTATTTGAAATTTGGTACATCATATAGCGAAAATAAATAATAAAAACGCGAGAATAAACTATATGAGTCGTCTATTATCAAAGGTGGCAATCTGTGCATTTGGACAAAAAATTTTTATTGATATGTCAATTCAGATTGATTTGAATATAATCGTCTCCTTCAAAGAATACGGTTCAAAACCTGCATTAAATAAAGGTTAATAGTTAACCTGTTATTTATCTAAGATGTCGTTCCGAAGAGTTTTGTGACTGCCAATGGAANGAATATAATCGTCTCCTTCAAAGAATACGGTTCAAAACCTGCATTAAATAAAGGTTAATAGTTAACCTGTTATTTATCTAAGATGTCGTTCCGAAGAGTTTTGTGACTGCCAATGGAATACAAAGTCAATAATTCGTTTTTCTGATTTACCAATCATTGTCCAAAAGTCAGATTGCCGGCTTTGATAATAGTCGACTCATATAAGCTAAAGCTATAACTATGCTTATGTTCCGCAAAAATCGAAGGAAGTGGTTATCATTTCGGCTGCAATCGGTACTATGTCATTCACTTGTTCCACTACTAACTCAAGTCTGCAAAATACTATAAAAATCCATTCATGTACTCAAAACGGAGCTAAATCAATAAATAAAATAAAAAAGATGTGTGGTGTCGTGGGACACCGGATAAGAACGAAGTTCCTTATTATAAAAATATTAATTTTAAGTTCTATTCGAGGTATAAAGAAAATAAAACTGGAGGTTTCGCAACAGACCATGGCCATTCGGTATCGTGGGAACTTATTGTGGTACACTTCATTCATGGTTGTTTGCATAAGAGTTAGTGTATTGCGCAAATGAACGCTCTGAGATCGTGGTCAATGAATGATAAAAAATATGTTATTTTTTGTACGTTATTACAAAGTTAAGTCGTACACTGTGTGCATAACTAATAAAAATCTTACGTTACGGACGTTTTTTCCCGGTTAGGGTACCCCTCCGCATCGTCCCATAAGGAACTTCTTTCCAAAAACTTTTTAAGACCGATCTTCTTTCATATTTATATGTCGTCCTTTGCTAACGTTGTTCTTTATTAATGTTTGAAAGGATTCTTATTATCCGAAAGTGATTTTTTGTGTACCTTTCCTAATAAATTTCCCTGTCATTGTGTGAACACGGAAAACATATTTGCGTTGGTTAGCAAATTGATTACCTATACTGATATGGTGTCTGTTTTTATGTTCTTTTTTGATTATAGCTTTCAAATGTTCTATGAAAATTTAATCTATTCATGCTAGTAACAAAAGTAGTAAGCTAGAAAATAAAAGATATATAAGCTTTTCTGGCATTAGTTACTTCTTTGAGTTTCTACCACTACGACACAATATTTTATGCTACTTTTTAATGCGAATATATTTGAACACACCGTAAGTATTACTGTTGGGGCTTACGTATGCTGAGGAAACTGCCTATTTCTGCCGTAAAGCACTTGTGTTCCGGTTTCAAGGACAGGACACCGTTGTGCTATTAAAACTGAGACTTAGAACTCACATCTCAGCGTGAGTAGCAGAATTTATGTTGTAGATGTCTATGGGTTCCGGTAACTGGTGAGCTCATCCTCCCAGCTAAGCAATGAAAAAAAACTACCAACCTCTTCCAAATTTCTATTTAAAAAAAAATTACTAGGGCAGATTGAGCTCACATATATAAGGTTGGTGACATCGTTTTGCCTGTTTCTACCAAAAAGCAATCTTCTTCGGCTGAAATGGGAATTAGCAAAATTTTTACAAAACTAAAAATGGATGCAGATTAAGTGAATGTTGCGTGCGTAAGTGAGTGCTGTTTAACGAATCTTTGATGGAATTTTGTATGTCAAACGATTGTATTTTGTGGTAATTACAAAAATATGACAGCATTTTTCCTCACACTTATGAATGTTATTATAATAATATTCTTAGTGACACGTTTAAAATTGTGATTAATCTATCTGCTCAGTGGCACCTGTGAGTTAGGAAACAATAGCACAGCCATTTTAAATCATAAAAGAGATACATAAAATAAAAAGAGAATCCAAAAGAATTATCAATTTGAACCAAACTAAAGGAGATATTTTGATTAGGCAGCATTTCCTGAGCTCGTCACAAAGTTTCCAATAGTATTCCATTGGACCCTTAGTCCTGTCCTTCTTACATCCACGCACGGACCGTTATTGACACAGTACAACAAATACGTTAGGCCTTCAGAAATAAATTGGCTTCCGTTCAGATGTACATACTTGCAGATATCTATCAATTTGTCCTTTGTGCGAAAATTGGCAGTTAATCTCGGCTTTCATGGTGTGTGCGGAGTTCCTGTACTTTCTATATTATATTTCGATGTATTTCGCAACCGGCGATTTATAATGGAAGTCGCGTTTTTGTTTATTCATTGTTGTGGAGTGCTTTCATTTGTATTGTGGTTCCCGCTTTTTTTTTGTATTGCAGAGGCAGAAAAATGTCGTATTCAAAATGTTATTTTAAAACGATTACTTGTTTTCATATTTGTTGCGGTCCTTTGGTGGGATGAAAACATAATTAATTCAATATGTTTTTTTAAAAATGAATATGTAAGCAAATAAGATATGTTTAATCTTACACCGATCGATAGATTCACTTTTGTAAAAAAATAATAAGTTAATTCGTTTCTTTATGTCATGTTTTTGTTTATTATAGCGGTATGAGTAAAATAAATAACTAATTTTGGTAAGACTTCGGAACTAATTATAATACTTTTTTTGCAGATTCCTTATGTTGCGATGAGGAGTACAGATTAGTTCGTCACCTCATGCAAAAGTATGATGCATCAGTTCGGCCCGTGGAGAACTCTTCGCATCCTCTCCTTGTGACATTTGGAGTTTCACTTCATCATATCATCGATGTGGTATGTGTTAGTTTGACTTATTATCTTCGGAGGAAATAAACTAACTAAAGTTAATGTTAACCTCTTCTTTTTCTCCACCATATTCCACTAGGTGGGGCCGGCACAGCTAAATTTTCTCTCCCATTCTCTGGTATTTAATATTATTATAACTAAAGTTAATGTTAACTAATGTGCTTAAAACATTATGACTTAAAATACCTGTTGCTGGCACTAATTAAATTAAAAAGTTAAATCGTCTAGTACAAAATTTTCATGTTGGTCCTACTATATTGTTACTATTTTCTCGAACAGTGAATATAAAACTTCTTAGGCCACGAAAGTAAAATTAAAACAGCCCATAGGCTTGGACTAATTATGTGAGAAAAAGGCGGTTCAGAGTTGGTTCTTATACAAACAATATAGCAAGACTCACGATTAAATTTCTGTGGGTAACGTTTTAATAAAGTAGTAAATAAACAGGGGAAGTTTTACGAAAAGTTTCGAGAGAAAATCATGACAAATTTAATATCACCAATGTTAGTAATGTTGGGTTTCCATGTAAATTAAAGTATATCGCTCTATCGATCGCTAGTGGCGAATTAGGTAAGCAATACAAAAATCTTATAAATTACATTTAAACCAGCAAAGTCACTGTGTGTTTCAAGTGACTTGTATTTAGGGCAATCCTAAACATAAAATTTTATAAAATATGATCATTTTTAAATGTGGGAACACACAAATAAGTATGGCAACAAAGATGAAAGTTGCAGTAGCACAAAAATTCTGGTCGTGCACGTGTTGTAAATTAAGAAATAAATAAGAATTGCTCTGAATCTAGTTTTTATTGAAGCTAGCACACAAAAATACAGTCCACGCTCTGAGCAACTTGAGCAAAGAGGAATGATATTTCACATCACGGTAACAAGTGAACGCTTACGTATATATTATGGCGTTTGAATAAATGTTAGTAGGCAGAGGAGGGTGGAAATTTCCTTCTCGATTCGAACACTTTATTTGATTTCACAGGTACGTAGCATTTGGGATTAAATCACGATTCTACGACTACGTAACTATTTCCATTTACCCTTCATACAATACGTTGGTTTTTTTCAATAAAAATGTTGTTTGAATTTTTGCTAAGAATTCTTACCGTATCAAAAATAAACTTATGTTATTTGGAGCGATGTAGGTATATCATAAGAGACACAATACTTTCTGTTACTATTTAATGCGAATATATTTGAACACACCATAAGTATTATTATTGGGGCTTACATATGGTTAGGTAGGTATTTAGGTAGGTATCGGCCTATTTCTGTCGTGATGCAGTTGTGTTCTGGTTTCAAGGATAGGACACCGTTGTGCTATTAAAACTGAGACTTAGAACACATATCTCAGCGTGGGTAGCGGAATTTATGTTGTAGATGTCTATGGGTTTCGGTAATCACCTAATATCAGGTGAGCCGTGAGCTCGTCCACCCATCTAATTAATATATAAAATGTATGTTCAATACAATTGCAATCATCTCGTTTCTCAGGATGCTGGCGGCGTTCATTTGTCGTATAAAGACCCTTGTATTCAATTAACACTAGGTAGTCGTCCCCTGAGCTTCTCACCGGAGCTTCTCAACTGATCGCGATTCCGATCCGGTAGTAGATGCATTCGCGAAGCAGCTGTACATGAGCTGTTAGGTCTCTTTCGAACGCTCGGGCATCTGTTAGCAAATCCCACTCCTCCTGGCTGAACCTTTGCTCGCCCGGTCCTGGTGAAGGTCTCTGGGCTACCAGTACCTATGCATTCCTCCATAAAAAAAACCTAGGTGGCCGTGGTCTTATACCATGGTCTATAGTAATCTAAATCGTGGTCTATATGTAATAAAAAAGCACTATTTTTTTGTATTTTTTTTGTTTTTTATAAATTAACAAAAATGGATTCTTCTAAACTAGACGAAACAGAAAGGCCGATCAGCCAGCTGCCCCTGAACTCAAAAAACAATTATGTATGCATTCAGTGCAAGGTTACGAGCACATTTCAGTGAAATTTCCTTTGAGAGAGCTTCACTTTATACTTTATCCATATACCTGTAGAATTAGGATCGTGGCGCATAAAATAAAATTGATTCACGATTGAAGTAAGTACCATTATCCCTTTTAAAATTTACCCTATTAATATAACTTAAAATTAACTGACAACTATTTTACACCTCGCTCATGCAATCGTCCTCGCCATCTTGTTTTTTCCTTGTTATGATTTTCTCCCTTTTTATCGTTTTCTCTCATTCGCACCTTAATGCTACGTTCCACAGTCATTTCATATGTTCCGTTCTTACCCATGCTGTATACCTAAATATTTCGTGCTAATCCTCCAGATATCTGTGATACAGATTACATAATTCATTCATAATACAATTAACTAATATTTTAGCCAGCTTTTAAATGTTCATCATATTGAGAATCGCTAATATATACGACTTTTGGAATTGCTAGAGCACAATTTGGAGATAAGATATGAAAAAATTTTTTATGAAATAAGTAAATTAAAACCGAATATAATATGCAGGAAGAAAAGCTGGAACGAAATATAAAATGAATTGGGTTTAAAAGAAATGTTAGAAATACTTATAATATTTAAACTGGTTCAAGCTGAGATAATCATTCTAAATATACAATAAAATGCCAAGGATAGGACACAAAAATCTGCTCTGACAAAATAAAACAACAACAACAAAAACCCTTCAGATTCGTTGACCAAGGAAAAATGTATTGCAAGCCGTTGTCTCCCAAGCATCAATACCGCGTATACTTATTTCTTTAAAAAGTCGACCCGTATCACTCGGTATACGAACAGAACATTCGATTGTACAAGACAGTTAAGGTGAGGGACTTATTTAATTTGTAAAGTAATTATTTTCACGAGCGCCCCCCCCGTCACACCGTCTTCGACCGGTCGTTTTGCGGGATGTCGAAATCATTTTAATTCCAAGATGTTTGTCTCCTAAAAAAAATCGTTTTATCGCGATGGCAATTTAAACAGTTTTTAAAGCTCAATTTAGCTTTTTTTTGTGTTTTAATTTAGGTCTGTGTTCAATTTTACTAAATAAGCGGTCCGTTATTAATTATGAATTTTAATTTTAAAAGAAATATCTTGTTACGAGCGCATTGTTTGTTTCTTTTTGATTTTGAAATCGTGTAATTGATTAGCGACTTATAGAGCTTGTTGAGAGTCGGTGTAGATCGGTTTTCACTTCCTTATTCCTGTCGCGAAGCAACCGCGCGTATCGATTTTATTTTAATTATTGTAGATTGCTAAAAGAGTTATCTACCAACCTGTTGTTAGAAGGTTAGTGGAAGCTATAATTATAATGATATAAATGCTCATACTAAAAACTCCCATTGCATTTTAATTTACGATTTAAAATCGATAGGCTAGGAAAGTCAAAGAAAATTTTATTATTACTACAGCCTAAACAATACAGTTTTTTTTAATGCACAAGCTGTTATAAAAATGAGGATGTTATATAAGATAATGTTGTATTGTACAGCAGTAAAAAGAAGTTTTAAGGTATTGAATGTAATTAGCGTAACCTGCTCAGTTTGCGTCTAAAAATAACTTTAATCTTCATTTCCATGAAGAACGCCTACGCGTCAAACCTAACGTTCATGAATAGACAAATACGGGTTAAGGGATTTAAAGAATGAATGGAAAAATTATAAAATGAAAGAATACCTCATTATAACTAGCACAATGGATATGTGGAAGTGAAATGCATTCATATGCTCTCAGCTCGATATTATTTTTTAGTCAACTCATTCACGAACTCTGAATGGGCTGTATGGATAGTAGGTGCTATTTTATGCGATTAAAACTTCCAAATAATAGAAATGTACCGCGCGTCATTTCAGTCTACTGATTAATCCATTTGATATTTGTCACCTAACACAATTTGTTTCTAATAAAACTAATAAAATAAAATGAGAATTGAATGCAATTTACTCTCTAATTTACTAATAACGTAATGAATTCGCTCGTCAAAATAAATAATTAAAAAAGACTAATCTCTTTTAAATCAAAAAGAAATGCCAAGTATTGTTGTGATAAAAAAAGCGAAAATTGTAATGAAATATTTTTTTGTTTTGGAATTTGGATTCAATATTGCACCTTTACACATATTTTATATTGTATCATGAAGTATTTAGTAAGTAATATATTTATATCTATACTAATACATAAATCTACAGTGGTTTTTACGGATGGTCCGTTATAACTACTGAACCATGCATCCGATTGACTTGAAACTTGGTATCCATGTAGAAAATACATGTACTTAATTGATAGGCTAATATTTATATGAGTGTTGGACTCCCTACACCAGTTGCGGGGGCGTTAATGATGAGAATCTTTGTGGGGGTGAGAAATAACAATGCTAATTTTAAATGCCAAGCGAAGCGGTCGGGTACAGCTAGTTATATTATACGTATATTACCAGTTCGTGATTTATGCGTTGACACGTCATTGAGCTCGGGTTAATTTGTAAAAAAAGATAATTGTGCAACACACACATACACAATCACGTACTCCTCATCGTTAGACAGCGGCTCGGCTGTGTCCGTCTGTTGCTGAAGTCGTTGCTACAGGTGGACCGTACGTCTGTCTGCAGTGGCGGTCCAGAGCGCCCTAGGCAATCACTTTATCGGCGCCCCTGTACCGGCCATAAATGGCCATCATAATACTATAAATTTTAACTAGTTGTTTTTGCAATTACGATGACGTTGTATCAGCAAACCTTAGACTTTAGAAGACCGGGACCGTTGCACTTACGCTAATGCGCTTATGAAATACAAACAAATCCGTAATATTGCATAATACGAGTATATCGATGCTTGTGCAATATAATCTATTATAGACTAGCTGACCCGGTAGACTTCGTAGTGCCTCAATCGATAAATAAAAGACCTAAACTTTTTTATAAAATAAACTTAAAACAAACAAAAGGAATCCGTCCGACGGGGGACACATTAGAGGAAAAACAAAATTGTTATTTTTGTTTAATTCCGAGTATGTTCATATTTATCTCCCTTTTAAACCTTCTCTGGACTTCCACAAATAATTCAAGACCAAAATTAGCTAAATCGGTCCAACCGTTCTCGAGTTTTAGCGAGACTAACGAACTGCAATTCCTTTTTATATATCTTATATAAGATTTAGATTATAGATCAGCATTTAGTTCTTAATCGTCGATATGTTATTTTCTTTATTTATTTAAAAATTCTGAGCTCGCGCGCCCCTTGTAACTACACGCCCCTAGGCACGTGCCTAGGTTTGCCTTACGGATAATCCGCCTCTGCCTGTCTGTCTACAATGGCAGTAAAAGAAAACTTCACGTGCTGCTTCGGTAGGCAGTACAAATTGTCATCTTCGCTTATTGGGAATAATATTTTGATAAACAATCCAGTTGCAACAACCATACATTAAACATGGATGGAACTCGTCAAACATTCTTAATTAATTTAGCTATGGCATTTATATGTATAATTTAGTGTCACGAAACTTTAGCAGAACAAAGATGCCTATAACCTGATTGGTCCTGACGATTCGGGTAGAACTCCTTTTCTAATCGTTTCATAAAATTAGATTTTCCAAACTTAATCTAAGTGAGACTACAATAAAGCAAATCTTATTCACTTGGGTTCAAAAGATCCTCACATGGCGAACAAATAATGAGATCGTCAGTACAAAAACCTTTGTAAGCTCTAAGTAAATTAAACTTGGGTATCAAACCTAATTTCCATCAACCAAGTTTAATAATACGCTTCGTGACTGAAAAAAAGATGAAGCATCGCACTATCTCTGTCACACGCCGGCATACTAACGATATGACGTCATTCGTGGTAATAGTATCCGTTCTTTGTAACTTAAATAAACCTACCGCCTAATAGAATGATTTCATTCATTTCGAACGATTAACAAATTTCTTTGTATTTTTAGACGTTCTTTTGTCCTTGCCAATTTTTTATTTCAAAACGGGATGCTTAGTCTTTGTGTAGTTTACAGCATCATGCGGGCTCACAAAAGCTTACCACCATTATTTACGTCACATCAGATTTGATTTATAAAACACAATGTTATTCCTTCATCGTAGAATTCATTGGTCAATACTATACCTACGTTTTTGCTTGATAAACATCATTCTTCTTAATATTAGGTACGGATTCTTCTCCGACTGATGAAGCCGCGTGGGCTATGCACCCACAAAGTGAACCGCCGACAAATTGAAAGTTGCGGGGAACTGCTGAAAGAGGGCAGTGTAAGGCTAGATAGTATGGCAAAGTTTGGGGGAGGCTAATGTCTTGATGCTTGTAGGTTGATGATGATAATGACGAAGGCTTAAATAATAGGATGATTCTCAAATATAATTGAATGTAGTACAGTGGAAATGACTTATACATGAAATACGACTAAAAGAAAAATTTGTATTAGTTTGATAATCTGTTTGTATTTTGATTTCAATAGATAAAATATTCAAGTTGTAGTACACTTTCTGATAAGGCATGTCTAATAAATTGCCTATTTCAAACTATAAGAATACTAGTGAGGGTATTACCTTATCAGCACACCGTATTTAATATGATGGCAAGGTCTTATGACTTTGAAAATTTCCGTTGTTGGTTCGACTTTTTAAATGATTATAATTATAATAAGAACTACGTTTACTGGTTACTCTCGACGAAGAGTCTAAAGTCTAATCTACAGTTGCAAAGTATTTGAATTGTTTCGAACTGCTCTGGGGTAGACCGGTGATATATAAAATAAAAGAGTGGACTGTATTATTTGGTAAGTTTATAAAAAGAGTAAAACAAGATGAAAAACAAGTAAGTGTCGCGGGCGGCGTTGCTGCATGAAGTGACGAAGCCGGTGTCAATCCGCTACCCCGCGCCGCTGTCTTCCTCCCGGCGCCCGAGCCGCGCGATCGTCGATGTCCGTGCATCGACATGAATCATTGGAAATAATAATATTATATTATAATAATAATAAAACGCGACTTTAATGCCTAGAAATTCTTTTAATTATGTTTATTATTAATATTATAGTTGAGATATTCGTTCGCCAGGAGGAGAAAGATCAGCTGTTAACAACAAACTGCTGGATTACGCAAATATGGACGGATTTTCATTTGCGATGGAACACTAGTGACTTCGACGGTATCAGCGTCATTCGAATACCATACGAGAGGGTCTGGAGACCAGACATTATTTTGTATAACAAGTAAGTAAAACCGCAATAGCACTGTATTTTTTTTATTTTCAGTTATACATCGTATTCATTTTTACTGGCGCAATTTCTTATTCGTATGTATTTTCGCTCAGCAATGCCGATACGTTTTACGCAGAGAGATAATATTTGAATTTCTAAAACATGTTTGAGATGAGTGAAATGGATATTGAGACATTTGTAGATTCCAATATTCACAGTTATTTTACGTGATCAATCCATCACCGTAAAAGTGTTTTTGCTGGAAACCGTCATATCCTGAATATTTTAACGGCGTAACTAAGAGTTATTCATTGTCATTCATTGTTTTGTAATAACTTAGAGTAAGTAGGTAGGGCTCCGGTACCAATTTAGCACCAGGTGCGCAGCGAGCTCACTGGCCTATACGTCTGATAAGTAATTAAAGATGATACAGGGTAGATACAGGGAAGATACAGGGTGCTTGGAACTAAAAAATAAAACCAAAACTATGTACAGTATGATTTTTTATCATGTGGTATTCAACAATCATAATACATAAAGAGAAATTATTTTTCAAAAATTACTTCATCGAAATGTGCTCAATTTCGTTCCTGTAAATGATGACAAAAATTTTCTATTACTGCGCGGCAAGTAAGCTCTGTAATGTTTGACAAAGTGCATTCTCATTGATTTGATTTGGCTTGCAATTATACGACCACAGCACTTATAACAGTTAGCCTGGTTAGGAATTAGTAGAAGGGTTTAAAAAAGGTTATTAGAGAACACTACAACACTATCAAATCGGGAGCAGTTATTATAGATCGAAATGGCTGAGAAAGTGTACAGTGTATTCTGATTTTTAGTAGATTAGAATCCTTTCATGATCGGTCTTCTGACCGTTGAAACAAATACATGGTGTATTATTTGGACCGTGTAAAAAAAGGGAGATAAGCCATAGTGCTAGGGATTTCTAGGACGACACCACTAAAAGATTACTTTCGAAATAGATTGTACTATGTTTTCTAGATTGCATTCAATGTAACACATTTGAAAATAACCATAGACTACTAGAAGTTAAAAGTTTCAGTAAATCATTGAAATGGTTAGCATTTCGTAAAAATACCTATAAATATGTACTAATTTATTAGAACTATATAGTTAATTCAGAGATGACGTGGCCTAAACGAGAAGACGCTTCATACCGAGCGATGCGACAATGCCGACTTTTAAATCCCGCGGGTAGATACTAATTTATCTAATGAATATGATGTACTTGATTTATGTGCACAATAAAAATTTTAACCGCAAATTAAATGCTTAATTACTCGAGATAGACCTCATGTTACAAGGTAGGTTGTGGTATTCGAGTGATTTCAATGGGCTCCGGACCCACTTAACACTACACGATCCATCTTCACCCATTAATGCAATAAAAAACATTTTTGTTAATTCGCATTTGTGATTCGTAAAAAAAAAAACAATAAAATCCTTTGGAATTTTCGCACCTGTGTAGCGTAGCGTACTGAAAATATATTGGACAATTTCAATATGTGGAATGTTCCGCAAAAGTTTGAATCCACCGGAAAGTAATCTTGTTTGACTGGATTGATTTTTTATGAAAACCTAACTGGGAGCCAGACGTATTGTAAGCCCGCGAGGGTATGTACCCTATAGACACAACCCACTGAGTTTCTCGCCGGATCTTCTCAGTGGATCGCGATTGCGATGTCTGTGATAGATTCAGCGGAATTGCTCTTGCTATAGCTAGTATTAGTAAGTTCTCTCAAGTTGAGCGCCGTGAGCCCACATACCTGTCCATGCGTAGTTGGAATAGTCCTTTAGGCTAGCAATGATTAAGAATGAAAAAAAGGTTTGTGCTACTGACGTGCGCTGGCTTGGAACAGTTTTTACGACAAATTCGTTGAGACTTAGATCTCAAGTTTATAGGCAGTTAGCAACATTCACGATCTGATGTCCATTGGCCTCACTAACCACTTAACACTAAGTGAGCTTTCCAGTCATTTATCCATTATGAGCAAAGAAAAAGAAAAGCTAATTTGAATGAAACCTAGAATTTAGCTCGACGGACTGTTCAAAAATTTGTCAAAAAAGGTAATTATAACAACATGGTCCAATCGAAGTAACATAAAAAATTTAGATATAAATTTAATATTGTGTCATTTGTTTTTAAATAACTTTAATGTTGTTAACGTTTTTTGTAATTAAGTTACGAACTGAGATAGATAAATTCGTTTCTCGTAATAGCATTCTCGTTAGATGGTGACATAGACACTGGAATTTACGTCATCATTTTCTTACAATTTAATGGTTGTAAGCTTTAAAATAAATGGTGATAACTATAAAGTCAAAGCAGAAATTTTCATTATAGCTACAAAATAACACTGCTATTAATCAAACATTTAGAAGCATCGCGACGGAAGATCTTAAATTGACGGAAATACCTACAGTTTCTTTTCAATTCTTTTTTCTTGGCCAAAAAAATGTTTCCATTACGAAATGTTAGGCAAAAAAAGTTTGATATTTTAGAGAAGAAAAGTAATTTCCAGTTGAAATAAAAAATAATTTTCGGTTTCCTAAAAGATTTTTTAGCTTGAAACGATTTTAGTAAAATGGAAATCTGTTCCTTTTTTTTGCAAAAATGGGTCATGTTTAGAATATAATAATTATTATCACAAAACGTTCATTTGTCACAAAATGCAGTAAATTTCGGCAGAGCTGTCTGCGAATATCATTAATAATGTGAAGTAAACCAACTCGGCAAAGAAATCTCGTTACAAAATATATGTAATATAATGGAAGACAGTGAGAGAGACATATTCCTAGATTATGGTAGGCAAATCTGTAGAAAAACAATAAATAGAAATAAGTAGAAAACCTGACTATGAGGGCCAAATATATTAAGTATATTATGACTACATAGTATTAAGACTAACAAACTAGGGGTATAATAGATGTGTAAGTAAATAATGTAGTAAATTAAAAATTGTAACATATTAATTGTAGATAAGATTTAAATATTCGTATATAAGCAATAAAAAGTAAGAACTTAGATAGTAAGAAAGTACAATGTAAGAAATTAGAAGTGTAATTGTGTTAGCTTGTATAGAAAATAGTGCTCGTTAGTAGTAAATAATAAAGTAGCCCCACCTGTAGATCATAGAAAAGAAGGATGAAATAAAAGTATTAAGAGTGAAGTGTTGAAGTGTGAATGAAGACATGGAACGAAAGAATGAAAGTATAAAAGGTCTCTGCCGTGGTCTGTGACCACTATGACGGAGGGTATGGTAGAAAAGCAGGTCCAACACCCTGTGAAGGCGGGTGCCTGTCTTATATATATAAACTCACTCATAAACAAATAACTTCGGAGTGCCAAAAAGTAGGTGCTCAAAAATTTATGTCACGAACTCGAACAAATATTAATTATGTAAGTAACAGCGTTTTCTTTTTTATGAATTAAAATTAATTCGACATCTCGAACTCCTCTCCTGTTCCTCTGTCTCTGTTTTTCTTCTTATAGCCGTCTGAGGTTGGTTGGTTGGTGGGATTCGTTTCCAATCGTAAATCAATTAGGTCTATGGAACTGGTTTAAGCTTTATTCATCTCGTTATTACTTCATAGGAGTAAATATATTTGTATTGTTTCAGTGCGGATCCAAACTATCGTTCAGCGGTTATTAATACGAACGTAATAGTTAAGTACACTGGCGAAGTGACCTGGCTGAGTCATGGGATTTATGTGTCTGTATGCGATATCAATGTGGAGCAGTTCCCTTTTGATGTGCAACTCTGTACCATGAAATGGGCGTCTTGGACCTACGACGGATTTCAGGTAATAATTCCAATGAAACTTCTAGACTGTTAAAAAATTTATTTGTTCAATCAATAAATTTACTTTTTATCTGTGGGTATTTGTAGTATTAGTAGCTGCGAAGGCTTGAATTATATATACATGTATTTAATTTCTTTATGTACTACTTTCTGGTATATTTATAATAATATTTGTGCTGTATCACGAATAATACGGGGCAGCCGGCGAAGCTAGTCTAAAAAAAGAAGCCTAAGTTACTCCTTATATCATCAGCTAGCTATCAGTGAAAGTCTCGTCAAAATCGGTCCATCCGTTCCAGATACTAGCCGGAACAAACAGACAGACAAAAATTGTAAAAAATGTTATTTTGGTGTATGTACCGTATATATATTCATATTCGTGTAGTAAAAAGCGGTTATTTCAATATTACAAACAGGCACTCTAATTTTATTTATATGTATAGATAAAGAAAAACATTACATATATTTAAAAAAATGCAGAACTAAATTAGTTAGCATGCGAAATATACTACTGAACTGCTTTCGGTTGCATGTTGGTTACAACTTCTTAATACCTTTTTTTTTAAGGGATTTTATGACCTGGTAACTAAGACCTTTAAGTCATGTCTTATTTTAATTTATATTCATATTTTTATGAAAAATGATATTATGGAGTGAAATGAAATGAAGATGATTAATTTGAGACATTAACCAATTGGGATGAAATGAAATGAAATGAGATGATATGGGATGAAATATAATCTCAGTAAAATGGTGGTCATTTACTAAGATTTTTTCAGTAGACTTTTTGGAGGATCCCGAGAAGCTACGTCCAGCGGCTTTGTTTCATTTTCCCACATTTGTGCACTTTCACAGATATTAAACAGTTAATAAACCACCATTATCACACATTTAAACCTGAAGAAACACTAAATAGACAAAATAAAACAAATCACACAACTTCATTCCTCGCGTTCCCGCCAAAAAGTCTCTTAATACCTTAACTGAAATAATTACATACCTTCATATTTAAATCAAAATCATAAAATTGAAATAGATGTTTTACATCATAAAACAAAACCACATAAACGTTTCAAGGCTTGAACGATAACGCCGCAATAAACACATACTTTGTAATAAACAAAACGCTCCATTCATTACTTTAATGGAAGTCGGAATATAAAACACGAAACCGAATGAAACTGTAAACGGGAACAAAACAAACGGTTAGTTTTTCACGACACTTGGTTTTAACAAGGCACGTTTCTGTTTAAAAGAATTCTTGCGCAACGGAGGAGAGCCTTTACGAATTTTTGTTTTGGTACATTTTGAAATCATTCGTATTTTCAAGAAACGATTCTTGTAGAAATAATGTAGGACGCAACGAAGCTCGCTTGTTTTTAATGAGAAGTCGGTACTAATTTTGCGTTGCTACTACCTACTTGTTTCCTTAATATTTGTACAGTTTTTAATTATGTCGTGAACCGGTTTTGCCTTTCTTTTCAATCTGTATGTGACAAAGATGCAGAAATGACAATAAGTTTCTCAGTCATCAATCTTATTTCATTCAGGCATGAACGCTGTCCGCAGGCTAAGGCGTAAGTCTAAGATCATAGAAGATAAAGATGGCCTTGTTTCCCTACCCTGCCTAATAAAATACGTTATTGCTACATCTGCCTGATCTGGTATAATCTAATCCCAAATACTGAATATCATGTAAATTTAAAACATTTATATTTACGCCAAGAAAATAAATAAAATATAATTCATAAATAGTTTATTCCGAAAGGCCGGGAAAATTTTAAAACAAAACCAGGATTACAAATTAGCACACTTAATTGGAGATCAAGACACAATAGAAAATGTAATTTAAGGAAATAATAATAAGGATAATTTACTCGACGGTGTTCTGTTTCATTCATATTTTTAGTTAAGTGAAACTGATCAATTCAAGCAATTAATTATCTCAATAATGAAATTTAAGTAAATGTATTAAATCGTTCTAATTGTTTCACCAAGAAAACGATGAGGGAGGAGGGAGGAAGAAAGATAATGGTTACAAAGAGAGGCACTGTCGGTTAGTAGTAATCAATTCTGAGTCAATAAATTTGAGAATTATGACTTATACAAGGGCGGGATGATAAGTAACTAGCTTAACAATAAAACACTTAACTTTTCGTGATAAAATTAATTTTATTTTTCGACGTAGTCTCCGTGAACCTCTACGTACTTATTCCATCTTCGTTCTAAAGCAGTAATGCCTTCCATAAAATTATTTCTTTCGAGGCCTGCAAAATACTCCTCTACAGCGGCTATGACTTCATCATTTGTAGCAAATTTCTGTCCGCCCAAAAAAGTTTTAAGCTTAGGGAATAAGTGGAAGTCTGATGGCGCTATATCAGGCGAATAAGGTGGGTGGGATAGCAAATCATACTTCAATTCGTTGATTTTTGCCATAGCTTTAACACATGTGTGGTGAACCCTAGCGTTGTCTTGGCGGAAGATGATTTTTTTTCGCCAAATCTGGTCGTTTTTGCTGAATACACTGATGAAAATTATCTAGAAGATTAGCGTAGTATTCTCCATTAATCATTTAACCTTTACGAAGGTAATCTATCATCAAGATCCCATCTCCATCCCAAAAGACGGAAGCCATCACTTTTCCAGCCGACTTTACAGCCATGGCTTTTTTGGAGCCGGGCATCGCGATTGCGTCCACTGTTTTGATTGAATTTTTTATTCTGGCGTGTAATAACGAACACATGTTTCATCTGTTGTTACAAATCGACGTAAAAAATCGGCATTATTACTCTAAAACGGTCCAGACATTCTTTTGACTTTTGCACCCGAATCCTCTTTTGATCGTGCGTAAGCAATCGCGGCACCCAACGGGCCGATGACTTTTTCATATTTAATTCCTCACTTAGGATATAATGTACCCGGTCTTTTGAGATACCTATAGTATCAGCTGTTTCAGATAACTTCAATCGTCGATCTGTTAAAGCCATATTATGTACTTTCACGACCATTTCCGGAGTCGTGACGCTTTTTGGACGTCCGGGGCGGGCTTCATCTTGGACACACGTACGACCGCGCTTAAACTCAGCTACCCACTTTTTTACTGTGGCATAAGAAGGAGCAGCACATTCACCTCAAGCATTATTTAACACGTCATAGATATCTTTCCCCTTCATGCCCTTCATATGAAGAAACTTTATCACCGCTCTTTGTTCAATTTTATCCATTTTGAAAACACTTGATGAAATATATTTTCAAATGACAAAAAATTAATAAAATTTTCACGCCACCAAATTCAAATTTAGAACACAGGTAGCTAGAGATACGAATTTAAAAATGACATATATATTTTTTAAATTTTAACTTTTTAAATAGTAGAGACTAGTTACTTATCATCCCGCCCTCGTACATTATGTTACCGATTTATTACGAAAATATGTCGTACTTAGCTGAAATTTAGGTTAAGAGATTCCTGAATTTGAATATGAAAAGAGACCCTAATGCAAAACATTCCTAGACAAAAAAATATAGTTATAGTTGTAGTTACATAATTTTTGTGGCTCGCTGTGACGAGATTTTATTTACCTAATGGTCAGTTCAGTCTGGTAAGCAAATGAATGGTTTTGTTGTAAGTTTTCTTCAAGGAAATAACTCGTGGCATTCAAGTGACAGTTTTTACTATTTCATCATGTAGCCTTACCCTTACAAGCGTGCGTGACGACCTGTCTTTGTATGTGTCATGTGAGGTTACTCTTCTCCCATATCTTGTGGGATTTTAAACCTTTGTAAGCCATCAATCACGTCATCAATACAAAATTGAATCAATAATTGAGATATTCCACGAACCTAGGTAGGTATACGATATGGCTCAAAGAATTATGAAGCGGAAATGACTGAGGGCCGATTATATTTCTGGTAGAATAATTGACTGCTTATGTCTTAGTCTCAATACAGCCTTAGGTATCACCTATTACCAGTGCTGTAAATCGTAATATTACATATGTATAGACCGGGTAATTTAGCACATTTAATTGCAAAAGGTTTTCTCTATTGCTTAAACGCGCATAACAATAATATTTTTCTTGCTATCATTTGGGCCATTACCGGTAATGATACCTCTGTTGAATGAAGAGTTTTTTGCATGTCGCAAATTATTTATGTTCCACCCAAACTACATTGTACAAATACGTTTCCATGTAATTTAATTTCATGCTCTCGAAACGAGGTTGTAAAGGTTATTAGTTCTGTTATTTGCGGGAACACCATTATCATCAACAATCTCTATATATAAAAATGAATTGCTGTTCGTTAGTCTCGCTAAAACTCGAGAACGACTGGACCGATTTGGCTAATTTTGGTCTTGAATTATTCGTGGAAGTCCAGGGAAGGTTTAAAAAGTGAGAAAATATAAAAAAAGCTCGGAATTATATAAAAACAAACAATTTTGTTTTTCCTTTGATGTGTCCCCTTGATGTGTCTTTTACTTATCGATTGAGGCACTACGAAGTCTGCCGAGTCAGCTAGTATTAAATAAATTACTTGTGAAATCCGGCCACGTTTTACATCGAGTTTCATGAGATATTAAGAACACGAAGTACAACTATTTAGTAAAAATAAAGTGTTTGTTTTGGATTCTAACGTTGCACGGAATGCGCCTCGTGGAAAACCCCTCTGCCCGAACAGAATCTCCATACCCAGTGGGTTGGTGTATGAGTTAAGATAAATATATACATTTTTTTTATTGCTTAGATGAATGGGCGAGTTCACAGCCCACCTGGTGTTAAGTGGTTACTGGAGCCCATACATACATCTACAACGTAAATACGCCACCCACCTTAAGATATAAGTTCTAAGGTCTACTGTTTCACGGCAGAAATAGGCGGGGTGGTGGTATCTACCCGTGCGAACTCACAAGAGGTCCTACCACCAGTAATTACGTAAATTATAATTTTGCGTATTTCATTAGAAAAATTGGTACTCGCCTGCGGGATTCGAACACCGTTGCATCGTAGATACGAATTCACCAGACGTCTTATCCTTTAGGCCACGACGACAACAGCATAGACATATCCTGGTGAAGCTGGAAAGGCCTCCGGGCCACCAGTAATCTCTCAATCATAAAAAAAAAAAACATATTATTATTATTGGGGTTGATGTTGACGATGCGCGGGTTTCGTCATCGGCCAGCTTTAACGGTAGGCAGCGGCTTGGCTCTGCCCCTGGCATTGCTGAAGTCCATGGGCGACGGTAACCACTCACCATCAGGTGGGCCGTATGCTCGTCTGCCTACAAGAGCAATAAAAAAAAAACTTCGGTAGCTTTTTTTTTTTCTTCTGTTTAATATTCATCTTCTTTCTTCTAATTTTTTCCCCTATTGTATTCCAACTAAATATCAGTAATAACACTATATTACTAATGGAACACGAACAAAAAACGACAAACGTGTGCTTAAATAGGGCTGGCTTACAGCTTAAATCATTATAAGTATAGAATAATGTTTCAAGGCCACCCACAACATGAAATGTACTTGAGATCCACGGTCATATATATATTTAATGATTTTCCCATGCTATATAATATACTCAAGTTCTCGACGAGGTCAGTGACCTGTAATATGTAATGTAATAAATAAAATTGGAGTGTCTGTTTGTAATATTGAAATAGCCTCTTTTTACTACATGCATATGAATATATATACGGTACATACACCAAAATAACATTTTTTACAATTTTTGTCTGTCTGTCTGTTTGTTCCGGCTAATCTCTGGAACGGCTAGACCGATTTTGACGGGACTTTCACTGATAGGTAGCTGATGATATAAGGAGTAACTTAGGTTACGTTTTTAAGACTAGCTTCGCCGATAATTGACAATAATCGCAGGTAACATCGCGGGACTCAGCTATCAATAATAAAATAATGTTTCCGAAGCGAAGCGAGGGCGGCTCTCTCAAAGTAGCAAATAAAACTCAAATATGACATTTCGAGCAATTTGTTTTCAAATGAGAAAATAATATGTACAGGTATAAAAATGTTTAAAAAATAAATGTCTTTTTTTAATGTTCAAACGTAAAAGTAGTTTAATCGAAGCAGTATCCAATTTAGCATAAAATTTTAATTCGATGTTGTTATTTATGTCTTCGCCCAGGGCTAAAGTGGCGATTTCGCGAAAACAGCCCATTTTTCTTATAATGTAAAGTTGCTTTAATGACTATCATTTAATTTGGTTATTAAGGTAAAACTACGTGTAGGCGGAGGATAGACGCTCGTGTGAACAAAAAGCTTTAAGCGAGTTAAAGCTTACTTGCGCGTTTCGTTTTTCCGTTTTAAATGCACATATTTAAATGTCACGTTAAAAACCCCTTTGCAGCGCGTCCGTTACATGTTTTTCCTCAAAGGACTCATAGGTGTCCTTGTTGGAAAAGTGTATTTTTTTTTCTATGAAATGTTTTTTTTTGAGGAATGGTTTTTTGTTGTGCAAATTTAATTAATGCTGTAAACAGCTAGAAACTGTATGAGTTTTCTCTTAGGCACTAAGCAAAGCTACGAATTCGTTTAGGTTTTCACATTTTGGTTTTTATTTTATTGATTAGGTAGATTAACAAGCTCACGACTCACCTGATGTAAAGTGGTTACCGGGCGTGTATACATCATAACATAAACGCCACTCACTCTTAGATGTCGAAATGAGGTCGAAAACTTAATTGCATTGTATAACGTCTGTCTCTGCCTGGTCATCCAACCTGGAAATAGACATAATGGCGGTACTACCTACTCTTCTGGACTAAAGTCCTCTTTGATTTCTTTCACGCAACGTTGTACAACACGACTATGTTCACAAACATAATTTCATTAATGCTGATATTTTGGTTAGTCGTTATAAAGTTTTTTTTTGTGTGTCGAATCTAGAAATTTATACAGCTCTAATAAAGCTGATCCTGAACAAGGAAATTTAAATAAACTTCATTTTATGACCATTTTTTAAACATAACATACATAATTATTTAGGCATGAAATAACCATGTGGTATACGATTGTCGAATGGGGTAACCCAGAATAACAAGTGTTTTTTTTTTCATTCCTAGTTGGATTTAAAAAAGCAATTCGACGAAGGTGATACTACCAACTATCAAACCAACGGTGAATTTGATTTGGTCAGCTTCGAGGCTATCAGACATGATCAGTACTACTCTTGCTGCGTTGAACCCTACCCTGATATAACGTATGTAATTAAGTTACGTAGGAGACCGATGTTCTACGTGTTCAACCTTATTCTCCCATGTTTACTCATCAACGGAATTGGTAAGTAATCAACATTTTTTTCATTACTAATACTCTTATTATATAACAAGCGGCCCGCTCCGGCTTCGCTCGGGTCTTTAACAAAAATTTCAACGATATTTGACGTTGTTTTATTTTTTTTAAATAAAAGAACGCTTATTGTGGCATAACTATAATAGTTAGACATATGCTGTCGCGACACTTTTTGTAAATAATAATGTGTTCTACAAAGCCGTAGTATATTATTTTATTCTATCATCAATGGTTTTCACAGGGCACGCGATTTAAAGAATATTTTAGGTAATTTTTTTACACCTTGGGTTACATTATTGGAGTTTTAGTAAGGATCCAAAATTTTTTTCGAAAAACGTTATAGCCTATGTCACTCGGGAATAGTGTAGCTTCCAAACAGTGAAAGAATTTTTCAAATCGGTTTAGTAGTTTCGCAGCCTATTCAATACAAACAAACAAATCTTTCCTCTTTATAATATTACTAGCGACCCGCCCTCGCTTCGCTTCGGAAACATTAAAACACACATGAAACCAAAAAAATAAAAAAATAAAATTAAAAAAAGTAGCCTATGTTCATCAGGGACAATGTCGGCTTCTAATGGAAAAAGAATTTTTCAAATCGGTCCAGTAGTTTCGGAGCCTATTCGAAACAAACAAACAAACAAACCTTTCCTCTTTATAATATTAGTATAGATTAGTAAAGATACCTGTCCTTAAATGATGCTTGTCAATCTGATGGTTCTTTGAAAAATGATTACTCTTAGCGCTAAGATCCGTACTATTGTACTTTATATTTATTTATGTAACTTTATGCACAAAATTACATTGGTGCACTTAATGCTTAAGGCCTTCTGTATCAGTCGACAAAGACTCGGTCTGTACAAGTCTATTTTTGTATTTAATGTTGTTTTTTTTACTGTTATGTACAAATAAAACTTATTTTACTGTACTCTAATGTATTGCCTATGGCTTACATAACAAAAATGTAATATTCCTTAGGACATCCTGGTATTATTTATTTTACAATATCCATTTGATTCTATGGAATGGTTCCTATGATTACATCCTCCTTTGGTGACAATAATCCAGAAAAGAGATGATCTAGTTACTATCCAGTTTCGGGTGTGAACAAAAAGAAGAAATCTTTATCCATTTGTTCAAGTACAATGACAGTATTAAGTAAATATACTTTGCCCACAATATGTGCGTTGGAATATGTGAGGAATTTCTTAATCTGAAGAGACATCAAGTTGTCTTTGTGTTTTTTTATGAGACCGGCTTTGAATTGGATTTTTTTTATGAATATGTACGTTTTGGAGATTATATTAAAGAAAATGATAATTCAGTAGCTGATATTAATCAAAATCAACTATCAAACTTCGGGGAAGAAATAAGGGCCCTTACATGAAAACCGAATGAGAATTAAAAAGGTGTTTTGAAAAACAAAAAATCGTCTGGTTCCAAGCCATCAACCATTCTTTACCATTAAATTCGCACGTCCAATTCGGGGAACCGCTTTTAATAACGACTATACAAACAATAGACAAGAAAGGAACGTGATTTTCGTAAATTTTCATCTCGATAAAATTACAAGTTAAACAATCTTTCTTTCGAAACTTAACGAGACCCTGTTAGCGTTTAAAGGCCTAACCTTTCAAGGGCTCGGTGGAAACAAGCGATCCACCGTTATCGAGTTTAGTTTAAGCAGCTGACAGCTTTTGTGTACATTACCAATGTTTTCGAAAATTTAAGTGACATTTATACGAAATGGTTAATAACTCTGATGGTTTTTTTTTAACAATTTGTTAGCTCACTGTAGGTAATATTTAAAACTACTTATAAAGTTAAAACCCGCTTTTTTATTTGTATATATATTTTTTTCATTTAATTTTTTTTTTGTGTATGCATTTATATCATTTCCGATGTGTCGATAATTAACGTCAAACGTCGGAAATAGTTGTATGTTAATTAAAAAAACAGATTTATACGTAAAGTAGTTTTAATTATGTCTAATACTTAATTACTATCACCTTACAGTGTTCCTTTATTAAATTATATTATCGGGTAAAGCCCATAGAAACATCAAGCTTTGGAATAATAATACTCTCTATAATAATTGCGAGCTAGTACCTATGTATGAATTGTAAGTATGATCAAAGCAATTAAAAGCTCATTAATTTTGAAGCACTCCTTGTTTTCTACGTGCCGTCGGAATCCGGAGAAAAAGTGACATTGGGGATAAGCGCATTATTATCCATGACCGTCTTCCTGATGACAATTAGAGATACATTACCGCCAACTGAAAAGACTCCGCTTATAANTGTTATCGGGTAAAGCCCATAGAAACATCAAGCTTTGGAATAATAATACTCTCTATAATAATTGCGAGCTAGTACCTATGTATGAATTGTAAGTATGATCAAAGCAATTAAAAGCTCATTAATTTTGAAGCACTCCTTGTTTTCTACGTGCCGTCGGAATCCGGAGAAAAAGTGACATTGGGGATAAGCGCATTATTATCCATGACCGTCTTCCTGATGACAATTAGAGATACATTACCGCCAACTGAAAAGACTCCGCTTATAAGTAAGATTATGTTATTATTTTGCAATTAGAAAAATACGTAACATAACGCCGAGATGTAATAGAAAGTGTTTTTATTAAATTTATTTCGATTTAAATATTTAAAGCTACAATGTTTCTCGCGAACTAGTAGGACAGTGCTGTAGGTTCTAAGCGATTTGTTAAAAATTACAATCTGTTTAGAATTAAAACGCTGTGGTAGAACTTTTTTCATTTCAACACTTTTTTTATTCAGCTTCTCTAGCTGTAGAATCTTGTTATTAGCTTTAGGATGTGTTATTTTTACATTTTAATGCAATTAATTTTATTTATGGCTGTAACATTCTTGAATTTGTAATTTACTAAACAAAAGAAAAACATAAATTTATTTTGCAGGTTTGTACTACGGAGTCAGCACGTGCCTAGTTTCATTTTCAGCTTCACTATCCGTGGTCACCCTCAACATATCTTACAGGCGAGTGTTTCATTATGGTGTTTATCTATAGATCAAGGATCTTGTATGAAGGCAAACATTAGTTAGCTGCTATCATAGAGTATTCCAAAAATAGCGCTTTGTTATCAAAATAACAATTTGTCGTTCTAGTGTATGTTTTCATGGAACCCCAAAGTTAAGCGCGAACACATTAAGCAGTCGCCTCTCGTAATTTCTCGAGGCGAAGAATTCCCCGTGTTAGTTCCATTTTAGTTGTGTTTCGCATACAGGGAAAATCATACAATTTTACTGAATAGAAATTTGAAAATAACTACAAAAAAACGATGCAACCTACGATTACTTCAAAATATAATAAAAACTGTATGGTTTAATAACCCGTTTTCTTTTATTGTCTACTAGCGACCCGCCCTCGCTTCGCTTCGGAAACTGTAATTTATTATTGATTGCTCCACTATTTAATGGATGTTATTATACATATAAACCTTCCTCTTCAATCACTCTATCTATTAAAAAAAAACTGAATCAAAATCCATTGCGTAGTTTTAAAGATTTAAGCATACATAGGGGCAGACAGATATAGGGACAGAGAAAGCGACTTTGTTTTATACTATGTAGTGATTTAACGACATTCGGCTTTCGTGATCAGAGTTGTTAGTGATTAAATCTAATATATTAATACGTGAAGCAAAAACTTTGTATCCCTTTTTACGAAAATTGCGCGGACGGAGGAGTATGAAATTTTCCACACTTATAGAGAATATAGAGAAGAAGTGCACAATGCTAATATTTTTTTAAAATAATGCATAAAAGATACATTAAATCAATAAAGAAAACATTACACACACTACATACCATGTATTTGACGCACACACGCATGCATACTATTTATTGTCAAACTTTTGTTCTTGACGTCTGTTCTCGTCAAATTGAGATTAAATATTGTTTGTCTTTGTTAATATTTTTTATAATGTAGTCTTGGCGAAATTTGTGATTATAGAAGTATAAAATACAATCATAATAGTGTACAAACTTACAATTCCAATTAATTATAGTCGAATTTCGACTACTGCGGGACCTCTAGTATATTTGATTATGTATACGATTCGCGAATAATAATATACACTAAAAGAAACTTGATTTCAACAAATAATTTAGTGATTTCGTGTAAATTTGGGGTCAGACAAATAGTAGTTGATATTCAAAACAAGAATAACGGCAAAACGGAAAATAATAAAATTGGCGTGGAAAGAAACAGAGGAATGTAGGCTTCGACAGCCTTACCGTCCGACCGAGCAAAGAATGACCTGAGTACTTCTTTTTTTGGATGAAAAGATTGCGGTTGGCCCGGAGGCTTTGCCGCTTAACCACGACGGATGACCTAGTACTCGATTGGGCGTTTGTTTTTATAGGGATCGGTAGGTGTCGCTTACTATTTTCAGTAAATTCAACTACCCGAAATAAATGCTCCTAATAATATATAGGAAAATCTTATTTTCTGTTCATTTCCAGAAACGAATCGAATAATAATAAGTCGTAAATATTATTTTTCATTTGCACACATTATTCTCCAAAACGACTGTTGATTCGGTTTTTCAAATGATATAAAAAGGTATATAACAAATGTTAAATTCGAACAAACTATTCGCATATCCTACTGTCACATTATAAAATTCAGATTTCTGCTGATTGGAAACATTAAATTAACGTTAATTGCTGTGTTCAACTTCTACGTCACGAATATTTATGACTCATTAATTATTCAGGCTGCTAATACGTAATTCGTATATCGATATTTGAACCAAACGATATAAATATTTTTAATTCGACAAAGCGACTTTTATAATAATATGAAAAGCAGCATAAGGCGTCTTCATATGTTTCAAATGAAATACAAAGCTGTCTGCATTTAAAAATAATAATCAAAAAGCGAAAAACAAGCTAAGTTACCAAAGGTTTCGCATATGAGGACATATTTATTTATTTATTTATACTTTTTGCACAAAATAAAACTTGTACACAGGCGGACTTAATGCCATGGGCATTCTCTTCCAGTCGACCATAGGGTGGTGCAGAGATAATGCATGGTAGGTGCATTAACAAAAGAATAACAAACAACAACAACAACAAAAAAAAAGAACAAACTCAAAACAAAAATCTTCCTTAAAATAACATCTCAGTATTATAGAACATATCAATCGTTCAATCAGTGGTTTTTAAATAGAATCAGTTAAACTACACACAAATATGTTTTATTTCTTTGTTTTACCACGCTTAACGTTTTGATTCGCGCACAAAAGAAATATTGTTATATTTTTTTCGTGGACACCTTATTGAATGATTATCCTTCGTCACCCTAACTGTGATGAAACGACTGACACATAATATGTCAGTATCCGTCAAAGATTTGGGCTATAGAGCGTGCCACGGAATTAGACAAATGCTCAAAAACTTTCTACCCTCTTCCGGACAGTGTATAATAATAAAGTAATTATTTTTATCTATATATTAATACGTGAAGCTAAAACTTTGTATCCCTTTTTACGAAAATTGCGCGGACGGAGGGGTATAAAATTTCCCACACTTATAGACAATATAGAGGAGGAGTGCAGAATACTAATATTTTTGAAAAATTATGCATTAATAATACATTAAACCATAAAAAAAATTATAAACATTACCATGTATTTGACACACTCTCGCATATATATGCCGTTTTCCAATTACAGCACAAGAGCGCATTATGCGGCATAATGCTCAACTAAGCTTCAGCATAATTCGGCATTGTGCGTTACTGAGTCGCATTATGCTCTGTAATTGGAAAACGGCCATATGCTCTTTTGTCAAACTTTTGCTATTGTAAATAGTCTGTGGTAAAATTGAGAATAGGTTATTATTGTTTATCTTTAATATTAATTGTCTATAGTGTAGTCTTGGCGAAATCTGTGCTTATAGAAGTATTCAATTAAATAAAATCGAATTTCGACTACCGGGCGACCACTAGTTAATTCAAACTCACCAATTCATTTTTGTCTCTCGTGACATATGATTTTATTCGTGTCAAGAGCGTGGTTTGCATGTTTTTAAAATCTCGCAATTGGTACGACCCGGTATTTTATTTTAGAGGTCGGTGAGGATTAGCTTAAACTGATTTGTGAAAATTTAAGATCCCTTAGATATCTACAGGGGGGCATAGAATGACTTTTATAATACTGGTGGTAGAGCTGGTAAACCAAATACAAGGTGCCATTATTCTAAGCTATCGCCCCAACTACGTTTTGGTTTGACGAATGAGACAATTGAAATACAATATTATACAAAACTTCGAATAAATATGAGGTGTCCAGGTTGTCATATCTACGAACTCCGGGAATAATCACTTAAATTAAATGAGTCCGCCTGCCGAAAATAAATAAATAACAAAACCACTTGAAATGTATGAAAACGCTGAAATTTTTTAATAATTACATTATCATGTTTTCATTTTAATAAAGGCATGCTCCGATTGAAATTCATCTCGAAATTTATATTTCGGTAATATCAATTTCGTCCTTCATTTATACTGAATAGAGTTAATTACTGGCTACAAGTTAACAAACAAGGGTTGAAACAGTCAATTTCCTCAATTTTCCTTTTGTTATATTGCTACAGATCTGGTTAAGAGAATTATACTTAAAACCTTGGTTAAAATTATGTTTGTTATTCGATATGATGTTTCACGATGCAAGACAAAAATGGTGATAAAACACGTTGGTTTAAGGAAACTACTCAGTCTAGAAAATGTAAGAAAAACACTTCAGCAGATAGGTAATAATCACAGCGATATTTAGATATCCATTTCTAACAAACATATTGTTACGCGCTGAGGTTCGGGATTAATAAAATTATTCCGAATAACAAGTGAATACTTAGAATACTTGAAACAAGCTCTTTAAAATTCTCAATTCGCTTCTTCCGCTTAGCTTCAGGTGATCCGTTCGCTGTTTCGCTTCGAGTAGTTCCGATTATTAACTGACTGCGTGCCATCTCTGCAACGCTTTTATAGTCGAGACGAAATCCCTAGAATCGTCGAGAATATTTCACAAAAGTCTAGTATTTTGTGTTTCCGCTATCTGACAATAGATGGCATTGTACTTCACGAGCGTTCTAGATGTTGGTAGATCCTTCGATATTCGTTCGATTATTCAGCGATAGATGGCGTTACTCTTACCGGCGAAACAATATTGAATGATTTTAAAAATAGAAACATAGTGATTTAAAGATGATGCTGTTTTTAAAGTAGAAGTAAATTCAATTCGTTTATCGGGACCTTAGATATATTGCTGGGCTAGTTCTGTATCTATCTTCGATTGAGGAGCGATTCGTGTGTCCAGACCCAATGTATGCGAACCCAATGCCCAAGCGAACTGACCGGCTATACCAAACTTACCTGGTCGGGACAAAAATTCACATACACAATATAAAAAAAAACATTAAGCTTATTAATTGATTAATACATACATACATATATAATGTATTACTAAATGTAATATGAGGATTTAAAAAATCAAATCGTTAATGTTTCTGTTTATATCCTGGAGCGCTATTTTTGGTATAAAATTTCAATATAGCGCTCTGCGTTGTCTTCGTAAATTTTAAATGCCTTTAACTGGTTTATCTCTGAACAGCCTTTAATATTGTTTTCATTTATGGTATGTATTTAAATGAAAAAAAAAAAACATATATCCACACAGTCGCCGCGCTGATTTACAATTTAGAAGGCTTTATCTAATTATGTAACGGAGTTTAAGTAGCTCGCGAAGGCTGTGGCTGTCCACCCGTGTCCACCCGTATAAGCAGTAATGCGTTTCGGTTTGAAGACCTTAGACCTTAGAACTTGTATCTCAAGGTGTGTGGCGCATTTACGTTTTAGATGTCTATGGGCTCCTGTAACTACTTAACACCAGGTGGGCTGTGAGATCGTCCACCTATCTAAGCAACAACAAAAAAAAAACAAAAAAATTTATTAAAAAGTGCTTTACGTACTGAAGAGTAATATTTTGAATATAATATATTTCTCGTAGAGGAGTGAGAGGGCAGCCTGTACCGGCGGTGGTGCGTGACGTCGTGCTACATCGACTCGCGCGCCTTCTGTTCATCAACTTCGACATTGACGCAAAGGTAACTAACTCCGTTTGAGAACATTGTGACTTCTATTCTTGAAACAGTGGTATCAACAATAACGTCTCACGTAATGTCAATCTTTTCACTGAACTATTACGTCACAAAATCGCGTACCAGTGCAGTGCGAAATTTTGTGATTTTACGTCTCATGTAATTTGGCTCGACAAAATGGCTCTAGATGGCCATGGATCTCTGGATGGAATGGATCTCTATGGCTGTAGATTCGACAAAATGTTCATTGAAAATGTATTATTAAGTTGCTGTTCTAAAATATATTACAAACTTTTATGTACGGAACAATTTTAGTAAATCAAATCTTTGAATCGAAAATCACAAATTTAAATAAAATAAACTTACATAAGTTACGTTCTCAAAGTAAAAAAAAGATGTGACAACTTTTCGAATTGGATTTGGTAATCTGCTGTAACCATTAAAAGTTCGTCGTGAATCGATAAATATTACGTACTAAACTTTGAGAAATCTGCGGCTTATGAGCTTATTTATAATTCTTTCGTTCGAGTTTGAATGTTAAGTTGACACTTTTTCGAACATTCAAAGGTTAAATCTTAAGTCCTAAGATTGACTGGATGTTCAACATTACGATGTTGGATAATGAATATTATAGGGACGGTTTTTTGTAACGACCTTACCGAATATAAAAAATACTGAATTTAAAAACTCACGTTCTCACTGATGTGCTTATGGTATGCTGAAAGTACTTCTCATTCGTCTGTTAAGCCTCTTTTTAGGTGCTCTTTAAATTTTATAATTCTTAATATCGAAATCGTATTTGACATTAAAATTGAGAGGTAAGTGCCTAATCTCAACCTTCAAGACTAAACCTAACGCGTGATATTACTACACTCGAGAACAATGAATCCGGGTCACTTAAAAAAACCTATAAATCTCGGAAACTAAGAATCCCTCCCCAATCACGCTTCGTTAGCTCAAAATTGCTCTCACAGAGGAATGGGAGAAAATTTATCAAAATAGTATAAGAAACTTGGTGTACAGCATGCCAAGCCACGTAAACGCAGTATTGGAAGCACGGGGAGGCATTACAAGGCAAGTATTAAAATTCAAGAAAATCAAATCGCTGTACAAAAATGTCATGTTTCCAATTTTGTTTTAAGGCGAGATCAGCATTTTTTTTTGTGTAATATTTTATTTTATTTTATTGCTTAGATGGGTGGACGAGCTCACAGCCCACCTGGTGTAAAGTGGTTACTGGAGCCCATGGACATCTACAACGTAAATGCGCCACCCACCTTGAGATATAAGTTCTAAGATCTCAGTATAGTTACAACGGCTGCCCCACCCTTCGAACCGAAGCGCATTACTGCTTCACGGCAGAAATAGGCAGGGCGGTGGTACCTACCAGCGCGGACTCACAAGAGGTCCTACCACCAGTAAAAAACCAGTAAAATTTTTAATAAATAAAATGTAATGACTTATAATATAAAATTTATTACTTTCATTTAAGGGGTATTTATATTGTCTATTAAACATCGTTTATTATATTAAGCTACCATTCTTAATTTCCAAGATTTATAGTTTCCTTTAGGTGACCCGCATTCATTGCTCTCGAGTATAGATTGTGAACGTACATCGTTAATCTTAACTTCAGTAATTTGATGAAAGTAATTGCGTCCTTTGGGAGCTTTTGTTAGAGCCGAATAAAAATGGGATGATGTGTTCATTCTTGCGCTGACTCGGTCATCTGGAATTGGAAGATGAGCGTGCGATGAAGGAAGTTTTTTTTTTCTTCAATCGAGTGGAAACGTACTGCCGTCTCAATGGTTTTGAAAAAGATTTCACGGCTCTTGAGGTCCAAAAGTGAGGTGAAGTACGGAGAGCAAATTCATTCTTAGGTCGCCCAGCCACTATTGTAATAATAACATCATTGAAATGTTTATTTGCGATTAACTAAACTTTTATTTCATACTAGCTGACCCGGCAGACTTCGTAGTGCCTCAATAGATAAATAAAAGACCTAAAATTTTGTATAAAATAAACTTAAAACAAACAAAAGGAATCCGTCCGATGGGGGACACATTAAAGGAAAAACAAAATTGTTATTTTTATTTAATTCTGAGCATTTTCATATTTATCTAACTTTTAAACCTTTTCTGGACTTTTACAAATAATTCAAGACCAAAATTAGCCAAATCGGTCCAGCCGTTCTCGAGTTTTAGCGAGACTAACGAACAGCAATTCATTTTTAGATATTTCATATATATATATAATATAATAAAACTATTATATATTTTTTTATTTATGGAATATACACATGTATACATATGTATATTGTAACTACTATATTTAATTAATTATAAAATAAAGTTAATATATTAAATTAAGCTAATCTTATCGTTGTCATAACTTTAGTACGGTCGTCAATCAAGACAACATGTAAATTTGTGTTTTCATAAGGATTTTCATATGTGTGACAGTGTGACATATGTCACTCGTAACACATTTAGGGAATAATTCTGTGGTACAACGAAATACGATGTTATAAGAGTTCGCAGTGAGAATGATTTATTACTAAAATGTTAGAAAGTGCTTCCAGAGTAAAAATAATCTTTTTTATGAATACAAAAATACGTTTCCTTTCATTTGGCTTTCGTGTTAAAAAGTTCGTTTTGTATTTATTTAACAATATTGGTCTTCAATTATCAGTAGAGTTTTTAATTAAATTAATTTTCACTCTACCGATTTAACTAACCTGAAATGGTGACTAAAATAATTTTTAAGAATTTTATTGTAACAAAAATCTTTTGTGAAATTGATAAAAAATATATGTAATTTCAAACTACTCTATTTTTTTTGCTGCAGTAAAAAGACATTATTCCTGTATCGCCAGAGTTCTTTTCAACTTTTTTATATTGGTACGACGAGTATCATAAAATTGCTGTATCACAGTGTCGTAAGATCATTAGTCGCAGTTTGGTAGGCAGCGGCTTGGCTCTGCCCCTGGCATTGCTGAAGTCCATGGGCGACGGTAACCACTCACCATCAGGTGGGCCGTACGCCCGTCTGCCTACAAAGGCAATAAAAAATAAATAAATAAAAAAGTCGCAGGATTTGGTCGCAGTTTTGGTCAATTGTATATTATTTAATTTCTTAGGGTGAAAGCAGGGCACAGAGCAGTGTGCCAGTGAACCCTCGCACAGGTTCGCGGTTGAAGGCAGAAGTTCGTTGCGATGGAGTACCACTGACTCCAGCCTCACCCAGATTTGTGCGCCACAATCAAAATCATCTAGGTAAGCTTTTAAATACCCCAAATGAAGATAGACACACAGATATACCCCAGATAAACACACGGCATGAATGATGAAAAATCTCAATTATATCTCACAATTAATATCAGTTGTCTACATAGCGCTGCTGTAGGGATAACAGCGTGTTATACAAATCAAGGACGCCAACATTTTTATTTCCGTATATACCGGTGGTAGGACGTCTTGTAAGTCGGCACGGGTACGTACTACGATCCTGTCGATTTCTGCCGCGAAGCAGTATTTCGTTCCAGTTTGAAGTTTGAAGTCGAACTTAGAACTCATGTCTGAAGGAAATTCGGACGCCCGTCGAATCAACAAAATTAAAAATAATGATCAATATGGTGCGATCTCTCTGAATGTGTTTACAATAAAATGGAGAATGAAAATGCGGTCGTGAAAATGTTATCTTATCAGTGTGAAACAAAATAAATTCTTAAAGCGCCGAAACTAAAAAAGCCGATTGATCGTCAAACATGAAGATTCATGGAAGGTTACGCTCATCTTCAGCGAGATCGTCAGCTCGATGTATTTGTTTGAGTAAAACAATTGTTTTGCTATTATATCAACAAGCTGGGGCAGCTGCCACAGTTGGGGGGGCTAGCACAACAAGCAGTGAGCCAGTCTGTGTCGCCTCCTGCGCCCGGTGCGTTTGCTGCGGTTGCACGCTGCGAGAGGCCGCAGCAAGACATGAACAACGAGTCGCCGCCAATGAAAGACTCGAGCGAGCCAATTTAGAATGGAAACAGGTATTTCTTATTCATTTACAGGCGACGACAGACAAGCATCTTTCACTGGTTCCTAAAGGATAAGACGTCCGGTGCATTCGTGTTGAGTGATGCGTCAGTGTTGGAATCCCAGGCGGGTACCTATTTTTCTAATGTAATACGTACTCAACAAATGTTCACGATTGACTTCCACGGTGAAGGAATAACATCGTGTAATAAAAATGAAACCCGCAAAATTATAATTTGCGTAATTACTGGTGGTAGGACCTCTTGTGAGTCCGCACGAGTAGGTACCACCACCCTGCCTATTTTCGCCGTGAAGCAGTAATGCGTTTCGGTTTGAAGGGTGGGGCAGCCGTTGTAACTATACTGAGACCTTCGAACTTATTTCAAGGTGAGTGGCGCATTTACGTTGTAGATGTATATGGACTCCAGTAACCACGTGGATTGTGAGCTCGTCCACCCACCTAAGCAATAAAAAAAAGAGGTTGAACAGTTACTATCCTTCATAGACATCAGCATAACGTAGATTGTAATGTCAAGTCTTTGGCAACAACAGAAAAAGAATAACGTTGTCTAATAAATATTAAAATACAGGTGGCAGTGGTAGCAGACCGAGCCCTGCTGGCAGTATTTGTTCTAGTCACAACCATAGCTACGGCGGCCATCTTACTCCCACAGTTGAACAACCTACACGTCGGCAACACACCTCTCAAACCACCCATTTAGATGAAATAGCTTTTAAGGCATATTACTATAGCAACGAATTTGCAGTACCTACCAGTAAATGTTTTTTTTTTTTCATTGAAGAAGTGCATTTGAAATTTATTAGTTGTTGGATTATTTTTTTTGTATTCGATATTTCATCTTATTTTCCAATAGAACAAGTATGTACCTATTAAATCCAATTTTAAATATGTGTCGTAAAAGTTGTTGTAAGAGATAATTAATTATAGCAATATTTACTGAATAGGATTGATAATTTAAGGTGACAAGTTAACGCAATTATATTTGTGCCAATGTTTTATAACGTCAATTATGGTGTTTGAGTAGTTTCGATTAGTCATTAATTATAAAGCCAAAAGGTCGGAGTTATAATTTAATTTAGTTTTATTGACATCACATATTAAGTATGTGTTCTTAAAACAAATATTATATTTAACGCTATGTGAGACCTTTTATATGATTATAATGCAATATACTGCTGTGAGGATTTCGTGAAAATTAAAAAGATTTAAATCTACAATATACCTTGAAATGTCAAAGGCAACGCTTTACTAGCCGATGCTATTGTCCTTTGGCTCTTTGGTTACAAGTTTGGTTACTGACTTTGAAGCCAATAAAATATGTATAATATTTAAAAGTTAGCCAACAATAAATATTGTATGAAATTAATTGTAAGGCAATTTACATCTGAATAAATGTGAATAATATATTATAAAGTAGAAATGCTCAAGGTTGTTGCCAAATTTTGTACATAATGTACATTAAAACTCTTCCATTGGATTTAAAAGAAATCACATAACCAGGAAATATGTACAAAATTAAATAAATGTGTTAATAAAATTAAATACTTGTTTTTTTTTTGTATAATAACAATTGTGTTGGTTGGTTGGTTTTTTAGCATAATAATAATTATTGGTGGTAGTGAAAGTGAAAATAAAATGTGAAAGTCGAATATAGCGGAAATAAAAGTGTCACACCAAGAGTTTACATCTAAGTTTTTTTTTATTTTTTATTGCTTAGATGGGTGGACGAGCTCACACCTGGTGTTAAGTGGTTACTGGAGTCCATAGGCATCTACAACGTAAATGCGCCACCCACCTTGAGATATAAGTTCTAAGGTCTCAAGTATAGTTACAACGGCTACCCTACCCTTCAAACCGAAACGCATTACTGCTTCACGGCAGAAATAGGCAGGGTGGTGATACCTACCCGCGCGGACTCACAAGAGGTCCTACCACCAGTAAAAAGTTTCAGAACCTAAGTTTCAGAAATGAACTCTATTCGAGCCTGTTTCCCGAAACTATATTATGTCTTTTACAAGAGGCCTTTAAAATCTTTTGGCTATATGTAATAGCTTTTTTAGCATTACTTCTGTAAGCACGAGCGAAGATACGTAGTTAAACTCATGTGGGTTAACTGCGGAGACAACGGCAGCGGCAGCGGCTTGGCTCTGCCCCTGGCATTGCTGCAATAAAAAATAAATAAAAAGAAACAAATGCAAAAGAAGTTGATTTTCTGATATTAGTTTCACTGATATTAAAACATGGAGAGTTTGTAGCCTACGTGTTACATACTACGTGTTAAGTGTAATATGAGCATATCCAGCATCTAAACGGTGTTAAAGACCCATACATTTTTTTTGGTTAATAACAATTTGTTATGGACGAAACAGGCACAGAATTGTGATGGACCAAATAAAACGTTATTGTCAAGATCAAAGTAAAAATATCAAAATACGAGTAAAGCTTACAGAGGAAATATTTTGAATTATTTAAAGGGAAGCTCGTTGTCGTCCGACTTGTTTTCTTACCTTTAATTCAGGAATAATTAACTCTTGTTTTAATAACGAACCAGATGTCCGTTTTCGGTAGCTTCTAATAAAATATAAAGTGATTTATTTGAACTTTTTTGCAGTCAAATGTCTTAATTACTCGAATCAAGTTTGAAACGGCTTTGTCTTCATTACACGCAGTGCTTATTAAATATTCTACACAAAATTTGTGAAAGAAAATATATTTCATTAGAAGCATTCAACGTGTCCTTAAAACGGTACAAAATATATATAGGTATATGAAAAATAATAAAAAACCAACAACTTCCGAATTGTTTTTTTTATAAAACTGACAGCTATAGCTTGGATCGCTGAGTAGTGTTCAATATAATTTCCTCTAACAACAGTGAAACCAAAAAAAAAATCCAAAAAAAATCCAATATCCTATTTTATCCACAGCAGCTGTTATACGATACAATTGAGATTTCAACTTCATCTTTCAAGGTGGTTAGATCATTTTTCTATGTCTATATACTTTGGTAACCACTCAATACCAGATGGACCGTGATTTCATATACACATCTAGTATAAAAAAAAATTATTAGAATATTTAAAAAAAATTGGAATTCCTAATAAAAAAAATCTAAAAAATCAGTTTCTCGTAAAAGTGTGGGGTAAGCTGCGAAATTTCAATTCAACCCGATGTTTTTAAATGACAATCAGGTTCAAAGACTCCGCTACATAGAAACAAAGATATACACATACCAAGCTAATAAAAGCGGTTTGAAAAATAAATTTCACCCGCCCAGGTTGAGCTTGATGTGAGTCTGAACTTGCGTGTCAAGAGTTCCGGTATCAGGCGTGGAACAGCTCTAAAAGTTATAGCAATCGAATATTCGACCTTGTGTTTCATGATGAGTGACAGTTTTCACTTTAAGCTGTCTATAGGGTTCAGTAGATTCGTTCACCCGTATGAATATTATTAAATGATATGATATGATATGGTGTGATGTGTATAATGGTATGATAATTCAATTAAAACAACTTCTCGAGTTTAACGGAAATTATTTATCTTTAGCTTAAACACTCTTAAATACATTAAGGTGTAATGAAGTGCGACTACCCGAGTGTTTCCGCCTAGTAATGTATAGTAAAATGTTTATTCGAAAGTCAGCTCTTCACTTTGAACTATATAATTAAACTCTGCTTACCTTTTGTCATATTTTTTATCATGTATAATAATAATAAGCTTAATCGTAAATGTTTCAGTGTTCTATTTTTATTCATTTATTCATTAAGTCGTCATGGCCTAAAGGTGACAAGTTAAAAATCAAACCCGCAAAATTATAATTTGCATAATTACTGGTGGTAGGACCTCTTGTGAGTCCGCACGGGTAGGTACCACAACCCTGCCATTTCTGCCGTGAAGCAGTAATGCGTTTCGGTTTGAAGGGTGGGGCAGTCGTTGTAACTATACTCGAGATCTTAGAACTTATATCTCAAGGTGGGTGGCGCATTTACGTTGTAGACGTCTATGGGCTCCAGTAACCGCTTAACACCAGGTGGGCTGTGAGCTCGTCCACCCTAATCAATAAAAAATCAATAAAGCTAACTAAGCAATAAATAAAATAAATAAAAATTTGTCGTTTTTCTAATAGCCAAAATAATCAATCATTCAACTGTCATAATATTTTATGTACTTATATACCAATCATTCCTTTAAGGTGCCTCAGTGGCAACTATGGCCTTTGCAATTCTAAGTTATTGGCCGAACTTCCTTAATGAGTCTTGCTTTGTAAAAAACATGTTGGCCCTAACAAGAACTGTTCTCGTTTCTGGGCTGATATTTCCTACAATTAAGTTCACAAAACAAGATTTAATTTATCTAATTCCCAAAAGTCAACGACTTAATCAAAGGACCCGATAGTGTTGTAAGTTGTTTAGCCCAACATAAATCATACATAACAAAACCGTTAACTTTCTGGCTCGAGCGGCTGTCGACCCAATTTAAATCACTCGAGTGGCGAGGGTGTCAAAACTTGTCTTGTGTTCCCTTCGATTGCGCTAAAGAGATTGCGTAATAAACCTATTATTATTAAAAGCCAAAATTACAATAATTCACGAAAAAATTTTCACGCATTTAAATTGGTGATAAGATTTCACGATTACGACTAATTATAAAATTAAAATAAGTTTCCTAGTATATTTGTATTTTATGTGTTCTTAGATATTCGACCGAAACAATAAACACTTTTGTAGGCACTACCATATACAGTTTTTTTTTCCTATTTAAGCTGATAGCCTTGTGAGGCTATATCAGCGTAACCTTAACTTGTAGGTGAGCTCACGGGGCTCAAACCTGACGACGTTGCTAACACGAACCCTAGCAGGAGCCGTGCTTCGCAGAATCTACCACCGGGTCGGAAACGCGACACACTGAGAAGATCCGGCGAGAAACTCAGTGGGCTGTGTCTGTGGGTTAAGTTACTCGTCGAGCCCGTGCTTGAGGTCATATACAGAAGAACTCTATTACCACAATGATATGCGTATAATTTATATACATACATACAAAAATTTGAGGTAGTTGTAATGGAGCAAGGCTGCGTTCAATAGTTATAAATAACTAGATGATGACCGAGCTTTGCTCGTTTTTTTTTTTATAACGCCATCTTGTTGTGTCTTTAAAGCGGTTAGTTGCCCTCAATTAAAAAAAATAGTATTATTATTCGCCGATAGATGTCGGGAAGAGTTGATTATTGAAAACACGAATAAAACAACATTTTCTGAAAATAAACCGTAGCTAGATCGATTTATCGCCCCCGAAATCCCCTGTATACAAAATTTTATGAAAACCGTTGGAGCCGTTTCCGAGATTCAGTTTATATACATATATATTAATATACAAGAATTGCTCGTTTGAAGGTATAAGATTTATAAAAATTCAGATTTATAAATACATGAATACCTCGGAGATTATGAAAATCAGCTTGGTCTGCCTCGATTCGTTGGCATTCAATCGCAAACTCCCACTGAAATCAACGTATCTTTCGCAAAATAGTTTATTTTAAAATAGAAGTATGTTTAAAAATATACTTTATTTTTTATTAATCAGGTGGTAAATTAAATCTAAGGCCTTGAATGATGTAATTATAATTTAAAACCTTACTGAACATAAATTGTGATCGGCAACATACTGTTTATATTGTATTGCTAATTAATATCAAATATTTTATATTCTGGCTTAGCCCTTTCAAAATAAAATCTCTAACTAAAAATCAAATAAAGATTTTATTTCAAACAGCACTGGAAATTTTAAACAGCTTTGAATATTTTCTGTGCGAGGGATAAAACGAGAACATTCTAAGCGGATGCTCTCAGCTAGCGCCTTTATTTTACATGTAAAAGTTTTTCGACCGTGAAACAATCCCATTGTCATACCCCGAGTTAATTGTTTCGCGGGAAATGAATAGTTACATGTAATGTAGGAAAGGAGAATAGCTATTTTAGGTATACCGCACACTGGAAATCTGTTTTTATAAAAGTATGTTTTTATAGGTCTACTGGGCGCTCGAGATTCAGATGGGAAGATAAATATTACGGTCCATTTGTAGTTGTTTTAACGACACGATCAGGTATACCGTGTGGTAGTATGTCTTCGAACACAGTGATAGAAAATCCTAATTTACTGGAAAACACAACGGCAACTAAATTGTGTGCTTAAGTTGGAGGATTTACTGAGAATCGGTGCTAGTGTTAGCAACGTCATCAGGTTAGATTCCCGTGAGCACACCTACTAGTCCGGTTACGCTGGCATAGCCCCCTAGGTTATCAGCTTAGGTAGGAAAAAAAAGAGGATCGGTTAGGTTTCGCCTCGAAGGCTCCGTCGGCTGGGCGTCCTTGGGGTGAGCCGCGCCATCCGGTTGTAGTGTTGACCGCGGTAACCCCCTACCTCATCCGGGTTCTGACCTCGGAGGGGATCGGACGTCGGGTGTAAGAGTGCAAGGGAGTCGTTTAGTGGGTGGGCCCTAAAATCCTTGGGCCCGCGGTCTGCTCACAACGCCATGCAGACCGTTGAGTTTCACATACCCCGCGCGCCCCTTTTACGCGGGGATCTCGTAGGAGGTTCGGCACTCTACCCGAAAAAAAAAAAAAGGTAACACAATCCAGGTTTTAATAGGTAGAGTTTAGATATCTCTAAACATAATTAAAACTGCTTTTACGGTTTATTCTGTTAAATTAAATCAGTACTGACAGCGGTCAGTCGTCCGTGATCCCGAAAACTTGTATTACTTTTAAGTCTACGAGTTGCAAATATTATTTCTATAAACAACTTTTCGTACCCAGCCCGTGTTTTCTGGCCTTTTTTTGATGTGACTGATGATGATGTGATTTGATTCGGTGGCTATCAAACTTCACGCATCACTTTTAATCACACATCTACATTTATAAATATAATAGGGGTTAAAGTATTAAATTGCCGTTTTATTGTAATAGGTACTTCGAATTAACATAGAACCTTCATGGTTTGAGATTTTTGAATGAAACTTTTTTCAAATGGTACCTATGAGGTTCTTCTTTTTAAAACTTTGAAAACTTGAGTGATTTTTGAATTCGAGCTCCGACGCGAAACTAACGCTGCAGAAACAGCTCGCAATATCAATGTTGCGCTTGGAGAGGGGACTGCTAATGAACGCACCGTGCGATTTTGGTTTAAACGCTTTTGTGATGGAAATTTTGATTTGAAGAACGAACCACGTGTAAGACCGCCCACACAAGTGATTAACAATGAATTGAAAGAAATGGTGGAAGCCGATCCGAGCCAAACTACACAGGAATTAGCGGCATGGTTTAACGTTACCTTACTAACAATATTGACTCATTTACGTCAAATCAATAAAATAAAAAAAATATGAAAAATGTGTGCCTCATGATTTGACTGATCTGCAGAAAGAGACGCGTGTTGAAACTTGTCTTACCTTGTTGATTCGATACAGAAATGAAGGAATATTGGATCGAATTGTGGCATGTGCTTAAAAGTGGATTCTTTACGATAGCCGTAAGCGAAAAATGCAATGACTGACCCGAGGTCAAACGCCGCAACGGCGTCCTAAAGCAAAAGTCACCAATAAAAAGGTAATGGTAACTGTTTGGTGGTCTGAGCTTGGTGCTATTCGGTATAGCTTTCTCCGATCTAGTGAAGCAATAACGGCAGATGTCTACTGTGCCGAACTGCTCCATGATAACGCGAGCCCTCATACACAAGAAACCGTTTTAACTCTACAGGAACTACAATTAGAAACCATTCGTCACCCTCCGTATTCGCGAGACCTTGCTCCAACGGACTACTATTTTTTTCCTACAATTTCCTACGTGATAAAAAGTTTTCTTCCCAGGAGGCAGTACAACATTCTTTCACACAGTTTGCAGAATCTAGATCAACAGAGTTCTATCGCAAAGGCAAAAATAACATTTCTATTAGATGGTACCAGTGTAGATAATAATGGGAGACATTATGATTAAATACCTAAATATGTTAAATTAAAAAAAAAACAATTTCAATTTCTAAGTACAAATCGGCAATTTTATACTTTAACCGTTTAACCCCTAATAGATTATGAATTAGTTGTAAAAGTCTTAAGATGTAAAATGACGTAAAGACCGAAGAATTAACTTCAGTTGATGCAGCAGAGTATTGAATGGATGGCATATGGAAATATTTCTTTCAACAAAGCGAAGTCTACGTCTTTCCATCAGCTTAAAATAGACGTTTGCTTAGTGACGGTCACTCGGTTTTCGTACTATCGATAGAACGCTTGTGTAGAGGTTTGTTTATGAAGGCAGCCGATCGTAGTACGCAGCGGTTCACAGTCATTGTGTTCTGTAAGCGTCAGCAATATCAGAGACACAACCAAGCTGCTGGACTCTGGATGTTATTTTCCTTACAAATTATACGGTATATATAATATGTAGATATGTATAAATTTTCGACGCTTATCTTACTGAGGGTATTTCATGTGTGTGTTAAAGACTATTAAAAACTAAGAGATTTTTTAAAACGTCGTTTCAGGGTCAACAAAGCGATATCTTATACCTTAAAACGAGCAATTCTTGTATATTAATATATATATAATCTGAATCTCGGAAACGGCTCCAACGATTTTCATAAAATTTAGTATTTCGGGGGATTTCGGGGATTTCGGGGGCGATAAATCGATCTAGCTATGATTTATTTTCAGAAAATGTTGTTTTATTCGTGTTTTCAATAATCAACTCTTCCCGACATCTATTGGCGAATAATAATACTATTTTTCTTAATTGAGGGCAACTAACCGCTTTAAAGACACAACAAGATGGCGTTATCAAAAAAAAAAACTGAGCAAAGCACGGCTAAAAATAAATCGTAGTTAGANGGGCGATAAATCGATCTAGCTATGATTTATTTTCAGAAAATGTTGTTTTATTCGTGTTTTCAATAATCAACTCTTCCCGACATCTATTGGCGAATAATAATACTATTTTTCTTAATTGAGGGCAACTAACCGCTTTAAAGACACAACAAGATGGCGTTATCAAAAAAAAAAACTGAGCAAAGCACGGCTAAAAATAAATCGTAGTTAGATCGATTTATCGCCCCTGAAATCCCCTGTATACTAAATTTTATGAAAATCGTTGGAGCCGTTTCCGAGATTCAGATTATATATATATTAATATACAAGAATTGCTCGTTTAAAGGTATAAGATAAGATAAGTATTTATGAAATAGTGTGTTTGACTCCTATATATATTCTGAGTGAAAAGTTCCGCTAAGACGGAGAGTAAATAATAAACCACAGTACCATCCGTATCTTGTTAACATTTTAGATTTTATGGTCTCCTGTAAACTTACCTGAGGTATTACCAGCTTACAGTCGATATGTATTTTAAGGCGCATCACTACGCTGTAACAATTGGAAGGCCAAGGCCTTGTTCAGAATCTTGGTCTCACTATTTCGTACTTCAGGTTGGGCTTAGAATTATTCCGGCGACCTTTGTTATGTGGTTCTGTTTATGTTGCATGACCTAAAAACTAACTTCGTGCAATAAATGAAACATACAAACTTCATTTTGTACAAATGAGACATATTATTATATAAAACATTGATTTAATGTCATTTACTGTGTTTACATAATGGATATAATAGCTAGGTAGTAATGAAAATAAATAAATGTCTATTTTTTTAAACTCTATTAATATTCTGATTTGAAGTTAAATGCTCGTAACAAAAGTGAAGCATTTTTCCCCTAAAATCACCATTGTGTGTCTATATTATTCAAAATAATAATTCCTTATCAAATTTGGGAAAATTCAAAGAGAATTGGAAAATATCCACCTTTTTGTTAGGTATAAAATCTGATACACTCGCGGAGGAAACATAGGGCGTAAAAATCTTCTTTCTGCAGCTGATAATCACACCCCGTCTTAGATTTTTCCAACTCCTTTAACTATCTTCTGATAGTCAAAAGTACAACAATCCTATAAAAATGAGTCCCAAAATAATGTAATAAGAAAAATTAAGTAATGTTTTTGTTTATTGTCACTGCACCGCAGCGCTATATGAAAATTGTCGTCTCCATTTTATTGCTGAAATTCCGTATAATGTTTATAACAAAAAAAATGCAATAGTTAACAAAGAAGTTACTACCTTTTTGTAAACGGTAATTTTCGTTTAATATTATAGGAAAAATGCTCATTTTATTAAACTAGGTATAGAACAATAAATATATCGCTTTTTTAAAAGCGCCTTCACTCGCGTTAATGTAAAAGAAAACCCTCGGGACTTGTTCATTTTGTGTAGCCGATTGGTTCCTTTTGTGCTCTTGTCAACGCGTATGCCCAATTTCACGATGATCGGCGTAAGCGTAATAAACAGGCAAACTCACTTTCGCATTTATTATATTAAGAAAGAACACAAAATGCCAAATAAAATATTAAGGTTATGTAACCTGCCGAACTTGTAAATGGCAGAAAGAAAGAGAGAGAAAATGAGAGGGTGAGAGTCGAATTAAAGGAAAATAACCCTATAAGGTGTTTTTCTGAAGTAATAAATTCTTCACTTCTACTACAAGCCGAATTACGAATCTTACTTAGTACCAGAAGATACCAGAACATTCCGTGTGTTCAATTTACTAAAGTGATATACTGTGTGGACTCGTATTTCAACACGNTAAATGGCAGAAAGAAAGAGAGAGAAAATGAGAGGGTGAGAGTCGAATTAAAGGAAAATAACCCTATAAGGTGTTTTTCTGAAGTAATAAATTCTTCACTTCTACTACAAGCCGAATTACGAATCTTACTTAGTACCAGAAGATACCAGAACATTCCGTGTGTTCAATTTACTAAAGTGATATACTGTGTGGACTCGTATTTCAACACGATGCAAAACTTTAAATTAAAAACAAGCAAAGTATACTGCAACACAAACGTATAATAGTTTCCTGCAAAGAAAGGGAACGAGAAAGGGCAACTCCCTTTTAATCTGTACTGTAATCTTCAGATAGCAAACGATGTTCTGTTTGCTGCAGCACAACAAATGGACTTAGATTAAAACTAAGCCACGCGAATTGAGATGCCTTTGCCGCACATGAACAATTCATGAGAGAAGGCGTGAAATTAGAACTGCAAATTGTCATCATAGATTGAACCGAATTTTTACTTTGTACAACTCAGTTCGTAATACCGAAAATCGTAAGTCACGTGTAATATGGTGAAATGTACATACTGTTACGCGCTGGGGCTCGGGATGAATAAAATTTTTACCGGAGTACAAATAAAAACTCTATTTAACTTAAATCACTTAAAAAGTAATTTAAAATTCTCAATTCACATCTGCCGCTTCGCTTAAGGTGATCCGTTCGCTGTTTCGCTTCGAGTAGTTCCGATTACTAAGTGACTTCGTGCCATCTCTTTTATAGTCGATACTCAACACTTTTATAGTCGATACGACATCCCTAGATTTATCGAGAAAATTCTTGGAAAGTCGAGTACCTTGATGTATGTTTCCGCTATCTGACAATAGATGGCGCTGTACTCCTCGAGCGCTTTCGATGTTAATAATTCCTTTGATATTTGTTTCTGCTATTTGGCGATAGATGGCGTTACTCTTGTCGGCGTAACTATATACCTTATTATATTCATATACGACGATGACAGATATGAGCTCAAGATCATAGTTATAAGTTATACGTTCACTGTAAGACGTAGACCTTCCCATAAAGTTCGCCAGAAAGGCTGACCTTGCGCTGATTCTATCTAATGGATTTTGTAAGAGAATCAATCATATCGAAATAGCCCAAAGAAATTCAGTAGTTAATTGGCTGTGAGCCGTACACTGATGCCAAAGAGCTCGTAAACGATAAGCACGCACTGGGAAACCTAGTGTTCAAGCCTCTCTTAGTGATTGACTTGAAAAGATTTTAGGAAAATTTTCACATTTGGCACTAAGGTAAGTAGATATCCTATTGCTATATCTAGAAGTTGGCCACAGTATTCAAATGGTACTGCCACCAAGTCGACCTCATTACGTACGGTCAAAGCTTTCAAAACTTGGAGTTTCAATCGTGTCCGTTTGAGATACTATACTATATACTAAAAAACGTAATAATATTAGATGGTTCAAAAATATTAAAGTAGCATTAAAATCGCTTAAATAATTTACTTATACCGTATTTTTCTACAATTTACTACGAGCACTCGTCGGCTAAGCAATCCAAAGTGTAAGTATTGATGTTACCTTTGTGGAAGTTATTCACAAAGCTTACAGATGCAAAGGCCTGTGCTCGATATTCCGAGTACATTATGTATATAAATTATGTTCTACTTATTAGGATTCAAATTATGCCTACTCGATTGATGGCGTCCGAATTACGATGTAAGCTGCATTACTTTATCATTACCTAGAAAAGTAAGCTATCAAATTTCTTTTCTAACGCATTCTATACATGATCGCCATTATCACTACAACTTTTATCTCTTATAGAAGCGAAAGGATCTCGTAACTCTATAAAAAATGAGGGCCATTTCACAACGTTCGCCCCAACTTCCGTTGCCCATTCAATTGGTAATAACATGAATATTGCGGCTTTTCATCTTCTGATATAGCCCGCACCTCGCCACTATGATACCAAACATTTACCGCGGAAGACAGGAGTAATATTATTACAATATATTTTCCGCGATAGAGAAAGGTGTTATTTATAAACATAATTGATAGTAAGACCGATAGAATATTAGATTTATTGAAATATGTTTTTTTTTGTTTAAAATTACTAATTTTATATCAGGCATTTAAATGTAGAATTTAAATTTATACAAATATTGTGTAGTTTTGAATTAAGCTAATAATCAAAACCCGTATAGTCGTCCTTTGTCAATTTTTTGTCCAAGATGAGTATAGAGGTTACAGTGTACTTGGTCTTAGATAACCACCTAACACCAGGTACATCCATAGACATCTAAGTCGGACACCAGGATGTTTGATATTCTCAGTTTAAACTTATTTTCCATACGATTGTAATAATAACAGGATTGTATCAACAGCTCATTTTAGTAGAATTGGGTTTAAGAAAGTCTATTGCTAATTTTGTTTGGGAATAGAATAGTGAATTTGGAATTCAAAGCTAAATTTATTCCGGTACATCCATTATTTGGCATCGAATTTCTTTTAGCACTTATGAAACACTTTGTACATATTTACTATATAGTTCGACGGTGCCAAGACAAACGTAGAATCGCCTCGCGTTTTCAAATCGTGCACGAGTGATTTTTTTATGGACTTGAAAATCTGAATGCGAGTAATATTCAGATGCGAATAGTTTCAGAATTGAAAAGTTGGATGCAAAATTTAACTGTACACACATTTTATATACTAAATTATGAATTCCGTATATTATATATTCTAATTAACGTGTACGATATAAGTTTCGAGGAAGGCTCCTTTACAATAAGACGTTCATAGTACATATTCGCTTTAGTTATCGTTAGTCGGAAAAATAATTAAAACTGCTTTTATTGTATCACGGTTACGGTTATTCGAAAAGTCGGAAAAAAAAATTAAAATCTATCGTAGTACCATTTGTTCTTTATGTTACTTCTTTAGGAGTGAAATTTGCAATTTTACTTAGTGGATTGTTACAACGTAAAAGGCATCAACTGGCAAAATTTCAAGTTTGTAGCTCCCGCGGCTTAGGCTCTACGTTGATAAATTAGTCAGTCAGGATAAGTATTTTTTTTAGAAAAATCTATCTTACCTTTTTTTTATTGCTAAGATGGGTGGACGAGCTCACAGCCCACCTGGTGTTAAGTGGTTACTGGAGCCCATAGAAAACTACAACGTAAATGCGCCACCCATCTTGAGATATAAGTTCTACGGTCTCAAGTATAGTTACAATGGCTGCCCCACCCTTCAAACCGAAACGCATTACTGCTTCACGGCAGAAATAGGCGGGGTGGTGGTACCTACCCGCGTGGACTCCTAGTGAGGTCGTGAGGTCCTAACCAGTAAAAACTATCTAACAGAATATCTAAATGGTACGTGTCGTGTCTGGAATCTCCTTGCACAAGAGGCATTTATGATATCAACTCCACGAGTATGTTCTTTTAGTTGAGTGAGGGTTTTGAAATGCGTTTCACTTTAACTCAAAACATTCTTGACAAATAATTTTATTTAAATGCTATATTAGCTTGAGCATAAGCAGCGTCACAGGTGTTCCTAAGTCACACACTATTTTGGAAAAAATCTGTGGTATTTATCTATTTCAATCAAATTTGAAGTTCACTGACTAAACAAATTGAACATAGAATAACTTTATTTCTATTACAATATGTTGATGAACAAAGTTGTTACGGGCTCTTTTTTTATTGTTCGTCTTACTCATTATTAATAACGGGGTTAATTTTTGTAACAAATAAATGATTAGCTGTGTGCTTATTGTGACTTGTAAATATTTTCAAAGAACTATTTTACTAGGGACTTGCCGTCTGAATTTGTCGTCGTCGTGGTCGTTGTTAAAGGATAAGACGTCCGGTGCGTTCGTATCTAGCGATGCACCGGTGTTCGAATCCCGCCGGCGCCGCGGCGGGTACCAATTTTTCTAATGAAATACATAATTAACAAATGTTCACGATTGACTTCCACGGTGAAGGAATAACATCGTGTAATGAAAACCAAACCCGCAAAATTATAATTTGCGTAATTACTGAATTACTGGTGTTAGAACCTCTTGTGAATCCGCACGGCTAGGTACCACCACCACCCTGCCTATTTCTGCCAGCAGTAATGCGTTTCGGTTTGAGGGGTGGGGCATCCGTTGTAATTATACTGACACCTTAGAACTCTTATCTCAAGGTGGGTGGGGCGGCATTTACGTTATAGATGTCTATTGGCTCCGGTAACCACTTAACATCAGGTGTGCCGTGAGCTCGTCGACTCATCCAAGCAATAAAAAAAAAGAACAGTGGTGATCCTCATCGATTTTTTTTTTTAAACTGATACACTACGCATTATGCAGTAGTGCATTTATAAGAACTAAACCAACAAATCAGTTGTGCCGTGTTTTATTAACAAATTAATTAGGAATATCTTAAATTTTTGTTCTTGAAAATATTTTATTACAGAATAGCTGACCCGGCAGACCTCGTAGTGCCTCAATCGAGAAATAAAAGACCTAAACTTTTGTATAAAATAAACTTAAAACAAACATAAGGAATCCGTCCGACGAGGGACACATCAAAGGAAAAACAATATTGTTATTATTATTTAATTCCTAGAATTGTGATATTTATTTACCTTTTAAACCTTCTCTGGACTTCCACAAATCATTCAAGACCAAAATTAGCCAAATCGGTCCAGCCGTTCTCGAGTTTTAGCGAGACTAACGAACATCAATTCATTTTCATATATATAGATAGATAGATAGATTTCATGAAAACACTATATTTAATAATATGTCATGTTCAAGGATGCTGTTGAATTGGCTATTATTATTCGTGGCAATCCGAAATCTATCGTGCAGTTTCTCTAACTTGAGCATTAATTAAATGAAAGGGTTTCGTGGTAAGCAATGGATAAAATGTAGATGCAGCCGGAACTTTCATTGTTAAATTGGAACAATCTGAGAAGGATTAATTTGTCTACGAAGAATCCGATCAGGGAGAAACTTGAGAATTTTGCTATTAAGAGTTGCGGGAGCAAGCTTTTTATGTTACGAAATACAGTTCTTTGTTCGAAGCTATATATTTAGAATAGTAAGATTAAATATAAAATCAATATTTTGCTTTTAGTCCCATCTGGTGCGTAGTGGTTACTTCATTACTTCACCCATATTGACACAAGATGCTGATGTCCCATAACGCATAGGAGATATACCATCATGTAATTTCTGAACTCATTTGATAATGAAAGTAAATCAATGTTACTTTGTTTTCTTCCCTGTTTGTTTTTCTCAATAGTTTCGTTATGAGGTATTGTTTGGGTTGACCTCAAGTCGAAATATTATTAGGAATTCAAAATTTTATGTTTTTCTTTCTTTATCATTCTGGAGTTTTTTTTTTTGGAAAATGTAGTTACATATTTGCTTTTTTATGCTTATTTGCGAGGCTTTAGCCTAATATACCACCGAATCCGATTTCTTCCCGTGGATGTTATAATTGATGATTACTAAGGGATTCAAGCAGTGGTTAATTTTTTATAATAAAGATAGTTCTTGTATACTATCTTACATCATTGATTTATTCAGTTTTTACTATAAATGCCATGCTTGTAACTATGTCAGTCATTTAGTGAAATATGCACTGATGAGGTCACACTTCAGTTTTAAAAAAGAAGAAACAATCAAACGCACCATTTACGCTGTCCAGAAAATTCATACATATATTGCTATTCGAAGTTTTAAATAATAAAGTTAATATTCGTGGTCACACTAGGCTTGGTTTATTTTATCTTTCAAGATCAATTTCACCAAAACTTCAATGGGAATTTTAGTCCATTGCTCATTACTCACACGTATAATTTTAATGTGTGTGTGTGTGAAGAAAGCATCCAGTACATGAGGCCCTTAGGCGAACTGCACAATTAGAGCGATGTCTGGCCGCTTCCATCTCGTCGGAACTCCACAAAGGGATGCTCGAGATCACTTTCCGATGGATTGAAAGTGAAATCTGTGCCAGCTAACCACTTTTTCGATAGACTTTTTCCTAACACAATGGCGTGTTCAGGCTTAAGCTGTGAAAAACTTGTTTAAAACGCAATCGAATCCTCTTGAAAACGTGGGAATTATTTGCTTTTTTTTGTAAACGATAATTGGCGAAATCAAATTGTTAGATTCTAAATCTTGATATGGATGCTGTTGTTTTTTTTTATTACCCTTGTAGGCTGACGAGCATACGGCCCATCTGATAGTGAGGGATTACGATCGCCCATGGACGTCAGCAATGTCAGGGGCAGAGCTAAGCCGCTGCCTACCGTTGAGTTGAATGGAGAGTTTTGGGAATTAAGCGAGACCAAGAGCTATTTTCGCATTAAATTGTTTTTGTTAATATTATGATGGTATTTGTATTAGGAGCTAATCCTATACTGGGTACTTTGATTTTGAAAATAAAAAGTTCCATCCATATCCGTTTGAATTTTTTGTGGAATTTCGAAGGCACACATTAACAAATAAATCGACAGAAAAAGGACGCACGTACCTCACTGTTATCGTAATTATTATATGTTAACAGTAATTTAGATTTTTAAACAGTAAAGTTATAACGTTCTGAACGTACTTTCCAAATCGAACCTATTGGACCAGTAAAATAAAAACCTTCGAAACCTGTAGGTTCATTTTAGTAGAGGTAGAAGAATTCATTTTAGTCTTTTTTTATTTATTGCTTAGATGGATGGACGAGCTCACAGTACACCTGGTGTTAAGTGATTACTGGAGCCCATAGACATCTACAACGTAAATGCGCCACCCACCTTGAGATATAAGTTCTAATGTCTCAGTATAGTTACAACGGCTTCATGGCAGAAATAGGCAGGGTGGTGGTACCTTTTTTTTTTTTTTTTTTTTTTTTTNTCCTTCCGCAGAAGGACCAGTCTGCCCGTCTTCCATTTCGACGGGAACCGTCCCGACTCGAGGCACGCTTCGAAAAGCCCCCCGAGCCGGTCCCCTAGGGCCTCGAAGGCCAAGCTCCAGACCCGGCCGTGAACACCGTCAGGGCCGGGGGCCGCGTCCTTCGCTCTCATCCTGGACACGGCCGCATGGATCTCCGCCCCCGTGATAGGGGTGGTGGTACCTACCCGTGCGGACTCACAAGAGGTCCTACCACCAGTAATAAAAGTGGATCCGGACCTGTCCCTATTAGCTAGTACAAAGGTTTTGTACATTTAATCGCAAAGCGTTTTTAGGAAATAGCTTCATCGTTTTAAATTATTCAATCGATGATTTAGCTCAAGCTACAGCCGAGTTGCTTATAATCCAGTGAACACTTGAATCCAAGTTAATAAAAATAAACTACATGACATTGAATATGTTAGTCCATAATAACATAATCATAAATTATATTTGCTCAAAGAATATACGTAAATGCATTAACACCAAAAAAATATTTAAAAAGACGTAGCGGTGGATGATATCATAGAGTTCGACCGCAAACTGGAACCGCGCTAGCGACATTTACAAAATAACCTTGATTATTATTGAATTCCAACTAATAGGCTACGGGTTCGATAGTCTGCTACAACAATGACAGCCGACGGCTGTAAAATATCCAGTTCTTGGTTTCCTAAAGTCCTTGGTTTCATAAAGGTATTATTTCTCAAAGGAAAAATGAGGCACAAAGGTCCAAGACCCAAAATACCATAATCCACTAAATTATGATGAAATTTCTCACCGAATATTTAACCTTGAGTAAAATGAATTCGCTTGAGCAATAAAAAATAGTTGTCTCATGACTTTGCATATTTTAAGCAATATTCGTTCATCTCAACTGCGAGGACGGAATAAATTATGGACGCGCACCTTAACTATAGTTATATATTTTTGAATCATGGTACACGAGATTAAAAATATCACTGCCGAGTAGAAACGCAAATAGACTACTTGGTGATAAAAAAAAATCTTTAATTTAGCATAAATATTTTTCGTTTGCGTGAGGTCATCATACCTATACACATATGATCATATGATGACATATGATCAGACACCGTGCGGGGTCAAAATTCTCATCCTCCAGCAAATAATTTTTGTACGTCTACGTGTTCCGGGCTTCATTTTATTACATGAATGCTGGTGGTAAGACGATAGTAGGTTGTGATCCCGCACGGGTATTTCTGCCGTGAAACAGTAATGCGTTTTGGTTTGAACACCAGTTGACCCTTGAGCTAGTCCACTAAGATCGAATTACGCCAAAATCGCATGACTGACTGTATAGGCGTTTTGACCTGTAATACCCGTCATAACCCAAAGTCACGGACGTTCGTTTTAATGTTATGTGCTTATCTTTATCAATAGCTGCTTAATAAAGGTGAAAGATTAGGTAGCAGTTGAGGTCACATCGATTACCTTTCCTTATCATTCTTTTCGTGGACCTTGTCCGCCCTGTATGTCATGATATTACAATCTCCCGTTGATGTAACAAGAATAGTTTTATTAATTGTACGAGTAAATATAGTTTGTTGGTTAAGTTCGAAATATCTTAAAAAAAACATCAATAATATTGGTGTTTTTTTTCTCAATTAAAAGGCGAAGCTTGTTCTTTCTTCGTTAAATATGTCATTTTACGTACAACAAGTCCTGTTCCACCTAATAACTCGTACGCTAATGAAAAACCAAATTGTTCTGCTTATTGAAGTTGGCCTTCATTAAATGGACATGAATTGTATTTTGATTGACTCGCCGGTGCAGTAGTTAGCGGCCCTGGCTGTTGCGCTCAGAGTTGTGGGTTAGATTTACATTGGGGCAAACATTCGTGTGATGAACAGGTTTGCTTGCTCTGCGTTGGGCTATTTACTATCTATACATGTACATGTTTAAAGGAATATATTCTCGTTGAGCCCGTCGTTTGCGACGAAGAGCTCGGCGAATAAATTAACCCACAGACACAGCCCACTGAGTTTCTCGCCGCATCTTCTCAGTGGGTCGCGTTTCTGATCCGGTGATAGATTCTGCGAAGCACGGCTGTTGCTAGGGTCCATATTAGCAACAGCGGCAGGTTTGAGCCCCGTGAGCTCACCTACTGGCCCGGTTACGCTGACATAGCCTCTCAAGGCTATAAGATTAGGTAGGAAAAAACAAAAACTATATATATAGGAATATAAATATGTAAGTCAGTCTCTGGTAACCATTACCCAGGGAGTCCTATTTTGGGGCCGGATGACCCCAATAATTTGTTCCCAGCTAGTATTATTATTATTTTATGAATTTACCACACACTGTCTGATCAGATCGTCTGGCTGAAGCCGTTTCATCAAAACACAACACAAACACAAATTACATGAATAAACTTATGTCATTTTAGTTTTAGAAAACTGTAAACATGGTACATGTGGTGGCATATCTCTAAACGATACGTAGCGAAGTCTTACGTTTAGTTTACTTCTTCTAAGCAACCGATTTTGATACGGATTTCGCTAATAGAAAGAGCGATAAACGAGAATGGTAAGGAAAGATAATGTAATCAATTCGTAAATATTTTGAACAAAATATCTGAACTTTTTTTTTAAATTAAGTATGTGACCCGGTGACCTTTTCAGTTTCGCTAATAACTGAACTATGATGGTAGTATGTCAAACAAAATGTTTTCGTACGCTTACAGAGTAGTACGCAGTACTTAAATTTAAAAACAGTAGATAAAAAATCAGTTACAAACTTACTTTTAGTGAAAAAAAGACTACATTTTACTCTGTTCAAAATGTTGACCACTCATTCTATTTCTTCATGTAAAAGTACATGATCAACTACCCGGCGGTATTCATTGTGAAGTTGGTAAAAGATCTCATGATTCAGCTGTTATTGAGTAAGGTAATAAACACTAAATGATATATCGCGCTAATCGTTACAAGATCTAAGGTCCTTCTTTTGAATGGCGCGATATTGAACGGCCAAAAGAGGTTTCCCTCAATTTTATCTCCAGTACTGGTAGAAACATGAGGCCCAAATACAGACCCATCAAACTAGAACTCAATGCCTGGCGATCGAAACAGGCAGGATTGTGGTAGTCACGTGAGAGCTAGAAACAAACCGTAGTACTTAAGATTAGGGAAGCTAAGACCACAAACATTTATTTACTATTTTCTTTGCTTTATTATCACAAGTCGTGCCACTATGAGAGAATACATAATAGTTAAAATTTTCAGTTGTAGTATTGGAGATTTTTTTAAACTTCTGGAACTCGTTCCGGGTATCGTCCGGGTATGTAGTCGGGGTTATTGGGATTGTATTCCCAGATTAAATATTCAGGTTCGTTTAGGTAAAGAGGCGGTATCTCGTCGCTCGGTTCCCTGTCCTGACCAATTAAGTTCTTGTTTCTTTCCAAAAGTTTGTCGATCTTGCATTGAGTTTCTTCTGAAATATCTAGAGAAAATTTATAGCAGATTGCAGTAGACATGAAAATAAATAATGATGCAAATTTTTGTTTATTGCTTAGATGGGTGGACGAACTCAAGACCAAGTTAAATGGTTTGCAGAGCTCAAAGACATCAAGAAAGTAAATACAGCCTTATCAAGGTAACCACATTATAACGCCTCAGTACGGCTACCCCACCCTTCAACCCGAAACGCATTACTGCTTTAAAGCAGATATAAACAGGGTGATACACGTGTGGGTTAACAAGATGCTCATTCACCAGTAAAGGTTTTTTATTTTTTTATTGCCCTTGTAGGTAGACGAGCGCACGGCCCACCTGATGGTGAGTGGTTACCGTCGCCCACGGACTTCAGCAATGCCAGGGGCAGAGCCAAGCCCCTGCCTATCGCTTAATACTCTCCACACTCCCTGAACTCAGCACTGGTGCTGGCAGGGGTGCTCCCCCTTGACCTACGCGTACGCGAGATGGCCTCGCTATACGTGGCCAAGAGGGGGGCGCATCTGCCGGTGCTGGGAGACAGGGATATCGAGCGGGTGGCATCGGCACTGGAGAGGCCTCATTCAGCGGAACAAGTTGGGATAGAGCTACGAAGCCTGGTAGACGAGGAGCAATACCTCGAACATCGAGGATATGAGGTGCGTATATTTACGGACGGGAGTAAGATTGAGGGCAAGGTCGGGGCCGCGCTATCCATCTGGACTGGCGAGGCCGAAGCCAAAACCCTCAAACTTGCTCTCTCGCCCCACTGTACCGTCTACCAGGCAGAGCTCTTGGCCCTTTGTGAAGCTGCAAATGAGATCAGCCGGCGAAAAGAGAACGTTTTCGCCATCTTCAGCGACTCCATGGCGGCCCTTCAGACAGTGGCTGACCCGGATTCCCTTCACGTCCTTGCGGTCCGGATGAGGGGCGCTCTTAGTCACTGCAAAACGCAGGGCAAGAGCGTCTCCTTGTTTTGGATTAAGGCTCACGCGGGACTTGAGGGGAATGAGAGGGCCGATGCCCTGGCTAAAGCGGCCGCCCTGAGGTTGAAGAAGAAACCCAACTATGACCGGTGTCCGGTCTCATTCGCGAAGCGTGTAATCCGCATGGACACGCTCGCCGAATGGGATCGGAGGTACAGCGCCGAACAAACGGCCTCAGTCACCAAGCTGTACTTCCCAATCGCGTCCGAGGCATACAGGATAATCAGAAAGATCGAAATGACCAAGGAGGTAGCACAGGCCTTCACAGGGCATGGTGGGTTCTCCGAGTACTTGGCCAGGTTCAAGTGCAAGGAGAGCCCAGCATGCATCTGTGACCCTTACGTCGACGAGTCAGTGGCCCACGTGCTTCTGGAGTGTCCAGTCTTTGGCTCAGCACGATTCGACTTGGAGGTGGAACTGGGCCAAAGACTCGATGCGCGAGAACTCCCCAATTTAATGCGAAAAACCTGTGCGAGGAACTTGTTCCTAAAATATGCTATAAAAATTATAAAGGAGGTTAATAAAAGAAATAAATAGAACATAAGAAAATTTTATAACAGGAGGTTAATAAAAGAAATAAATAGAACATAAGAAAATTTTATAACATATAATATTTTATCATATTATTACTGTTGTAAAAAACCTAGTTTAAGTAAATAGGATTAAGTGTACATGTACTAGGTTTAAGATAGAATAAGGAAATGTAAATAATTATAGAAATAAAGAGTCCCAACAGCCCTACTCCTCCTCCCCTCCCCGCTAATAAAATAGCTAGGAATGCAAAGTATGAACGGAATGAATGAAAGTACGAGAGGAATAAATGCGAGAACTGGTATGATAAAGAGGCTCGGAATGAATGCGTGACCTAGTTTTTAAGCCCCTTATGGGCAGGAGTATAAACTATAATTAACATTAAAACAAAACATGTAAATATGAATCTCTGGCTTTGTTGTTTGCTAGAGGTACGTACAAAAAAAAAAAAAAAACTCTCCACAAGCCTCGTTTGAAGAAGGACATGTCATAGCGCTCGAGAAACAACGTGGAGGGAGCTCATTCCATAGCCGGATGGTACGTGGCAAAAAAGACCTCTGGAAACGCACTGTGGATGACCGCAGTGGCTCCAGGTAGTATGGATGAACTCTACTCCGGTGGAGGGTGGTGCCTGTCAGTCAGTCAGTCAGCCAGTATGCAATTACAAATTTTGCGGATTTGATTTTCATTACACGATGCTATGATATCCTGGAAGTCATCGTGCGTGTGCTAAGTACGTAGATATATCATTAAAAAAATTGGTGCCTGTAGCGGGTTTCGAGCATCGGAATCAATGTGAATGTACTAGACGTGGTAGGACCTCTTCTGAGTCCGCACGGGTAGGTACCTCCACCCTACCTATTTCTGCCGTGAAGCAGTAATGGGTTTCGGTTTGAAGGGTGTAACTATACGTGAGAGCATAGAACCTATATCTCAAGGTGGGTGGCGCATTTACGTCGTAGATGTCTATGGGCTCCAGTAACCACTTAACACCAGGTGGGCTGTGAGCTCGTCCACCCATCTAAGCAATAAAAAAAATAAAAAAATACGTATTTTCCTTTAAGTCACGACGGTTTATTTAATATCTCTTTCTTCTAACAAATTTTCCTAAAAATAGGAGTTAGACAGTGCTCTAGAAGATTAGAAGTATAATATTACATACGTGTCCTTCTTAAATCTATTCTAAGAATATTTCTGTTCTGTTCGACGGCTTTGACCAAAGTTCTTTCAGCTTCTCCCGATAGGTCATTAGCTGCCAAATCTAATCTGGTCAGACCTCGATTTAAGCTTATTAATCCTGCAATCTGATAACATAAATTCGTTATCCGAATGTTTACTATTATTACCCACTAATTTAATAATTATAGAAAATACAGAGGTTTGCACGATTTTTAAATGCCGTTCCACCTATTTTTGTAGCAAAGTAATATTAGGTTTCTGGTTTGAAGAAAAGAAAAACCGTTCTCACAATATAATTGAGCGAGCAGCGCCTTGGCTGTGCGCCTAGCATTGCTAACGCCCATGAGTGACGATCACAACTAACGACCAGGTAAACCGCTAGTCTATCTACAAGGACAAAAATTTTCAGCGGAAGCTTGTCTTTTGATGCCAAACAATACAAGTGCGAGTGCGAATAAATTAGCACATTTTACCTTCTCAGCAGATGCTCCTTTGAAGCCACAAGAGTTGATGATTAACGTTTGTGGCTTTTCCTTGCAGCGTACGAACGCAGCGGCAAAGATTGTTGCACATTCCAAAGACATTGGATTCAGGCTAAAATCTGAATTGAAAAGATGTTCACAGATTTTGAATACTTCAAATTTGCACACACAAAACCCTACTCACGATCTACCTATTACCAGAGCTCTAGGCATCATCATGACTCGTAGAAGCCACAAAAATACTTTAGTAGAATGCAATTTTTATACGCCCTATCATTAATAATTAATAGAATATAAACAGCAGAATTTACCTAAAAGTTCTATTGGAGCCGCAGGTTTCATTTGCAAGGCATAAGCTATTCCCTGAACGCCAACCTCTTTAAATCGGTTATTAGCAATTCTCACTCTTTTTAAATTTTTGTGAATGTAAATGAAACCTCCGAGAGCTTTCATTCCATAATCGCCGATCTTACAATGGTTGAAGTCAAGCTCCTCAATGCTTTCTTTTTTTACAAGATTCTGTAGAATCAATTTTACTTTCGAGCAGTCTAGATTGCTTCGATTGATCCGAAACAATTTGAGGTGTCGTAAATCTTCTAGGCCACGACATAAAGATTCGCAGTCTCCCATTGAAAATTCAAAGTATCTTGGTAAATAATCGTCTTCAATATTATTGAGTCCAAAAACTAAAGATATCTCTTGGAGGTTGTAAAGTTTAACCAATACCGGTTCCAGAGGCACGTGATCGAATAATTTAGGGACGCTATAAGGGCACGTGTCTTCAACAATATTCCCAAAAGGGACTGATGGGGTCGGTTGCCGAACCATGCGTAGTTGATTTAACCCCAATTCATAAATGTAGGGACTAACCTAAGTAAAGAAAGAACATTTTATTGCAAAATGAAATTGCAAACTGAATTTTCTATTACTTGAATTCTAGTTATTTAGCAATCTAGATGATAGTGCATTTAATAGAATTTAGTGCAATTTATTATATTGATTGTAAAAATGGTTTAGTCACAAATTTAATGAATAAAATAACCAAAGTTGCCAATTCTACAGCATCTTCTTCTATAAAGACATCAGGGTTAACGTTTTCTAAATAGTCTTGTAGACATGCTGACAGGAATTTCCCTTTCCAAAATGGCACGTTCAACTCCTTTCTGGACGGAAACTTAGTGGCATAAGATCTTTTCCAGTATTGTTCATCCTTGAAATTTATTGAAAAGATTTCTTTTTTATTAAAAGCTTGATGTGCTCATAAAACTATTGAAACTGTATGTAATTTTTGTCGGTAAGTACACAATTTAATATTATGAAACCTTTTCTTTGTGAGTCTTCATTTCATAGGTTTGAAATTCGTGCAGGTGCAATATTCCCAATAGAACGATAAATAAAAAACAACTTACTAAATTCACCCTCTGATTTATATATATTTTTTTAATTTCGTCAAGAACTCACACTTTGATTATTGCAAGCCCTATCCGAAGTCAACACAAAAATTAGCTACTCCATTTTGCTGCTCCCAGAACTGGCTGACGAGCAAATAATTTAACTGCCACTATTCATAATAAAATGTAAGTAAATTATTTCAGTATTTATTTATTAATCGCTTTCTACTACGAGCATTTCCCAAAATATTTTACATGAATACCTTCATAACACTATCTATATGTCTTGTTGACAAAAATTTATCGCCGGATATAACTTTTCATATTGGGTGGTGGAGTGGTATGTGGAGATTCTTACCAACTACACAATCCTACGGTATCACTTTAAGATGTAGAATATATAATGTAGAATTGAGATCGTGGCACATAAAATAAAATTATTCCATAGTTGCATTTTACTCGTCTGTTCCAAAATCTTTATTAAAATAATTAAAAATTAATTGACACCTTTTTTACGCCTTGCTCATTTTATCGTCTTCGCTATCTTACTTTTCTCTGTCATTCTGTCTGTCATTCTCCTTTCTTACAGTTTTCTCTCACTCACAGCTTAGAGCTCCATTCCACACTCTTTTCATAAGTGCCATTCTTACCAATCCTACATTATTATTGACTTTAAGAGCAAAATTTGGCAGGACAACGGTGTTCTAGCTTATACCTTCACCACATCTTCCAATGAAACACCAGCCTTCTCGACCCTGTCATATCTCTGGGATATAACAAAAGTTTAAGTTACCTGTATTAGCGGCACACTACATTTCAAGGGAATATCAGCCGGATACAAATCCATTAGAATATCAACATCTTTCTGAAGTATTTTGTTTAATGGATTAATAATATGAAATGCTCTCGACAAACTAAGAGCGGCAAAGTAGCTAAGGGGTGCTGGAGTAAGGCCATCATCCCATTCGAAATCTTCAGCCACAATTTTACGCTTGGCTTCAGCAATAGAAGTCTTCATTTCATGCGATGAAGCGTAAGCTTCCCTTGTATTCTGGGATACAAGATATGGAATCTTCATGACTGGGTTCTTTTTATCTGTTTAAGAATTATGATAAAAAATAGTAACAGCCTTTGGAGTCTTGTTCTAGAAGAAGAAAATGTAAAGTGTACTATTTCAGATCAAACATTATTTTGAAGTTGACACTACTAACTACTACTATTACGTAGTTGACATGATTAGTTATTATAAAAAGAGGCTCAAAATGTTTGATTTAGTTTCTTAATTTTTAATTAAATTAAATATTTTTGTTTTAGATGGAGGTCTAGAGGAGATCTTTCATAAAATACACTTGAGAGTTGATGAAGAGGATTAGAATATGAAAGGATAAGAGAGTTCTTTGTCTGACTATTTAATACACTCAATAAAAAGCAGTATAAATCGCTGAACGGTAGTTTGGTTGTGCCTTCGCATTGCCGATCTCCATGAGTGACCGCAATCAAATGGGCATGCAGTCCGTATGCCTTAGACGATTTTTAAAGAGCAGAAATTCCAAATGAGTTGATAAACATTTCTTTAGTTCAACAGTAATAATTAAATAAATAACGGACCCAAGTATCCATCGTACAAGATATTTTTTTCTTCATCAAATAACTAAAAACATCGGTCTTGCGGACGATATAAACGATATTTTTCTGAAAATTATATTAGAGTACGAATTCATTCATCGTCATATTAATATGTCGTTGGAATCAAATTGATAAATGTATCCTGATAGTAAAACGACATATTTACGACAATGAAAAATTAATCGCCTATTGTTCCATTTGTACATTGTTCCGTCATTAGTGTTAGCGTGAGGTTACAGGTTAGTTTAATTCAAGTAATAAACTATGGGACGTGTTTACGTCGTACGAACAAAGTCCAACAGAACGTAAATAAGAAGTCGGCTGTTTCCGTCGCTCATCGTGAAAGTTCGGATCAAAACAACGCGGCGTTGCTGCGCGCGCGCTCTGAACAGCGGCGACAGTGACTGTTTGTTTCGCCGTTTCGCTCGATACATACAAAACCATCACAGCTCAAAACTGTTTCATATCTGACTGCATTATCGACCGGCGTGCGCGTTTTAAGTACGGGAGAGTAATTTACTAAATATACAAAATGGATACGAATAAAAATATACCGAAAAGTAGCACGCAAGCCGCTGGCTACAACCCTTGGAACTTGCTTTTTAGCACGAGACGTCGTACGGAAAGTGAAAACAGTGTCAGCTCAAACACATCGTCGACTTCTTCAGGTAAGATTTTGATGACTTCTAATATTTATTATTATTTTTCTATAGCGTTTGTTACAGCAGGTATGTATGTAGTGTGCTTTTTTTCGTTTTGATTAAAACAAAAAACACCATCACGCACGTTTTTTGTACCTATTTATCTCGCATCTCGCTCAATTAAATAGGTATACCTAAGATTATATTAATTAGGATGGCCATTCAAAGTTTTAAAGTACCTCTTCGTAAAAAATGCCACACCTCCATTATGTTATCTTATTTACGTCAACAACAAAAAATGCAACTAAGTGGGCTGAGCTTGGACTCGCTGGTGCCGAATCTGACTTATGTCACGTAGCCTTCGTTATTTGTGAATTTGAATACAAATATACCGGTTTTGTTACCTAATATGTAGGTACCCTGTGTTGAGTTTTCAGATAACGCGGCAACGATTGGTAATCATTATTAATCATAATAATGTTGCCTATTCAGAAAAAACACAATTAATAATAATAATTATAATTTATTTTGAAACTTCGAATCCATTTGTTGTTTAACCAATACTAAACTTCAAGGAAGTATGTAGGTTAATTGAAACACATATTTATAGATTCTTATAAAAAAATATATTTGTAAACAGATCATCTTTTATTAATAAGGAAATCGCAGAAACGATTTATCAATTCATTATTATCATTTCCTAGTTGTGAAACGAGTTTTCAAACATTTGTTTGTACTTTGTAAATCTTTGTTTCGTCGTAATATTCCCAAACTGGTGACCTGCGACGGAAGAACTGCAGCTTTCAAACTTCATCATCAGCGCATCAAGAACTTCGGCTACCACAATTCCCGCATTCTTGCAGATAAAATAACACGCTTAACGCCATGCGGCCCAACGGTGGGCTTAGCGTACTATACCATACGGGCCAAGCCAAAATCAAGAAATCAGTAATTTTTATCATCTTAAGACTTTCATTCTACTGTTAATTTGCACGGAAGATAAAAATTTGTGTTATTTACCGTCTAGTTTTTAAAATATTTTAAAGGGCTATAATCTTGATAAAAACTACAAATTGCAATTGGATTTGAAAACCAAGGCGTTCGATTCGGCTAAAGGGCCATGCGGCTCACTTCCATACGCGTTTTGTTCGATAACTGCAACCTGTGGCTTGTACGGAAGCGTTTACGTTGGAACCCTTACACGGCTCACGGGTGACCCGCATGGCCTGAACGGTTCAGTAAGATAAGGCTCACCGGGGAGCTCTGTGCCCTGAATGAAAATACTCGACTTTTCATGCCACGTTCAACGTGTTAGCGGGGATGTTGACTTCTTGCTTCGATTAATGTAGATCCGTATTTTTATTTAATAAAAAAAAATTCCATACAATTTTAATATATAAATAAAAATGTAACAAAACAGAGACAATTATATATTACATAAAAAACATATGGTACGAGTTGAAATCGTCTTCTTGACGTTAGGAAAAAATATGCACATAGCATTTAATATGAGGTTTACGAGAGAAACGATAAAGATGTAACCACCAATGATTGATGAATTTTTGTAAACCTTAACGCTGTAATTATAAACGTTACTTTTCAAGATATTAGAGATAGAGCTCTCTCGAATACGCGTAGCCGAGATCATCCAAGAAGAATAATAGTTTCCTTGTTACACTAGTTAGCTGTGACTAATTAAGCATTAAGAATTCAAGCATTGAAAAAGCCAGTAAGTAATGCGTGTTTTCTTGATTTAGTCCGAAATATGAAGTTTTTAGAGATAGTTTAATATTTTTTCGAATAATTTAATGCCTTGAATAGTTTTTACGATTATTAATCGATCTTGTGTAATCGATTACTCGTTAATAAACAGGTATGGCAGTGAACTAACCTATTTAAATGATTGTCATTGAACAGACGTAACGACACTATTTTTTCCTTATCGCTCGATTGATTGGTCAATAGTACAGTAATGTTTTTCCTTGTTTGCACTTATCAATGATTGAAATAATCTTCGTTTATAAGATTACGAACATAATGCCGAAGATTGGCTGAGGCTTATATTCATCTATCAGATCTCTGTGATGTGGGCTAATAATGATATAATATCGATAAATATTAGATATTCAATTTGAAGATAAAATATGTATTCTCATATCCTAAACACCGATATATAAGATTTTAAATACCGAAGATAAGATTTTAAACACTAACAACAATAAATCAAAACAGTGTTTTAAAACTAAAATACAATTCTTCTTCTTAATCATTCAAGGATTTCATAATCCTATCAAAATTTATTAAAGTGAAAAAGTTCTTATAAAGACTTCTTGTAGTAAACAATAACTTTCGAAGAATAACTTACAGTATATTCTCAAACGAGCTTAAGCCAGAAACATATGACGTCTTTTATCTATTTTATAATATGATTGACAAAAATTTCCAAAATTTCGTAGCCCTAGTTAATAATGAACAAGCTCTTTCTAGCGACTTTGTACCGCAAAAGAACACGTTGGAGAATTTCATAATTAGCATCACGTAACCATAACTCTATTCAGCACACTTTAATACACCGTTTTAACCTTATAAATGGCCAATTGGGAATTCTGTGAGACCCCACTACAGTTTTTTTTAAGGATATTTACGCGGTTCCTGATTAATTAGACATAGAAATCTGTTCTTCACACAGAAAATGTAGCATCCGATTGTCCCTTCGGTAATATAAACGATCATGGGATATTTTTGTTTGATCGGTATTCGGTTGGTATCAAAACGCAGTGAGAGTTGTTAGTAAAAACAATCATGCTATAAAAAATCCAGCCCGATAGATCCAGTGGCTTAGAACTGGACCTCGATGAATCAGCCGAGACATTTAATTCTACATGTATAAAAAAGTGTAAGCTGATACAGAACAAAATGATCGTAAGCATATCAACTACATATCTTATTAAACCTGTTTATTCTTTGTTGTAGCCTCAACTGAGAATGCGTTTTAATTTCAAAGTGCCCTTCACATTTACTAGAACATTCATATAGGCTGTAGTAGCTACCACGCCTCAAGATCGCGGACTCGTTATTCTACTCTGAGCTGTCTACTATAGCCTTGTACTGCATAACTAAGACAAATCATTGAGAAATCATTACAAGTCTCTAATACAAAGGATTATGGCTTATTGTTGGGTGAACGTCCATTACATGTGTCGGCTTAACTGCTAAAATAGTATTTTTAATATTATGGTAAAAACTGTAACTGTAACTATACTGAGACCTTAGAACTTATAATATCTCAAGGTGGAACCTTTGGGTCTGCGGAGGGACTTCGGTTCCCTCTGTATTTTGTACCGAATGTTCCATGAGGAGTGCTCTGAGGAATTGTTCGAGATGATACCGGCATCACGTTTTTACCATCGCACCGCCCGCCACCGGAGTAAAGTTCATCCATACTACCTGGAGCCACTGCGGTCATCGACAGTGCGTTTCCAGAGGTCTTTTTTGCCACGTACCATCCGGCTATGGAATGAGCTCCCCGCCACGGTGTTTCCCGAGCGCTATGACATGCCCTTCTTTAAAAGAGGCTTGTGAAGAGTATTAAGCGGTAGGCAGCGGCTTGGCTCTGCCCCTGGCATTGCTGAAGTCCATGGGCGACGGTAACTTTTCACCATCAGGTGGGCCGTATACTCGTCTGCCTACAAGGGCAATAAAAAAAAAAGTGGGTGGCGCATTTACGTTGTAGATGTCTATGGGCTCCAGTAACCACTTAACACCAGGTGGGCTGTGAGCTCGTACACCCATCTTAGCAATAAAAAAAACCGTTTAAGAAAACTTTTAAAAATCTGCACTTTGTGTAAAATCTAATTGATAGTTTGCGTAATGGCTGTGTTGTTGTAAATTGTTCCGTTACTCAATATCAGGCAAGCTCGATGTCCTAATAAACTGACACAACTGTATTGTCATCAGAATAACACAATGGACAAATTTTATGATGATACCACAATTCGATGCGTACATTAAAATAAACAAGACAAATGAATCGACTATTATCAAAGCCGGCAATGTAACTTTTGGACAATTATTGGTAAATCAGAAAAACGAATTATTGACTTTGTATTCCATTGGCAGTCACAAAACTCTTCTGAACGACATCTTAGATAAAAAACAGGTTAAGTATTAACCTTTATTTAATGCAGGTTTTGAATCGTATTCTTTGAAGGAGACGATTATATTCAAATCAATCTGTATCGCCATATCAATAACATTTTTTTGTCCAAATACACAGATTGCCACCTTTGATAATAGACGACTCAAATGTTATGTTATAATATGCTCCTCACACTAGTACCTACCTAAGTTATAATATCAATTCTTAAAAACATATAATGTACTCTTAGTACATATACTCTTAGTAACTCTTAGTTCTTAATTTCTAAATCATTGTATGTTAATATATATAGTAATATAACATATAATACTTATTTCCTTATGTTACTAAATAATTTGTATATTGTTTACTTTACATCAAATCTTCATTTGTAATTAGAATATTAATTTGTTAGTATGTATTCCATTTACTATATGTGTAATTGTGGATCCTAAATATGTTTACAAATAAGGTTCATAGTCTAAATTACTCATTTACTAATTGTTTAGTGTTTAGTAAATACTATTCATGCTTACCATTTTATTATTACCATCAGGTGACCCGTCTTGCTCGTTTGCCTCTCGTTGTTATAAAAAAAAATGTATATATTCTTTTTCTCCAAAAACTCAAGAAGTTCGACATCAATCTTCTAGCTTATAACATCCTAACTCTGTTCGTGTAACATCAGAGTTTTTTTTAAAACTACAAAACGCTCACTGCGTAACACAAACATAAAAATAAAAATAAATAAAATGTTTTTATGTTATTTAAGTAGACCTTTCCAGGAAACTTTGAATCATCATGACTTTGCATTTGATACTACTCCGTATCAGTTTCTCTGTTGACAAAAATCAGCAATAGCTTAGGCTTGAAAAATTTATAAACTACATTTATGACTATATATTTACATGATATGTTTGTCTGGATGTTAATCAGGACATGCAGAGTCTCGTAAAAAGTCATCGTCCAACTACAATGCAGTTAATACTCGTATTCTCAATCAGCTTGGTACTTCATATGACCTAGTTAATCATCTCGATTTTCACATGTAATTTTATCTGCTATTTTCGATATTCATAATATAAATTACACGAAACATACAAACTAACTTCTGCAAGCTCTCTCTTCAGTAACAATTTTCAATTTGCATGTTGCCGGGCAAACTGACAGTGAATATATTAAAAGTAATATGCATAAATAAAAACCGACAATAAACACAGCTGTTTGTTGGCTCTGCTCCTGGCATTGCTGAAGTCCATGGGCGACGATAACCACTCACCATCAGGCGGGCCGTATGGCTCGTCTGCATACTATGGCAGTAAAAAAAAACCACTTGAATTTGTCATTTCCTCAGTCATAAAATTGTATTCTTCTTTACGAGTGACCGTTTCTTTAAAGCAACGGTAGGTATCTGTGTGTTATCTTGTTATTTTTTCAAGTATTCTTTGAATAGATAATGTAGAAATAAAACAGATTTATCGCTAAACTTGGTTCCAAATAAGCAAAATTAAAATTGGGAGATACAGCGTATCGTGAACCTATACTGGGAGGCACGACCGACCTGCCCATTATCATTATCCTGCCCTTCTCCCAGTTACCTAGGGTCGGCGCAACATGTTTTCTCCTTCCATACTCTTCTATCATATACCATTTCTTCGCTCACTCCCCTCTTACCCATATCGTCTTTCACGCAATCCATCCATTTCTTCTTAAGTCTACGTCTTCCTCTATATCCTTCCACATTCATAGTTAATATTTTCTTACTAACCTCATTTTCATTTCATCTCATCACATCTCCATACCATCCCAAACGCTCACTTCTCAGCTTCTCTGTCACAGGTGCCACTTTCAGACTTCCTCTAACATATTCATTCCGTATTCTATCCATTCTCGTTACTCCACACATCCATCGCGACATTCGCATCTCTGCTGCATGCCTTTCATCCGACCGACCTGCCCATTATATAAATAATAAAATTGAGACACCTCATCTCTCAAAGTTGTTGGGGCCATCCACGCTGTGATGTCTATGACTTTAACACGTGTCGAGTATGATAAACATTTGATTTTACCTAAGAAATTCTATCTACGTTAGCAGGGATATGATAAAAGCATTGTCTAGACGAACTGAAAATCGCGTTCTTTTTTTTTTATTATTAAAAATACATTAAAATATTATACGGCCTGCAATTTTAATCAATCTATGCTCAACAATTTGTGATAAGAAACCCGATAACATACAGATACGACAATTAGATAATGAAATGAGTCAACTACTATCTCTGTTGCAATAGTAAATGTTTTTATGTAACTTAAAATGCATTTTATAATAACTTGTTGTGTTGAATAATTAAAAATTAGTCATTCAACAAAATTGGTACTATCCATTGTTGTAAAACAGATATGTACTGTGACAGTAACACTGTTTATCACAATCAGTTATAGTCAGTCAGCCTAAGCTAATTGTAGATAAGTTCTAAAATAGTATATTATCTAAAAGGCATCATATATAATATCAAAGTATCATATCATAATCTAAAAGGTAAACGAATATGTAACAAGTGCCGGTCATAGATTAACTCCTAATACATATTTATAAACAATTAAAACAGGTAAAACAAAAACTATCTTCACTGTTTTCATAATATGAATCTCAAAGTATGTTTTTTTTTTCATTAAAACCTGTGGCAAAATGTAAATTATAATCAGATATTGTAGTGTAATCTCACGGTTATGTTTGCGTAAACTAGTCCTATTGATATTGTTTATTTTAGTCTGCTTAACGTTTTCAGGTTCGACGTATGCGGGACTATCGAAACAACCAAATAAAAACGAGGAATACTTGTGGATGATGTAAGTATATATATATTTTTTTATTGCCCTTGTAGGCAGACGAACATACGGCCCACCTGATGGTGAGTGGTTACCGTCGCCCATGGACTTCAGCAATGCCAGGGGCAGAGCCAAGCCGCTGCCTACCTACAATGAACGATGCCGAAGCGTAATACCATGTAAATTTCAATACGAAAAGTCAACGAATGATTTTATGATTGAAATAAGTAATCCGTACAGAATTTACTGCAACGTATAATTGTTATCGTTGACTAAACTTTTTTGTTTGTTTGGAACAATGATCGCTGAGGTAAAGAAACAGATAATTACTAGCTCGGTAACATACCAGTAAGTTCTCTAACAATAATATGCTAACCTAATAAATGAATAATAGTATATAATATGTAATATGAAATATTTGATCATAAATACTACACAGTCATAATAACCACAATATTGACATTGAAATTTATGTTGCTTAGTGTTTAGACGTGTGTTTAGCGGTCACTAATGCCAGTAGACATTGCAATGTGATTTTTTTATTTTTGTTTATTATATAGATAGGTGAACGAGCTCACAGCCCACCTGATATTAAGTGGTTATCGAAGCCCATAGACATTACAACATAAATCCCCAACCACCTTGAGATACGAGTTCTAAGGTCTCAGTATAGTTACAACGGCTGCCCCAACCTTCAAACCGAAACGCATGACTGCTTCACGGCAGAAATAGGCAGGGTGGTGGCACCTAACCGTGCGAACTCAAAAGAGGTCCTACCACCAGTAATTACGCAAATTATAATTGTGCGGGTTTGATTTTTATTACACGATGTTATTCCTTCACCGTGGAAGTCAATCGTGAACATTTGTTAAGTACGTATTTCATTAGAAAAATTGGTACCCGCCTGTGGGATTTGAACACCGGTGCATCGCTCAACACTCAACCGGACGTCTTATCCTTTAGGCCACGACGACGAATGTCTTTGAAACATGAGGTCTGTTCCGCCATTCAAACGCATGAACTTGTCGCAGCAAAAATAAGCAAGGCGCTTGCTTGACAAATTTTTCATTTTTCATAATAGATTTTATAAGTTGTCAGTTCCTCTCAGAACTTTTTTTAACTGACTACCATATCATGTAGATACCACACCAGCTATCTCCATATTACTTGTTTTGACGTACAACAGGTATGTTTTTCATTGATTCGTTCGTCTTCATCATAATATTTTATTATATCATCATTTATTGTATGAAAAAGATCGAATGTACAAAAACGCGTTCATACATGTAAAAACTTGAAGGTCGATTTTGTATAGAACACGCAAAATAAAAACAAATAAACGGCCTTTAAGTAACGCGGAAATAATATTTTAATTCTATTGTTATAGCGTACATTGTCTAAGCAAATTATTACGAATCCTGAAAAAGCATAAAGAAATAGCACGAATTTTGCTATTAATTCATGTTTTGTTTTTTATTATATGTCTATTACTTATTACTACCGTTTTTTCCAACGTTACATGCTTCGAATTTATTTAGTTTCTATTGAATTCGAAATTCGAAATAGAAATTAAATCGAACAGAATTAGAATTAGGAACTAAATCGTAAAATGAAATTATTATTCACGTCAATGATTTGTATTTCCATAGTTTCACGGGAATAGGCCACAATGTATCGAAAAAAAAATTGCTGTGACGGTATTTGATGGTGGCGAAAGATAACCTTGAGACAGATGTACTGCGATACTGGTGCAATAATAAATTCTGGCAATTTCGTAAAAAATAATATATTATGTATCACAGCCAAGAGCTGAAACTGAAAGTCTAGGCCGCGTTATTTTGCAAATTCGATTGTAGTTTGTAGGTGAGTCACCTGCGAGTTTGATATATCGCCTACAAAATATGCTATTCGTAAATTGTTATTTAAATTGTCTATGCCTACTAGTGGTAGGGCGTCTTGAGAACCCGCACGATAAGGTACCAAGGCACTATCTATTTCTGCCGAGAAAATAATGCGGAACAGTCCAAATTGTATTCATTGACAGTTACTGAACTCCAACTGTAATAGTCCTTGAAAGAACGAAATATCATCGTAACATTTATTTAGCTTTCCGGCGTAGTTACCACTGTTCCGCAAAGTTCTGATTTTGAGGTAGACACAATATCTATTGTCTTGCGCTCAAAGTTGACAATTATGTCGCTGTTATCCTTAAAATAGAACCAAAGGTTATAACAATAATGTGATGTTATATCAAAATATGGCAATAAGGATATAACAATGTAGTTCTTTATCAATAACCTCTACCTAGATAGTACTCATGAACAAATTGTCACCATCTTACAAGTTTAACAGTTGATTTTACTTCGAATATTACGTGGTGGTTAGAAGGCTAGTACAAAACAAAAACTGTTGAGTCAAAATGTGATACGGATGGCAGAATATTCTACGGGAAGTTTTTCCAACTGACATTAATATTCTGATGGAGCCATTAATTATGTTTGCTTCCAATTATTTTCCAATCGGCACTCCATTGTCAACAACGCCGTTGTCAGAGCTACGGACTCCGTTGATTTGATTTATTTTTGTAACTTGGATTTAAAAAAAAAGAATTACCATTACAACGTAGACGCGCCGTTCATATTACAAAGATACATTAATGTTTTAGAATTCATACACTGTTGTTATTCATCTCACTCATACATACATCATCAAGACGAAAATTATCTGTCAAATTCAAAACGAAACTGTTATAGTTTGAAACAGTTGATGGCCTTAGCGTTATCCATATCAATTTAGCCATAATTGAAATGGTTGTGAAAGCTAGTCATTGATATCATTTTAAATTCAATTGAGGCTAAAATATTTTTTGTACTGTAACCTTAATCGTACAGCTTGTCGATCATCGTAGCATTGAAAAAGAAATTAACGAAAGTTTTATGTTGTTAACCACCAGCTTATAATATCAATAGCTCCTCATCATACACATTTAATAAGTCCTAATAAGTAATTATACTATTTGTCTGTTTATTCGAAGGTTTGTACACGGTAACATCAACAGTGTTTTCTGGTAACAGGAGGTAGTTTGATGGGTGAGACAACTAGTACGCAATATAATTGAGGCTTCGACCTCATGCCTCATAGCTCCGGTTATTATTTTATGCCATGTGGATCGTGAGCTCGTTCGCCCATCTACATAATAAAAAGTTCAATTTTTCCCTGTTCCAAAACCAGACTACAATAAAGTATCCTCGCAATTTCTATGGTGCTATGATGAACACTGTCCTTCAAACAAAGTTTTGAGCACAGCACCGAGCAGCGATTTGCCTCTGCACTCGACATTGCCTTATCGACACTCGCCGATACATGTAAAATAGAAAAAAAAACTGACTTTATGACTTTTAGAGATAAGTTAACATTTATAAAACAAAAATTAAATAATACCATATCAACAAATACGATAACTGTTTTCGCGTACGAATAAATCCGTAATGTTAAATCGAATATCTCGAAGTGCCCACAACAAAGCGTTCATGTCGCAAAGAGGAAATTTGCAACATGTTGCAAAAGAAGACTAAATTAGCAATAAAGCTGAACTAGAAGGTCGACCGCATGCTGCAGCTGATGCAGCGTCGGTCTCAAGCACGTGCGGAAACATTCGCAAGTGGGAAGGAGACGAATCGAAGCAGTCGGCTGGTTTCCCCTCTCGCTGATGTCGAAACCTTTGGTTGCATGCGTCCGAGCCACGGCCGGTGACTCGCAGTTAGCGAAGGCACCGCAGTTAGCGAAGGCACCGCAGTTCGCGTTCATACCACACTATAACGTATATTGTGTTCAGTAGTGATAGTGTTTTGAGAATGGACCACGTGAGTTCAGTGTCACTAAGATAAGGACCATTTCAAGGAGTACCATCTTCGGTTGGTATCTGATATGTTGTTACATTACTAATGTAGTAGTATCATTTCTTGTGTCAAAAAAGCTGAAAGTTGACCTTTCAAAGTTGACATTTCCTGTGGACGTGGGTCAAAGAAATTCCTGTATTTAAAGAAATACAACACCGTGAAAGCTGTGTCGCATTTTTAAGTGTTTTATTATGTGTTTATAACCGTAGATAATTAGATGAGACCAACCGACTTGATGTAAAGCGGTTACCGAAGCCTATAGGTAGTCACCATATAAAAATGTTGTAAGATTTGGTCCAATTATGTTGGATTGCAATAACTACAGTCCTGCCCTTCAAACCAAAATGCGTCTTTACATGATTGGTAAGACGAGGCGTTTAACATTAGAACTGGTATTACGTCCAATATCCAAAGTAGGAAATATTATAAGAGGTTAGATATTAAACTGGTCTATTTCTGCATTCTTTAAACACCCTTGTGTATCCGTATTTTAGTTTGGATGGGCTTACATTACTATGCCATTCTAAATACTATTATTTAATAGTTTCTCATCATAATTTTTACATTTAATAAGTTTTCCCTACCTATACGCTGGAAGCCTCTTGGGGCTAATTCAACTACATATAAGCACACGATATTTAAACATTGTTGCTGAAATTGTAGATAGCCGAAAATCCAAAACAGTACTATGTCAAATGCCTAGGCACTATTAAGCTTTAATATTGAGATTCATAAGTCTTGAATTCTTGAATTTGTTAGAGGATTAAAGAATATAAATTAATGATCCTACTATTAGAGCTGATGCTGCCGCCTACCTTGGAACACAAAGTCGAAATCTCATTTGAATTGGAATAATAGATAGATGATAGACATGATAGACATATAAAAATTACACAAGGTGACTAGAGTAATAACACAAAACGGAGAACTTAAACGCAATATTATAAACCGATAGCAACGAGGATAAATCGGAAGCGTTTTTAAAGTTTCGCCATATTTAGCGATATGCCTTTGTTGCTTCAGAACTTAGCTGTCAATGTCATACAAAACCGGTTGGAGAGCAATATTTTACGTAAGACACTCTGATAAATGAATGAACATATTCTTATGACTCACTGTTATTTGTTGTTTCGTGCTAAAAACACGTGTGTCCGACTGTGATTCTTTATGGTCAGTTTCTTTTCAATTCTACATAAGAACTTTACTTCTAAATGTGTTTAAAAAGAGTGTGGTAATTGGTGTTTATGGTGATTTTGGACGCGATGTTGCAAGAATAAGCCAGTTTCGATATTTTCCTAATAGGTATGGGTTTCAAGGTAAAAACAATTTACATGATCGTGTTCTTGACACTATTCACGAATCAAGTTACTTGTTTAATTGCTTCGGCTGTCTGTTTGTCTTCATAAATATCTTAAGTTCCACTAGTTGTGCAATACACGTTTTGTGCGATATCATATCGGACGTTTAACGAATGTTTTTTACCCGCTTGCGAGATTCGGAGCCGTAGATTCGATGATCGTAATAATCAAAGTTTGTTGAGCAATTATTTGAAACGAAATCGTTTTGGAATCCATTAAAATTAATGCGATATTCGAAAATATTCGGAGTTCGTCGAGCCCAAAAATTACGATTAAATTTTCATGAACATTTTTTTTGTTTCCTGAGTGATACGACAATTCTTTCTTCAAACGAGGTTTGCGGAGAGTACTCGGCGGTAAGACACGTCTTGGCTTGTTCCTGGTATTACCTACGTCCATAAGGGACGGTAACCACTTACCAACAGGTAACCATATGTTCGTCTCTGTACAGGGCCAATATATATATACACGAATATACATATTTAAGTCCGGTTAAATTGTAATCTCTGCGATCAATAATAATACGTAACACTTTTGAACTTTGGACAGCACTATTCCCATGTGACTAGAGAATACAATAGGCTATAAAAGGAATGACGCGGGTATATGAATTTTTGTGCAGAAAATTTCAATGTTGAAAATAAACATAAAGAACACATGTGCCTTTACAACTACGTAAATTGATCGAATAAACTTTTACGATTCATTTCTTGACCAAATAGATCACAATGATTCCGTTATCTTGTAACAAAGGCCGACCTTTGTATGAATGTTTCGTAAAAAATTGGCTTTGTATGAAACCCTCCCTCGTTTTGGTAACTTTCTGGGCTCTGTGGTTGATTAATGGACATAAAATGAGATCCGTTATGTACGTATGGCTGAAGAAAAAACCGACAAAAATCGTCAGTTTTCATCAACGTCAACGGACAAAATATGATCTAGCGGTTCGGTTCATCTGGTCCTTTTAGGTCCACGGGAGTAAATAGACTCCACAGAATTCCTCTGAAGGTGACTGCCGTCCCTACCCTGGTAGCCTGTGAAGCCTCAATTATATTGTTCTATCATTCAAACGATTTCGCGGCACTTGTGTTAACAATACGCCTTCGGTTTTAAACAGATACAATTTGCCGGTATTGATTCTTAATACGCCTTGTTTTTCCTTTGGTAGGCGCTTGTATCAACATGTTTCGGAAAGATAATGCGCAAGAATAATCGGTACATGTCCGTGGGATTAAAAAATCGTGCCGGGCGGCATAGCAGCATCGCTCGAGACAAACACGCGGTATTTCTTTGTTCTGTTATAAATAAATGTAAAATTGTATTAATTATATTAGCTACTTTAGTATGCATGCTAGATTAAGGTAAAATTACGATTTTTTTCTTTTAATCCTAGTAATCAGTACTAATATTTTATTACTTAAATCAAAATGGTGGTCATAATTGATGTTCTTCATTAATTTGGTTTTTAAACAAAGCATACTATTATTATAAATAAATTGACTAAATAGAGTCATTTATATACGAGTAATGTACGTAAATAAGAAATCTGGGTTCATAATTCTATAAAATGAAGTACGGTGGAGAGACGATATAATATGGGAATGCTGCGGGGCAGAATCTGATTAAGGAGAGCTCCGATCAATAATATTGATCGAAGAAGGAGAGCCTCACTGCTCAGGCTCAGTGATGCAAATGAGGAGAAGTCTATCAGATGATGATAATAAATGTTTTATTTGGTATATATGTAGATCTTTTTACGAATTATGACTACCGTTTAAAGTTTATAAGATAATTCCGATGTTGTATTTAGCAATCGTTTGGGCTTTAACGAGCTTAAGTTAAAGTTATTATAATCAAAACCTAGCTCAAAGAGAAAAAAATGTAATTCGTTCTACCGAACCTTTTAAGTTGTAACAAAGAAACGATTCCAAATTATATATTTTTAATTAAAATGACTTCAGACTTAGTTTATTTTATTTTGGTAATATAGGTATAAGAGTTCCTCAGAAATATTTGACCTTTAAAATAATGAATTGAAGATAATATATTCGTGAGTATAATAATTCGTTAATTGTACAGGAAGGATTTCGTTTCAAACCTCTATGACAATTTTAGAACAGTCCTTCAGAGCTTAGCGCGTATGCAATTCTTTCGTGCCTTGCCTCTTGAATAAATACAAAAAAAAATAGACGTTGACAATGACACCAACGCATGTGTGCATTTACATACCTAGTTATGCTCGATAATTTAATTTGTTCATTATACAAATATAAAAGTAGACAAAAATAAAAAATAAGTGTTTAACATTATTAAATAATAAAACATGATTTATGGATTGAAGATTAATTTTACTTTTTGTGTTGGCACTCGTCCATCTCGCAATTGAATTGTGAATGAGCGTCCCTTTGCCAAATAGTATACCAAAACCAGCTTGTTGGCTAATATTAGAGCAAGATACATCCGACATTATGCGAGTAATCAATCATGACATCAGTTTGAAAACACGCACGTTTGAAGCACGACGCGGTGACGTTGGCCGCGTGGATGAGTTTGTTTCTTTGTTTTGTAATATAGGAATCGCAATGGTAGATTTCTTATGAGAATGATTCAAACATAGGAGTGTTTGAATCATACTACTACTACATACTATACATACTAATACTACTCACTATTGTGTACCATGATCATGACCATGTGATGATGAAAATTAATGATTTTCCTGTACTGTAGAGAAGACGCGAGTCCGTTTTAGAAACATTTGATTTTGTAATTCTTTATTGATAAATCATACGTGGTTAGGTTTCCTCGTGGTCACGGGATTGTGCCGTTTTTCTATACTTAAGCAGAAATCAAGTTTTATGAATAAACAGATATCAGAATCCGGTATGATGTTATGACTTAGGCTGCTAAAATTGTGGAATATAAATATGATTACTTGTGAAAACACTTTATATTACATAAGTAAGTTAGTTATGACAGTGAGTGCTCTAGCCTACTTATTTCTGCCGCGACACAGACATGCGTTTCTACTTGAACAGCTTATACAAAAGTTACGAATAAAAAATCATTATCTTGAACACACTATCTCGTGATTTTGTGGTGCACTTGAGGTTAGAAGATCCTACATTAGGCTGTCGGGCTGTACATCATCAGATACCAGGATACCGGATCGCGTACCGCGCAGTTTCGGCGATCTGGTCGTAGGACCTCTTGTGAGTCTGCACGGGTAGGTACCACCACCCTGCTTGTTTCTGCCGTGAAGCAATAGCGCGTTTCAGTTTGAAGGCTGGGGCAGCCGTTGTAACTACACTGATACCTAAGAACTTATATCTCAAGGTGGGTGGCGCATTTACGTTGTAGATGTCTATGGGCTCCAGTAACCACTTAATACCAGGTGGGCGGTGAGCTCGTTCACACAACTAAGCAACAAAAAAAACACCGCTATTAGTGTTAACGAATAGCAGCATTGTTTCCTCAATTATCTTCTTCCCAAATTCTACATGCCCCGTAATTTTACCTAGTCAAACCAATCTAATTAGATTAAAAATGAATTTATTCACAAATTGTTGAAAAAAAATGGCAATTTTTTTTATGTTAACCGACAATTGAGCATACAAGTTTAATAACTTGTTGCCGGTTAATTTAAGTTTAATTTTACATCAATTTTCTACTCGGCATGTGTCCATCTTAAATGATAACAATTATAACAATGACAAAAAACAAGGTCGTTCTTAAATTGGGGCACATGTTTTTTGATAAACGATTCGGTTTTTTTCCATACGTAATGAATGCTTGATACCATTATTGGCCTTTTAACGCCGTTCTTTGCGCAATGGTTAAAATTAATGGCTGTACCTTAATGCTAATTAATGATGGAGGCCAACGCGATTTTGTCCTAACCTAAAAAAGTGCAGAATGCGCGGTATTTTATTTAAAATTTTCAGTATATTTTTCTGTTCTGGCTGCTAGTGTTATAACTTATAAGTGAGTCGACTATTATCAAAGGCGGCAATCTGACTTTTGGACAATGATTGGTAAATCAGAAAAACGAATTATTGACTTTGTATTCCACTGGCAGTCACAAAACTCTTCGGAACGACATCTTAGATAAATAACAGGTTAACTATTAACCTTTATTTAATGCAGGTTTTGAACCGTATTCTTTGAAGGAGACGATTATATTCNCATATTGAAACGGAAGTAAGCACGATTTGTATGAGCGTTCTATCTTTAGCAGGCTATCCGTCCTCCCGACGATGGATAGATAAATCCGATAGGAACTGCTGCCCGTCGATAGGTTATTGGAACGTAAGTAAGGACAAAAATATAGATTTGTCTATCTTTAGTAACCGAAACTAGGGATAGATAGGTTATTGAAAACGGCCGTTAGCCATAATTGAAATGGTTGTGAAAGCTAGTCATTGATATCATTTTAAATCCAATTGAGGCTAAAATATTTTTTTGTACTGTAACCTTAATCGTACAGCTTGTCGATCATCGTAGCATTGAAAAAGAAATTAACGAAAGTTTTATGTTGTTAACCACCAGCTTATAATATCAATATCAATCTTAAGCTCCTCATCATACACATTTAATAAGTTTGTACACGCTAATATCAACAGTATTTACTGGTAACAGGAGGTAATTTGATGGGTGAGACAACTATTACGCAATATAATTGAGGCTTCGACCTCATGCCTCATAGCTCCGGTTATTATTTTATATCACGTGAACCGTGAGCTCGTTCGCCTATCTACATAATAAAAAGTTCAATTTTTCCCTGCTCCAAAATCAGACCACCATAAAGTATTTCTATGGGGCTATGATGAACACTGTCCTTCAAATAAAGTTTTGAGCACAGCACCAAGCAACGCAATTTGCCCCTGCACTCGACATTGCCTTATCGACACTCGCCGATACATGTAAAATAGAAAAAAAAAATGACTTTATGACTTTTAGAGATAAGCTAACATATATAAAACAAAAATTAAATAATACCATATCAACAGTTACGATAACTGTTTTCGCGTACGAATAAATCCGTAATGTTAAATCGAATATCTCGAAGTGCACACAACAAAGCGTTCATGTCGCAAAGAGGAAATTTGCAACATGTTGCAAAAGAAGACTAAATTAGCAATAAAGCTGAACTAGAAGGTCGACCGCATGCTGCAGCTGATGCAGCGTCGGTCTCAAGCACGTGCGGAAACATTCGCAAGTGGGAAGGAGACGAATCGAAGCAGTCGGCTGGTTTCCCCTCTCGCTGATGTCGAAACCTTTGGTTGCACGCGTCCGAGCCACGGCCGGTGACTCGCAGTTAGCGAAGGCACCGCAGTTCGCGTTCATACCACACTACAACGTATATTGTGTTCAGTAGTGATAGTGTTTTGAGAATGGACCACGTGAGTTCAGTGTCACTAAGATAAGGACCATTTCAAGGAGTACCATCTTCGGTTGGTATCTGATATGTTGTTACGTTACTAATGTAGTAGTATCATTTCTTGTGTCAAAAAAGCTGAAAGTTGACCTTTCAAAGTTGACATTTCCTGTGGACGTGGGTCAAAGAAATTCCTGTAATTAAAGAAATACAACACCGTGAAATCTGTGTCGCGTTTTTAAGTGCTTTATTATGTGTTTATGGCTGTAAATAATTAGATGAGACCAACCGACTTGATGTAAAGCGGTTACCCAAGCCTATAGTCACCATATAAAAATGTTGTAAGATTTGGTCCAATTATGTTGAATTGCAATAACTACAGTCCTGCCCTTCAAACCAAAATGCGTCTTTACATAATTGGTAAGACGAGGCTTTCAACATTAGAACAGGTTAGAAATATTGAACTTATATCCAAAGTAGGGACCAATATCCAAAGTAGGAACTATTATAAGAGGTTAGATATTAAACTGGTCTATTTCTGCATTCTTTAAACACCCTTGTGTATCCGTATTTTAGTTTGGATGGGCTTACATTACTATGCCATTCTAAATACTATTATTTAATAGGTTCTCATCATAATTTTTACATTTAATAAGTTTTCCCTACCTATACGTTGGAAGCCTCTTGGGGCTAATTCAACTACATATAAGCACACGATATTTAAATAATGTTGCTTAAATTGTAGATAGCCGAAAATCCAAAACAGTACTATGTCAAATGCCTAGGCACTATTAAGCTTTAATATTGAGATTCATAAGTCTTGAATTCTTGAATTTGTTAGAGGATTAAAGAATATAAATCAATGATCCTACTATTAGAGCTGATGCTGCCGCCTACCTTGGAACACAAAGTCGAAGTCTCATTTGAATTGGAATAATAGATATTGCCCTTTAGAGACATGATAGACATATAAAAATTACACAAGGTGACTAGAGTAATAACACAAAACGGAGAACTTAAACTCAATATTATAAACCGATAGCAACGAGGATAAATCGGAAGCGTTTTTAAAGTTTCGCCATATTTAGCTATATGCCTTTGTTGCTTCAGAACTTAGCTGTCAATGTCATACAAAACCGGTTGGAGAGCAATATTTTACGTAAGACACTCTGATAAATGAATGAACATATTCTTATGACTCACTGTTATTTGTTGTTTCGTGCTAAAAACACGTGTGTCCGACTGTGATTCTTTATGGTCAGTTTCTTTTCAATTCTACATTAGAATTTTACTTCTAAATGTGTTTAAAAAGAGTGTGGTAATTGGTGTTTATGGTGATTTTGGACGCGATGTTGCAAGAATAAGCCAGTTTCGATATTTTCCTAATAGGTATGGGTTTCAAGGTAAAAACAATTTACATGATCGTGTTCTTGACACTATTCACGAATCAAGTTACTTGTTTAATTGCTTCGGCTGTCTGTTTGTCTTCATAAATATCTTAAGTTCCACTAGTTGTGCAATACACGTTTTGTGCGATATCATATCGGACGTTTAACCAATGTTTTTTACCCGCTTGCGAGATTCGGAGCCGTAGATTCAATGATCGTAATAATCAAAGTTTGTTGAGCAATTATTTGAAACGAAATCGTTCTGGAATCCATTAAAATTAATGCGATGATCGAAAATATTCGGAGTTCGTCGAGCCCAAAAATTACGATTAAATTTTCATGAACATTTTTTTTGTTTCCTGAGTGATACGACAATTCTTTCTTCAAACGAGGTTTGCGGAGAGTACACGGCGGTAAGCAACGTCTTGGCTTGATCCTGGTATTACCTACGTCCTTAAGGGACGGTAACCACTCACCATCACGTAACCGTATGTTCGTCTCCGTACAGAGCCAATAAATATATACGCGAATATACATATTTAAGTCCAGTTAAAGTGTAATCTGTGCGATAAAAAATACGTAATACTTTTGAACTTTGGACAGCACTATTCCCATGTGATTAAAGAATACAATAGGCTATAAAAAGGAATGACGCGGGTATATGAATTTTTGTGCAGAAAATTTCAATGTTGAAAATAAACATAAAGAACACATCTGCCTTTACAACTACGTAAATTGATCGAATAAACTTTTACGATTCATTTCTTGACCAAATAGATCACAATGATTCCGTTATCTTGTAACAAAGGCCGACCTTTGTATGAATGTTTCGTAAAAAATTGGCTTTGTATGAAACCCTCGTTTTGGTAACTTTCTGGGCTCTGTGGTTGATTAATGGACATAAAATGAGATCCGTTTTGTACGTATGGCTGAAGAAAAAACCGATAAAAATCGTCAGTTTTCATCAACGTCAACGGACAAAATATGATCTAGCGGTTCGGTTCATCTGGTCCTCTTAGGTCCACGGGAGTAAATAGACTCCACAGAATTCCTCTGAAGGTGACTGCCGTCCCCACCCTGGTAGCCTGTGAAGCCTCAATTATATTGTTCTATCATTCAAACGATTTCGCGGCACTTGTGTTAACAATACGCCTTCGGTTTTAAACAGATACAATTTGCCGAATTTGTTTCTTAATACGCGTTGTTTTTCCTTTGGTATTCGCTTGTATCAACACAATTCGGAAAGATATTGTGCAAGAATAATCGGTACATGTCCATGGGATTAAAAAATCGTGCCGGGCGGCATAGCAGCATCGCTCGAGACAAACACGCGGTATTTCTTTGTTCTGTTATAAATAAATGTAAAATTGTATTAATTATATTAGCTACTTTAGTATGCATGCAAGATCAAATTAAAATTGCGATTTTTTTCTTTTAATCCTAGTAATCAGTACTGATATTTTATTACTTAAATAAAAATGGTGGTCATAATTGATGTTCTTCATTAATTTGGTTTTTGTTGTTAATATTTTTTCTCAAGTTAATGCTACTATTTTAATCAAAGCATACTATTATTATAAATTAATTGACTAAATAGAGGTTTTAGTCATTTATATACGAGTAACGTACGTAAATAAGAAATCTCGGTTCATAATTCTATAAAATAAAGTACGGTGGAGAGACGATATAACATGGGAATGCTGCCTGGCAGAAACTGATTAAGGAGAGCTCCGATCAATAATATTGATCGAAGAAGGAGAGCCTCAGTGCTCAGGCTCAGTGATGCAAATGAGGAGAAGTCTATCAGATGATGATAATAAATGTTTTATTTGGTATATATGTAGATCTTTTTACGAATTATGACTACCGTTTAAAGTTTATAAGATAATTCCGATGTTGTATTTAGCAATCGTTTGGGCTTTAACGAGCTTAAGTTAAAGTTATTATAATCAAAACCTAGCTCAAAGAGAAAAAAAATGTAATTCGTTCTACCGAACCTTTTAAGCTGTAACAAAGAAACGATTTCAAATTATATATCTTTAATTATAATGACTTCAGACTTAGTTTATTTTATTTTGGTAATATAGAATAAGAGTTCCTCAGAAATACTTGACCTTTAAAATAATGAATTGAACATAATATATTCGTGAGTATAATAATTCGTTAATTGTACAGGAAGGATTTCGTTTCAAACCTCTATGACAATTTTAGAACAGTCCTTCAGAGCTTAGCGCGTATGCAATTCTTTCGTGCCTTGCCTCTTGAATTAATAAAAAAAAAAAAATAGACGTTGACAATGACACCAACGCATGTGTGCATTTACATACCTAGTTATGCTCGATAATTTAATTTGTTCGTTATTCAAATACAAAAGTAGACAACAATAAAAAATAAGTGTTTAACATTATCAAATAATAAAACATGATTTATGGATTGTAGATTAATTTTACTTTTTGTGTTGGCACTCGTCCATCTCGCAATTGAATTGTGAATGAGCGTCCCTTTGCCAAATAGTATACCAAAACCAGCTTGTTGGCTAATATTAGAGCAAGATACATCCGAAATTATGCGAGTAATCAATCATGACATCAGTTTGAAAACAAGCACGACGCGGCGACGTTGGCCGCGTGGATGAGTTTGTTTCTTTGTTTTGTAGTATAGGAATCGCAATGGTAGATTTCTTATGAGAATTATTCAAACATAGGAGTGCTTGAATCATACTAATACTACTACATACTATACATACTAATACTACTCAGTATTGTGTACCATGATCATGACCATGTGATGATGAAAATTAATGATTTTCCTGTACCGTAGAGAAGACGCGTGTCCGTTTTAGAAATATTTGATTTTGTATTTCTTTATTGATAAATCATACGTGGTTAGGTTTCCTCGTAGTCACGGAATGGTGCCGTTTTTCTATACTTAAGCAGAAATCAAGTTTTATGAATAAACAGGTATCAGAATCCGGTACGATGTTATGACTTAGGCTGCTAAAATTGTGGAATATAAATATGATTACTTGTGAATACACTTTATATTACATAAGTAAGTTAGTTTCGGCGATCTGGTGGTAGGACCTCTTGTGAGTTCGCACGGGTAGGTCCCATCACCCTGCCTGTTTCTGCCGTGAAGCAGTAGTGCGTTTCAGTTTGAAGGGCGGGGCAGCCGTTGTAACTACACTGAGACCTAAGAACTTATATCTCAAGGTGGGTGGCGCATTTACGTTGTAGATGTCTATGGGCTCCAGTAACCACTTAACACCAGGTAGGCGGTGAGCTCGCTCACACAACTAAGCAACAACAAAAACGCCGCTATTAGTGTTAACGAATAGCAGCATTGTTTCCTCAATTATCTTCTTCCCAAATTCTACATGCCCCGTAATTTTACCTAGTCAAACCAATCTAATTAGATTAAAAATGAATTTATTCACAGTTTGTTGAAAAAATGGCAATTTTTTTTATGTTAACTTACAATTGAGCATACAAGTTTAATAACTTGTTGCCGCTTAATTTAAGTTTAATTTTACATCCATTTTCTACTCGGCATGTGTCCATCTTAAATGATAACAATTATAACAATGACAAAAAAACAAGGTCGTTCTTAAATTGGAGCGCATGTTTTTTGATAAACAATTCGGTTTTTTTCCATACCTAATGAATACTTGATACCATTATTGGCCTTTTAACACCGTTCTTTGCGCAATGGTTAAAATTAATGGCTGTACCTTAATGCTAATGATGGAGGCCAACGCGATTTTGTCCTAACCTAAAAAAGTGCAGAATGCGCGGTATTTTATTTAAAATTTTCAGTATATTTTTCTGTTCTGGCTGCTAGTGTTATAACTTATAAGTATACAGATAGCCTTTAGTTGACAATCAATACTCGTAATCGATATCGATTATCGATACTCGTAATATCGCTGTAGTTGAATAGATCAATGACCTATAATAAGGAGTAGGTATTATTGTTTATTGCTTACCGTATGAAATTTCTATATAGAATAGGGTGGTCCTTATTTAGGGTTTGTTCGATATTTTTTTCACGAGTCTTAATTCGGTTCAAAATCTATTAAAACGAATTCATGCCAAGTTATACTTAGCTCTTAATTTTAATTTTATCCCGGCCCCCCGGATACCCAAACTCTTAAATGGAAATAACAGGGGAAAAAATCTGTTATTACTTTGGATTTTTTTACGTTAAGAACGGATGAACAGATCATGTCGACAAATAATAATTCTTGTAGAAAATTTAACGCTCTACAAAAAAGGTCTCTTATGATTTTTTGCTAACTCTAACGGTTTCTGAGTTACGAGTATTTTAGAATTAATTTCAATACAAAAAATTGTTTGTTTACTTACAATACAAAAGTTTCAATACAATGCAATACAAAAGAACTTGGCAAGAATTTTTTTTAATACATTTAGAACCGATTTAGGACTATCGTGAAATTTTTTTTTCGGACAGACCCTAAATAAGGACTACCCTAATATATAATGAACATTTGGTTTCTGTATATGCTTATCACACACTACTGATCGCAGGTACCAACCTGCGTCTATTCATTTCAGACCGACATAAAGTTATCGTTCTTTTATACGCCACGGAGGTATAGACATGGATTCAAGTCGATTCTTATCACACTTAAATAAAAACTATTTTTTGTTTCATGTCGTAAATTTTAAAGTCGGTAGTCGCACTCAAGGCCTTGACTTCAACAAAACATACGTTTGAATTCAAACATAAATATGCGTTGTGGAAACATAAAAAAGTTTATATTTTGTAATTTTCGTTTCACAAATTTGGTAATAAATAATGTTAACATACAACCTTTGATATCGGAATATGGAGTTGTTGCAAATTCCACTAGTTATATACAAAATTTCTGATTTAAACTTGCTTCCCTTAATTTAACTATGCTATGCAATTCACGATTTACGACATTCTTAACGATATTCTTCAGTTCATAAGCTCCCTTTTATTGTCTCCATTAGCAATAAAGAGATTTTGTTATTGTGATGTAATATTAGGAAGGTAGATTTCCGATGATTGTTTACGCAAATATCAATCAAAATACACGAATAAATACGAGCTACAAATATATTTTCCTCATGATCCGTCCACGGACCTAATTTCTATTTGGAGTAATTATCGTTAGAGGTTTTATTTTTCTAGATGAAAATGCAGTTTTAATTTTATTGAAACTTTTGATTTGTGACTCAAAGTAGCTGACGACAATCAGTTAATAGAGCAATGCTACGCTAGTCCTGTTCTTCTATCAGGTAAATATTCCTTGCAAAATATTAAGACTGTTTATTTTGGTTGCAGGTGGCGTTCGTAATTGCACGCTGATCGAGGCATTGGTCAATGGCGAAGCAGCGGCAACAAACAAAATACACACTATTATAGTTATTACTACCATTACGTATTGCAGTATGTGTTTGGCAACTTCAGTACACAGCATTCTATGAACAATGTTCGAACAGATAGCGTTTCTGCCCACGTGGTTCCTGATGGCGTGGCTGGGGGTCTGCGTGCTCTTCAGTCCGTTCGCTGTGTTCTTCGTGGTGTGTCTACCGCAACTACCGCTCCTAGTCGTTAGGAGAGCATGTCATATACCATTCGAATATATTTAAATATTAACGGGTTAATTTTTATATTAAAATGATCTAGTTTTTAAGAGATTTTGTAAAAACATTGTAAATAAATTTAATGAATAAATGTTTTTTTTTATGATTTTTTAGTTTTTGTGGCAGATATTCACATATCTTTAAATTAAAGGGTAAATGTAAAGGGTGCGTGTTCTTTTTTATTGTCCATATTGACTATACAGTCTAATCTGAAAAACAAGTGCTGGGTCACCCGTGGAATATCTTTATCTTTTGTTTTTTTTTTGGCTGAGATATACAATCGAATTAATGACTCGTTACCCTGTTGGCTTGTCATTCTTATTGGAATAAATAATATAGATACAGAATTTTCTGCGATATTCGGGCGTCGTTGACAAAATTTCGATTTAATCTCGCATTTTTTATTATAATTATATCGACGCTTGAAAGGCAAACGTGACTAAGCGACAATGTGTGAACTTTACAGTAGACTCATTTAAAGTTGAAATTAATTTAAAATATACCTGAGAAACCTATTTTAACGAATCTAGCTGTAGGATTGAAATCATTTTAATAGACCTAAAAATATTTTTTTTTGCGCATCGAATATGGTTATTGCCTATAATTTATTTACAAAGCAGTTATTGTCGCTTAGTCACGTTTGCCTTTCAAGCGTCGATATTATTTCTGGCGTTTCTGTCGAACGTTTTCCTCGAAAATTATTAAAGTAGTTTTAATTACCTATGACATACATACCGGCTTGTAAGATATTACAACAACAATAGCAATGTATAAAGAACCTGAGCCCCTACCCAACTTGAGATATACAACTGCAATACCAATTGCATTGATACTATGGTTGCCATATACTCAAAGCGGGCACGCTTAATTGATTAGCGTCAGAAATAGTATGACGTTACCCAGCCATTTGACGATCGCAATATTGCTTGTCGTAATACTAAAAGAACGCTACTGCTCATACTCTGGTAGATGCTTTAGTCGTTTTTTGCGATAACCTCTGGAAATGATGATGGTCATCTACCGTCACACCGTGAGAGTAGTTTACATTTTAGTAATTGTGTTTGTTGAGATTTTTGAAATTTTAATAGCTTTAAAGCGTGTTGTGAGCCCGTATGCTCAGTATAACTGTTTCAGACGCATGAATCCATAATATTCCAGTCGTAATATACCGTAATATCCGTAATATACAAATGAGAATGATTTCATGTTCCAAAATGGACGGTCCCACTAAAGGTTTTTTTTTATCCGCCCTTTTAGAAAATGAAAAATAATTATTATTAGCAAAACTTATCCGAAGGATGCTCCATTACTTACTCTAACCCTGATATAGAGCAATACGCTTTTAATAAACAAGTTTCATAATAAATTTACAAGGCTTTGCAATAACTGTAATGTTAATTAATTGGGTACCATTGTCGGTCTTTGTTCGCTAATAATAAACTGCGTTACATTGATATGACCGTCCGCAACACGGAGAGTTCCAGAAGCGCGTTGATTGAACTGTTGACGTCATCAAGTGATTTAAATTTAGACTTCCTGAATGTGATCAAAAATGCGCGCACCAGTGGCGAAAGAAATATTTTTGTTGTAAAAAAAAAGTTGTAACACAAAATGCTTATTTTGGCGAAATAAGACACTTAAATATCTTATTTTTATTCTAGCCTATTTTTATTATAATACGTATAAAAACTTATTGACAGAGTAAATATTTTTCCGGTACAATAAAAGAGACTGCACCTTTTACATTTTTAATTAAAAAAAATTACCAAGTCGGTAAATGAAAATTAAGAGTTGAGTCAGCAAAACAGCGTAAGTCTACCACCTCAAAACTATTTTGGAGTCGTTGGTTTTATTTATTTATATTCTATTGCTTAGATTGGTGGATGAGCTCATAACCCATCTGGTGCTAAGTGGTTACTGGAGCCCATAGACATCTACAACATAAATGCGCCACCCACCTTGAGATATATGTTCTAAGATGCTTCTCTCTGCTTCACGGCAGAAATAGGCGGGGTGGTGGTACCTACCCGTGCGGACTCACAAGAGGTCCTACCACCAGTAATTACGCAAATTATAATTTTGCGGGTTTGATTTTTATTACACGATGTTATTCCTTCACCGTGGAAGTAAATCGTGACCATTTGTTGAGTAGGTACGAATTTCATTAGAAAAATTGGTGCCCGCCTGCGTGATTCGAACCCCGGTGTATCGCTAGATACAAATGCACCAGACGTCTTATCTTTTAGGTCACGACGACTTGTTTATGATCCCGGAATTGTTTATAATCCCGACTGATCTTTTGGTAATTTTGATTCATCATCATGTTACAAGTGCTCAGAATTATTATTAAATTTCAATATTAACCGCACCATGCTTAAAAATATAGGAACTTAAGATTTCCTTATGACAAATTTAAGGAAGGTATTGTAATAAGCACGTTCCGAAATATTTTTAGAACAAGTCATTGTTCTTCTATACAAATAAAAATACGCTTTGAAATAATAATAAACCTAGTTTGTGGTTAGAATCATCATGGAAACCGACAGAGAGACACACGTTTAATCAGCCCCCAACCCCAAATCGACTTATTGCAATCACGAAGTTTCTGCCGACGACATACCATCTTTTCGCATTAAAAGTGTACAATTTCCAAAAAACATTCGAAATTAAGTTAATATGCGGAATCATTTGGTATCACCAGTATTTTTCTCATAAATACTGTCAAAAGAGCGTAGTTTAGTTTTTTTTTTTTTTTAGTTTACCTATGTTTTGTCTATTCTTAACAAAATTCATACATAATTTTGTCTTACTTTAAAAGACAAAAAATGTTACTGGTAAAAAATAAATGTTGCAAAGATGATTAATTTAAAAATATCACATGTTTTAAACTTTTAAAACACTCTCCTGTAAAATTAGTAAGTTTTGAGATTATACAGTTTCAATGCGAGAAGACGATACGTCCTATTTGCTCTAACTACAAAACACTCACCCTCAGGTGTAAAAAATATTTCTCCCTGAGACAATAACGTCTTGTTCATTCATTCGTTCATTGAGCCATACACGACAGTATACTCTATTTTATTAGGTCAATGTTATAAATGTGAATGTATTTGTCACTTGTGTAGTTATTTCGCGCGGCAACGAAGTCCCGAATCGATATGTTTTCTTTGCAAATAGTTTAGGGGCCGGCATGTGACAGGAAACTATGCCGAAACTAATGATATATTTGACGAATTTCCCTTTTCAGATAATACTTCTCGCGCTGTAATAATTTACATTTTAATCGCTGTCATACTACTCTGTCAAGAAAGTGCCGGAAAAGATCAATAATACATAAAATGTTAGCTATTTATCTAAATTTATTTTATCACCTTTAAAGTATGCTCTTTCGAAAATGATAGATACACTTACGCCGATGAATTATCTAATCATCAAAACAGTTTTAAATGCTTCTTTCTGGAAATGGATTCAGTTCTCGCCGCAAATTCTCCTTTTTGTCTTCTACCGAATGAAAATGGCTGCCGTGAACTGGTAATTTGAGTTTTAGAAAAAAAAAGAAGTCGGCTGAAGCCTTATTATATGAATAAGATGGTTGCTCGGGGGTATTCGTTTAGTTTTTGGTCAAAAAACGGTTCACAATGATGGGCGATGCGAAGGCGTATTATTATGGTTATATAGGAATTATTGGACTTTTCCTTTGAATTTGTTCTCTTAAACGCCGTATAACGCTTAAATAATATGCTTTATTTACCGTTTGACCTTCCGGTAAGAATTCCAAGTCCGGAATAGTCAAAGAAAACAGTCAACATTACTTTGACAGTGATTCGTATGCGATTGAGTTTTTGGATAAAATTTACGGTCTTTTGGAACTAGCAACTAGCCAAGCGGCAACACGTTTCACACCCAAGTGATTATTATGGTACGCTTTAAATGGACGAATCAACTTATGAGAGACAGAAGTATAGCGACTATCTCTCTCAAACTTGATTGAGGATTTTCATTCTCTACTTCCTTCGCCTTTGCGATGCTAGAAGTTGCAGATGTTGATGATCTACTAGAGCGAGGCAAATCTTGCATCGCATCTCAACCGCTTTTGAACGCTTTGTACCACTCATAAGCATGTTTTTTTGATAAAGTCGATATACCGTAAGCCTTCTGTAGCATTTTCAGTGACTCCGAACACGAAATCTCACTGGCGATGAAAATTTGAAGACAAAGTTTTGTTCTATGTTTTTGTCCATTATAAAATACTCACTAGACATGATTTAACTAAAACACTTAAAACAGCCAATATTTAATATCAGATGCAAATCAAAATCCGCGCTAAAATGGAAAACAGTTGTGCCAATCTAACAACAAAAAAAAAAGTATAGATTAAACAAATTATTCATACTTTATTGACTGAATATATTATGTCACGGAACCCAGGTGTCATACGTCACTTGGGTTTGAAAAACTTTAATTGAACGGTAAATAATATGACATTTTATCATTTTTTTTTTTACTCGTAGTTAATTTCAATATCGCGTTTGACTGTCATTATAAATAATATTATTTTCGACATTTTGAATACTTTCCTTTCTCGTGGTCACGGTCCACAAATCGCGAAAATCGAATGAAAACTGTTCAGTACTTAATTGTATTCATTAACTGTTATAATATACTATGTCCGTTGCAATACAGTGGAAAATAATGAATTCAAACCCCCCAACAGAAATAATGGATTCTTTTATAAATGAAAAAATATGTTTATTAGCGTAATCCAAAATGAGTTTTATAATATTATTGTTTTGTCCCGTTAAAATATTTACATGACCGTTCTTTTGTTTTAGTTATGTGCTTAATGTTTTTAGCAAAAGCCGTTAGCCTTGTGAGTAGCCTGTTACTTTTAATAAATTGTGATATCGAAACTACCTATGTGTCTACTAATTAACAGCGTCTATGCAACATGGAATAATTGAAACCCGTTGAGGATTTTATATGAGTTAAATTATTTGATTATTGGCTTGGAAAATAAATAAAAATCGATTTGTTGCAAACATGCAGTTTTAAATTATTTTTTAATTAGGTATGGGGATTACACAAAAAAAAATATTGCTTATATGGGTGGACGAGCTCACAGCCCACCTGGTGTTAAGTGGTTACAGGAGCCCATAGACATCTACAACGTAAATGCGCCACCCACCTTGAGATATAAGTTCTAAGATCTCAATATAGTTACAACGGCTGCCCCACCCTTCAAACCGAAACGCATTACTACTTCACGGCAGAAATAGGCAGGGTGGTGGTATCTACCCGCGCGGACTCACAAGAGGTCCTATCACCAGTAAATAGTAGCATTAAATTAAGAAATGCACTCAATATTTAACTCTTATTGATTGATTTATTCATTAAAGACTTACTATGGTGTGATATTTTGGCCGAGTCATAAGAAAACAAAACAAGACTAGAAAATTAAACCATGCATTTTGTTGTTTTTTATTAGGTAATAACTCAAATGCTCTGAGGTGGAGTATTCATAGTACTATGTATTATTTTTGTTGTATGTTTTTAAAATTAAAATTAACTTGTAAAATTAAATGAAGTAAAATATATATATATATTTATTTTTGTAGCTGCACAACTAAATTATTGCACAATAGTAATATTTTGAATTTCCTGCCATCTGTGTAAGTTATTTTGAAGCACGTAGCCAAAATGCACAGACGTCTTACTCGAATTTGAAGTAGTTCTACAAAGGCATGATAGATGGCGCTAGCAACGTCATAGTAAAGAATAATATTGAAATATAATTTTAGGCACATTTTAAGTGACCGTTTCAAAAATATTATTTATGTGAATGCTTGTCCAACGATCAAAATTCGACCATGATCACCTTAAGATTTAGATTTATTTTGTGTATTATTTTCATTTCATTTTCATTTTGTTTTTGAAATTCCATTATTTCCATACAATTTAGGACAATGAAAACCAAAGTTCGTTAACAATTAAAAAAAAACAAAATTAAAAATAAAATCGGCTGACAAAACAAAAGTTAAAACGGTACTTATTTGTGCTCTGCTCTGCTTATTTGGAATATAGATGATAAAAAAATATGGGTCGAGACTCCGATTTAATAAAACTAAGAACATGATCTGAATACCTATTTTCGCAAAAGTAAGGTTTGACCTTAAGCTACTTACATCACGTTAAGTGTCAACGTGTCTCTTTTGTTTTTTTCGCTTTCGAATGCAGACGATTCTGACGGTGAGTGGTTACCGTCACTTATGGATATGAGCAATGCCGGAGGTAAACACAAGTCATTAATATCACAACACTTTTTAATGAAGTGTGTATACTTATATATTATAGCATAGCATTTAGTATATAACATAATTAATAGGTGTTATCTCGTATGTCCCCCTAATAAGGCGGACCACCCAGAAACATAGGCTTCTTCATAATTGTAAACTTGGATTAAGATGATTATTAAACATGGAATACACGCAAGAAGCCGTTTTCCTTTAACACCTCCCAAAGTACAACATTACATTAATATTCTTTTTATTTTTATTTTTTTTCTCCACCTTATCCCACTAGATGGGGTCGGCACACAGATTTTTTCTAACCTATTCTCCTCTATCAGCAGTCATCACTCACTCACTCACAAACTTTTTAATATTACGTTTAATAACAACTAGCGACCCGCCCTCGCTTCGCCTCTGAAACATTAAATTTTATTATTGATAGCTGAGTCCCGCGATGCTACCCGCGGCTATTGTCGTACCGCGGGTGACGCCGTGAGGCGAAGCTAGTCTAAAAAAGTAGCCTAAGTTACTTCTTATATCATCAGCTACCTATGAGTGAAAGTCTCGTCAAAATCGGTCCAGCCGTTCCACAGATTAGCCGGAACAAACGGACAGACAGACAGACAAAAATTGTAAAAAAATATATTTTGGTGTATGTACCGTATATATATTCATCTGCATGTAGTAAAAAGCGGCTATTTCAATATTACAAACAGACACCCCAATTTTATTGACATATACAGGGTTACAGGTTAAGTCGACCTATTCCCGTTAAGAGCGTGTAGCTTACATCGTTTATGACTGATTTGACTGTGAAACACCCTACCCTAAATCTAACCGATCTGGAGATATTTCAATTTCATTGTTTTTTATAAAAAATACCCGATTTTCGGCTATCAGCTTAGATATTCTGAAATGCGTAAGTATTATTACATGATTTTTACTTGTAAAATAAGATGCTATATGACCCCAATAACCAATATTTTACGTAAAATGAATAAACAAGTCGTTTTAGACGATTAAAACTTATAAAAACGAATAAAAAATTAGAAAGATTATTTTTCTTTCAAGGATATCTTAAAAAAAATTATGGCGCCTGTTTGGCAGATGTGCTTAACAATATCTACGTTTCATCAGCTATCCAACGAGGTATAGCAATCTAAGGTTTTATCAAAAAATTGTCGAAAACACTTAGTTTTATAGGCTACAGGGGAGGCTAAATAAAACAAGTATGTACAAGATACTACATTTATTAAACTTTCAAGTTCCAACAAAACATCCTAAGGTCTAAATTTCATGCCCATTATGTCCGTAACTGTTTTGCACTCATGTTCGCATTATTTTACGAAGTCCACTTTTATTACACCAGTACTTACTTTCCTTCTCATTTCATTCGCCGCATTAATAATCCTGTCTCTCAATACTTCAATTGATGAAATTAGGTTGGGCTCACTGTACACGAGACTCTTTATGTGTCCCCCTACACATAAAAATCCATGGGGATTAGGTCCGGACTTATGACTGGCTAGGGTATAGGCCCACCTCGTTCAATTCATTTGTTTGGATAATTTGTGTCTAGCTATTCTCTGGCACTTTTCCTGAAATGCGCAAGGCAGCCATCATGCTGAAACCACGTCTTGAATCAGATTGAGTGTCAAATCATCTAATAGGTCATTTAGGTCTCCTCGCAGGAAATGTTCATAGTATACCTCATTTAAATTGTCAGGGAGAAAGTAAGGCCCAATCAAATGAATGGAAATAATGCCCATCCACACATTCAGGCTGTCTCGCTCGCACGCACTGCATTAACATTGAAGGATAATTCGCGAGGGACTGTTAGAACTGGTACCTAGAGGCTCGCAACTAAATATTTTCTATGATGTTTTATTTAAGCCCTAGATTGCTATACCTCGTTGGATAGCTGATGAAACGTAGATATTGTTAAGCACATCTGCCAAACAGGCGCCATAATATTTTTTTAAGATATCCTTGAAAGAAAAATAATTATTGTAATTTTTTATTCGTTTTTATAAGTTTTAATCGTCTAAAACGACTTGTTTATTCATTTTACGTAAAATATTAGTTATTGGGGTCATATAGCATCTTATTTTACAAGTAAAAATCATGTAATAATAATAATAAGACTTACGCATTTTAGAATATCTAAGCTGATAGCCGAAAATCGGGTATTTTTTATAAAAAACAATGAAATTGAAATATCTCCAGATCGGTTAGATTTAGGGTAGGGTGTTTCATAGTCAAATCAGTCAGAAACGATGTAAGCTACACGCTCTTAACGGGAATAGGTCGACTTAACCTGTAACCCTGTATAGATGAGCAAGATAGGCATGGCAAAAGTACCATGTCTCAGCTCCACAAATTTTGCGCAGATAAGAATAAAGCGCACAAATTATAATTTGCCTTATCACCACAAAGGTAGGTTCCACCACTCCGGTTATTTCTGCGGCGATACAGTAATATGTTCTGGTTTGAAGGATAGGGTAGCCGTTTCGTATAGAACTGAGACTTATAGCTCATGTCTCAAGATGACAGTTCTGAGTATTTATTTTCATGCAGATGTATTACCGAAAATCGCAGCTCATCAAAAAATATGAATATAGCGTTTCGAATATTATCCAGTATGCTTAGTCCATAGCTCACAGCGAAAATGTATTTCTATCAATAAAGTGAAATCTTCTTAATCTCATCTTGTAGTTAGTTTTTGTTTCATAGTTTATTCCATTATACTTCTAAACTAATATACTTAATTATTATTATTATCTGAAAAGTAATTAAATTATTTAATGTGCTTAATTTGAAATTGTTTATAGAATCACTGACGCAACTATTTTGCCCTTTTACAAATTAGTGAAAGCCCTTATTCAGATTATGTTACATCACACATGCAGTTTTGAAATCAACAGTTTTAAGGTAACGTAATAATGCGTTCAAATTAAAATTCAAATTTTTATCAACCTAAATGGCATCATGACATACATGCATATTACATATTGAACGGTTAAACATGCTAAGTTTGATATTTCCAAAAATACTTCAGTCCAGCGAAAATCCGCCAAAAAAGTTAGAATTAAAAAAAAAACATTCCACAGTTTGAAGTTCCACTCCTCAGAGAGAATTTAAAACAATGAAGAAGAAGTGAGAATTAACTGAGACTTCAATTTACATTTCAGAAGAACCTAAGATGCTGCGTCCAACGAATTACTTTTTTTTTAATTTGACAGATGTTAAGCGCCGCCATTTTTACACGCTTACGGTGAAAAAAAAAAGAAAATGTATAAAAATAAAACGTTAACAACTTCACACCAAAAAGTCATAATAGTTGTCTAAAAAACTTTTAAATAGAAAAGCATTGATTGATAAGTAACTAGGCAAATCGTACGAAGACAAATCAATGAATCGACAAAGGCTTTTCCTTCAGGTAATCCTGTAGGAAATAGAAATTTCCAAGTTGACGTTTTATACAGTTATGAAAACTTCAATAGTATACTACTAAAATAAAATCGTACGGTAAGATCGATTACTTATAAAATAAAAACAAATCAAACGCATCGGAAAATTACATTAGTGATAGGAAAATAAGTTTCCTTCTTCACTATTATATTTCGTCGAGCCATAATTAATTTCATCGATGACTTATCTGGTGATTAAAAAATAAATATTATTCAATTAGACGATGTTTTTTATTACCCTTGACTTAAACAGGATAAAAGTCTCAATAAAAAAATCGATTGACAACTTCATGTCATGAGTGACATAATTGAGGTCAATTACACCGAAAAGCAAGAAGCTTATCAGCTCAGTGGGACAAAGCACAGCGCAGTTGCATTCGCCATCAAGGACGACGGTTAAGACTTATAGAAACTGGAATCGAAAGCGTACTTCCGTTAATACCTTCGCTCCGTACACACCAGTCTTATTATTTTATCAATAATCGTATTTATAGATGATTAATGTCAATCGATTTACCTACTTTAAATAATTGAAAAAAAGTAGAGTATCATTTAATTATTATACATTTATTAATTCAATTCGTTTCAAGTGAAAGATAGTAAAATAAATTGATCGACATAAACGTGTTTTAATCACTACTACTCGTGAAAAACTTAGAAAATACTTAATAACTACTTTTTATTCGGTTAACTAGGATTTAATTAAAACAATACTTCCTGCATATACCTATATAATACCAATGAGTTTCGATCGTTCTAGAAATACAATCAATGATACATTTTAGCGGTTATATGATAACAAACAAGTTGTTTAAATTATTTATTCACGATTAATTAATTTTAAGAATAATTAAAAAAAGTTAAACGAACTACATTAGTGGTCTCGTTAGAAATACTAGTCGAAACACACGCTTTATCAACAGCCCAACTACCCGTGGAGTTCATAGTTAAATCGGTCACGGTCATCTTGTTTCGTTAAAATACGCAACACAGACATTATAGAGATGTTATAACGTCATAATTTATCTTTGCTGTCGACATAGACGGTTTAGTGTGAGAGCCCTTGCGACATTTACAGATGAGTTTATTGACATGTTATGTATTTCGGTCAAATGTGATACACAGAATATGTTTATTAAATACTAATAATAATAAAATTAGTAATAGCTGGTCGTCTGTGACCACGAAGACTGTAAGGTGTTCGAAAAGTCGGATGAAAAAAAAATCAAAGATAATCCTATAAAATATGATTGGTAAATCTAGGGTTATTACCCTGTAAAAAAATGTTTGTTAATTGTTACAGTTTTGTTGGTCATAATACTATTAGCATAAAAAAGATAATTAAGGACACGCCAGACAAATATAGTACGAAATGCAAATAATTTCTGAGGGTCAGACAGATAGCAATCTCAATTAAAATCATAATGATACATATTTAAAAACTGATATTATCTCATTCGCTTCCGATTATTGTACTTTCACAGTCGTATCTAGGTAAGCGTAGCTTCGGTGGTGGCAACCGAGGTCCGCAGCCGCAACCACCTGGTCACCATTCTACCACCACTCGCCGTAGCGTGAACATGGTGAACCTCTCAGTGCGCGTGAGTATTAAATAAACTTTGATTTGTGTAAATGTTTTTTTTTGACATACGCGTTCGTCGTCTTGTACGAATGAATTACAACTTTGAATGGTCGCAACTTTGCTACAATAACAATTTAGCGTTTTTCATTTCAATGGGATCCGATGTTAATATCCACTTAGTGTTTGACAAACGATTGATTTGTAAATTTGTGACCGATAAGCTACTGCCAATAATGAACAACAACGTGCTCCGGTCTTCTCATTATAGGTGTTTTATACGAAGTTGATCAACATTCATTAATTTCCGTCGAATAGCACTGAATACTGTGCAAAAACTGGCCATTGTTAGATACGTTCGTAACGGATACAGATGTCAAATCAACTCGTTTTTGTTGTTCATTTCATTGGAAATGTTGAAGTTAATATATTTAGATTTAAGCTATATTCGAATTGTTTGAAACTTTCGCGGCTATCTACAGACATAGACTATAATTTAACGGGTTTTTCTCAGAATTTTCCCATTTAATGGGCTCCCGATATTTCGGCTCTAAGCATAATCTCTCTGCCGGTAATCGTGTACAAAATGTATAAAAAATACGCAAAATACTTTTTTTTGTATCTGTGGCTTGAACTAAAACCTTCATGTCCGTAACCCATGGTGTGGATGAGAATATTGTGCTAGCTAACGTATTTTTTACTTGAGATATAGCTATGTTTTTCAGTATTCATAACAGTAAATAGTTTTAGCTTCGAATTCCTGGAGCATCATTAACCATAGCCCTGCTTGATTATAACTTTTTTCCGATAAATTTACCCGTGTTTTTTAGTTTTTAATCAAGACACACATTGCAAATATTCATAGTAGACTCAATTCTCCAAAAAATCCACTCTTTACTGTACTTAAGTCATTTCCTCTCATCATACGTCAATCAAATCATTATACCGTCAATTGTATTGTTTGCTAGATAATACCGTTTTTGTCTCGTTGCGTAATAAATTATTTGTATTCCATAGTTTTTCGAACTCTAAAATTTATTCGTCTCGCAATAATTGTTTTCATAAGCTGACTCACATATTACTCGCTCTTACTCTTAGTAGGTACCGACAGACTTCGCAAGTAAGGACAATGTATTACCACCCAATAAGTAATTACAACGTGGCTAAATTCCAAGGAAATGATTCATTTGAAGCAGTCGAACAACTATAGTATCCTTAAAAATATGTTGTCTTCATTTAAATTTTATGTTATGAGATAGGCTCATCTATTACAAATAACAACATTCTCAAGATGAGACGTTTTTAAGTTTACATTAAACTGGCTGATTCAGCTACCCAAAGCGATTTACAAAATTGTAAATGTAATACAAACAATCGAACATATGCTATACATATGTAAAAGGTATAAGATGACCGCTTTCGGTGTCGCAACTGTCGCTTCAACGTAAACGGAAAGCAGCATTCATTTACTAAACGCATAAATAAAGTAAACATCCTACATTAAAGCTGCTTTCAGACTACGCTATACTATAGTGCCATATAGTATAGCAGCTTATACTTAGCCAATTATAAATACTATAGTACAGTGTGAACGTGTACATAACAATGTATGGTGTGCGATATTGTTGTGCTATTATATTATAGCGTAGTCTGAAAGCGGCTTAAGCGGATTCCCAAACTAGACTACCATATTGGCCTTACCTTGGAAGACGGACTAGAAAAAAAATCTAACTTATTCGTTACAATAGGTTTTTCGGTGAATTCGTTTTCAAAAAAGGTTCGTATATTATAATATGTATCTTCAAACTGAATACTCAGCGCAATATTTCTAGTCTCGAACATGCGAGACACACCTATAACATAAGTGGCACACATTATAATACTGGCTACAAAAATATAATATGTATTTGTAAAGTTGACGTTAAGAATGTTTTTGTTTTGCAAAGTATGTAACGCATATCCACGTTGGTATTCAGTAACCGCTTACCAGATACTATGTAATATGTACATGCTTCTTTCAAGATTATAAATGTTAAAGAGTGTCTGTTTGTATGTTTCTTTGTCCTTTTTTCACGTTGCAATGAAGCAACGGATTGACTTTTTTTTTTAAAGTGGTCTCAGAAGAGTGTCATTGGCTATCATTTCTTCTGAAAAAACATCTCATTCTAATGGGAAACTGACACTAATGCTTTTTCTTGACCATGCGGGCGAAGTCGAAGCGAAATTAGTAAAATTTATTTATCAACCTCAAATTCCGGGTATTTTCTTATTGCATGAAATATATACATTAAAGATCCTTAAACTACATAAGTTGTAGGTTGAATTCGAGTATCACTAAATTGAACTAAACAATAATTTCTTTTGTCACAATTCCAGTGCATTATTGTTTTATTGACAACAGTGTGTGTATCATCGAAAATATCGTTAGAAAGCATTTGTGAAATTATTCTTTATACTTTCTGTGTAAAATTTTCAAGTATAATGTCGTATCATTCTATAGTTCATAATTTCACTATATGAGTAACAATATCATTAATTAATTACCATCTGTGCATAACATAAAGAAATTCCAGTGCACATAGAATTTAATATGCCCAGAACAAGACTAACATAAGGCTAGTTTTGGTAATGGCATGGTAACATGGTAATGGTAACATGGTAACATGCTACAAATAAATAAGGTAACATGGTATCACTTACAAAATTATTAATTCCAGCACGGAAGTGCTTTTTGAATACGTAGTCGGTATGCAATGTACTATTAAAAACGGAATTATGCAAATTCATATTTACAAAATTATATTAGTACAATTAATTATGTTTATACATTCTAATTTTCTTATCTCTTAAGGCCATCTGCTTAGTTTGAAACAAAGAGAATAGTTGATATAAGGGGAAGCAATGCTATTAAGTTTGCAAAATTGGCGGAATCACAAGCAACTTTATAATCGTTTCTAGCTTACCGTTAAATGAATAAATTAAGTTGGTTGTCACTTTAAAAAACTTATTTATCTAAATTTTTAAAAGGTCTCATGAAGTACTGATACAGAAATAAGTTGAATTTCAAAGCTTTGTATTGCTAGCTCCTCTAGCAACGGCAACTACTTCAATCAATCGATGCGCTGTATCCCTTCCCTTCCCTTAAGGTCTTAGATTATATTTAGGCTATGCTTTTAAAAAATTATCTCAGCTCTTTTTTATAGTAGAAACGTATTACATAGTTAAGTATAATAATAATAATAATAATAGCCTTTTTATTATTCCTATTCCTAAACATAGGGTTACAAGAGGTCCCTAAGTTCGGTGTGCCTTTTGGCATAGGCCTCCTCCAATTCCTTTCAATGGGTCCTGTCCCTTGCTACTCTCAGCCACAATGGTCCCGCTGTCTGTTTCAAGTCATCTTCCCATCTCCTGACTTGCCGACCCCTACTTCGTTTGCCGTCTCTTGGTTGCCAGAGGGTGACTTGCTTGCTCCATTTCTTAATGGGGTAATTAGTTGAGTATATCAGATATTAAATATATAGTGAATGAAAGACTGTACTAGATAGTCTGTACTGCACTAAACTGGTCAGAATCTGAACGGGCATTTGTAAGCTATCGCATTTAAATGACCGAATCGTTCGTTTCAACTTTTACGTAAGATTCCGGGTGTCTTCTTATTGAGTCATGTGCCTGTTTGTGTTTTGATGAGGGTATTGTGACATTTACTTCAACTACGTACGCACAATTTACAACTACAACAAACATTTCATTATGAACAGCTTGAATGAAAAACAATAATATTGTAACCCGTGAAATTTTAATTAAAGGCCAATTACCTACCTTAATAGAAAATAAACTCCTTTCTGCTCCTAAAATTGGTATTAAATAAAACAAAGAAAATTAAGCCATAGTCTACTCGTTATAAGGTATAGAATGGTAAATAAGGAAATAACGAACTTATTGAGATGATCCGTGCGCAAGTTGATGCACAAACGAAAGTTTATTGACCTCGTATAGCCTTGATACGAGAATGCAAAACGATGTGCAGACCTCGTAGTGAATCCAACATTATTCTCTTTCACTTCTTAATTCTCCTTATAACATATATTGCTAATTTCTTTATTCTTTATTTACGTTAGAGCTTTGTTCATTTTATGATCTTCAAAATCGTAATCGCTTATGATATAATTTACAAATTATATTATAATTTGTCTACTAGTTTTTTCTCCTTTTCTTGTGTTCTCCTTAGAATCTCCTTAGATTGGCTAAAAATTCCGACTAATTAAATTATCAATTAATTCTTCATTCGTATTATTGTTTGTTTTAATAACAACAATCCTTAGACGTTCCTCGATTTTCGCCGTCCAAGTTTTCTTATTAACTAATTTTAAATAGATTAAACAATGACATAAACTTCTAAAACACACAACGCTCAATATTCGCAAATTCTAACACTTGATACAATCGTTTATTAACCAAACGTAGTGAGCAATGAACAGGGCTGATTCACTTACGTACATATTTTACAAATTAAGTTAAGCGGAAATTCCAGTGGGAAGCTTCGTGCAATTTATAATTTCCTTTATAATTTCCTATGTTTGTACAGTTACAACAGATAGGAATAAGATGAGAGAAACAGTGAGAAAACTACACAAGAGTCACGGTTTTCAACTATGAGAGAACGATTGAGAAGAAGAATGAATTGCCCTTATCAAGGATTGTTTTTACAAAGACCATTCATAAGATATCGAACTAGATTATTAAGTGTTGTTAACTATGAGAATGTACACAATACATCCTTAAACTATAAAAAGTCATCTCTTCAAATAATTAGATCACTAAAGCAACTATTGTAAGTTATTACCAAAAAAAAAAAACTCGTTTTTACAATAACCATTGATGCTGACATTAGTACGCAGAACATACTCACAATGTATTGCTGAAGACACGACAAACAATGTAATGAATAACAAAGCGACATTTCGAAGAAATTGCCGCCCGGTAAGGCTTTGCAATCGACATTGTGTATAAAGGTACAAATATATGAGAGATATATTATATGAGAGAGTAAATACGTTGCCTTTTATTTGTTAATGTTTTAAGTTAAAATAGGTTAAAATAGGCTTTTGTTATAAATAATTTTACTAATAAAGTGACTATTTTATGGGAAGCTTCTAACTGCTATCGATAAAGATCGACGCTCAAAAATCAGCTACCGGTTAAATTGTATGGCACAATCTAAATACCGCCTCATAATTTTTTTAGCGCGTTCCATTTCTTAGACCTTGTTGGCTTTGGTCAAGGCGGCGCCGGCATTGTGCCGTTTCCGGATCAAAACCGGACACGACATCGAACCTTATACTATTTACTGCCCAATTAAGTCTGTACTTGTACTTCTCTCGAGTTAATACACTAGGAAGTTTCCACAGCTAAGGATCTTAACTTACTGGCGGACTGTCTTCAACCAGATAAATATGAAGGTATAATTAAATTAGAAAATGAATGAATTAAAGCAGAATACTTAGTCTGGCCTTAAATACTGTTACATAAGTCTTAAGTCCCGTATAATAGCAGGTCGCGTGTTGTGGTAGGTCACGTGTTATAGTAGGTCACGTGTTGTAGTAGGTAACGTGATGTGGGATGTTGCGTGTATAGTAAGTGTTGTATTATAGTAGTTAGTAAAATGCAAAAATTCCAATTAAAAAACGAATTTTCATAAATCTCTTCTTCTGTTTTAACAAATCTCTAACGCATACTAAGGCCCTCATAGAAAGACCTGTTGATAAGATCGAATGTTATCATCGATAATTGACAATTTGCTGTCTATAAATAGATAAATAATAGTCACAAATGACGCACAATACATTAGAATTTCAAAACATGATATAATATGCAGATTGTCTCATTCAGAACGTTTCGTGACTATGTTATTATTAAAAGAATATAATATGTTTGTTCTACCTATGTTCACGCTATCATATAGATAATATATTATTTACTAATCATTCTTATCGTAGAATGCAGAGATAGTGTCATGGTTTTGTTTTTCCCGAAAACTGTAAAAACAGAATATTTAACCATAATACGTTATCAATACCTTTCGGTGCTTGGTCATCTCTATACCTATTAATACGTGAAGTAGATTAATACGTAATACCTCGTATTAATACGTGAAGCAAAAACTTTGTATCCCTTTTTACGAAAATTGCGCGGACGGAGGAGTATGAAATTTTCCACACTTATAAAGAATATAGAGAAGAAGTGCACAATGCTATTTTTTTTTTTAAATAATGCATAAAAGATACATAGAATGCATACCATGTATTTGACGCACACACGCATGCATACTATTTATTGTCAAACTTTTGTTCTTGACGTCTGTTGTCAAATTGAGATTAAATATTGTTTGTCTTTGTTAATATTTTTTATAGTATAGTCTTGGCGAAATTTGTGATTATAGAAGTATAAAATACAATCATAATAGTGTACAAACTTACAATTCCAATTAATTATAGTCGAATTTCGACTACTGCGGGACCTCTAGTTTACTTTAATTGGAAAAGGAGACTTTTATAGGGTGGCAGCAGCGCGAGATGAATAGAGTACGATATGCAACTGATCGTCATGGCTAACTCTTGTTAAAAAATTCCGACTGAGAAGAAGTAGACATTTAGGGAAACGTTTAAGAAAAGATTAGTTAATTTTTCTTTTAAATTAATACATTTAGTGTATTTTAAATTAAAACATGTCAGACCAGGACAAACGACAATTTTTAAACCGCCTTATTTGGCTCTAATAACTTAAAGTACCTTTTAAGTGCAGAGATAATTACCTAAATGTTTGTATATTAGGCACGCCCGTGTTCCTTTGTAAAAGCGTTTCGAAACACATGTGCAAATACATTCGAAACAAGACATGTTAGTGAACGGGTGTGGACATGACACATACTTCATGTACCTACATTATTTGAGCAGGACTTACCACAAATGCTAAGACATGTCCTAACCAAGGGAATGCACTTTTTAGAAATAATTCAGTAACCAAAAATGTCTTGTTGTCTAACTTTCATATGGATTGTATTGCTTAGGCACAGTCGAAAACCTTAACTGGTATAGAAACAGCATAAGATTAATTTCTTTCTCGCAAATGGTCACTTAAGAAATCACGAATATACATTACATCTACTTCAAGTAAGTCTTTTAAAAAATAATGCCNCCAAGGGAATGCACTTTTTAGAAATAATTCAGTAACCAAAAATGTCTTGTTGTCTAACTTTCATATGGATTGTATTGCTTAGGCACAGTCGAAAACCTTAACTGGTATAGAAACAGCATAAGATTAATTTCTTTCTCGCAAATGGTCACTTAAGAAATCACGAATATACATTACATCTACTTCAAGTAAGTCTTTTAAAAAATAATGCCGAGTATATTGAGCAACCAGTATGTATTAATAAGGAATAATTAATTTTTCCGAGTTTCAGAATGGTAGCGAACGGACAATTTGATGGTCTTAGGTACAACGAATATTTCAATCTAACATATGAATGTCTCATTGTAGGTCACAGTATTCATGTGGCGGTAAATCTTGATACTCATTGAATATCAGGTTTGTAAATAATTGGACCACCTTCGTACTAAATAAAACCGATAAGCAATTCGTTAAATAATATCTGTAGCACTTGGAAATATACTGAATGCAATTAGGCCAATGTGCTTTTAGTTGCAGGTGTGTGGATTTAATGGCCTCACGCACAAGGCTGCTTTAGATTTATATCGGACTAAAAATAGATCGAAGTCTTATTAGTGTGCGCTGCCTAAAGCTCAATCCTTACTCTCTGAACTCCATTGGCGATATAAACTCTTGTCAACCTTACTTGACTAATTTAATATTAGTTGTGTACCAATTTTTACAAAACAATTGTTTTTTAAACCAGAAAATACGAATAGTAGTTTACGATATACTGACTGTGACTGTATTGATGATTTTTTTAGGACTTGAAGTATATCATTATTATTATTATTATTAGATAGATGTATTAAATATTACATTTATGAGATGAATTTAATTACGTTAACCTGAAAGTGACTTAAGTTGCATCAAAATCTTTAAATGAGATTCTTTGCTTAAATATCATATCTAGAAAACATCGCTTTGAATCTTCATAGGAATTGAATTATCCAGAATATTTATCATTATTCATAGGTCGTTGTTCACTAAGTAAAATTTCTCACGGTACGCTTTATCCGAGTTGATAAATAGACCTAATCGAACAGATTGTTCCATGACAAATTTGTGGTGTCAAGGACCTTTCGGGTTCTATTAAGCTTTGAACATTTGAGTATCTATTTGAGGTATATAATAACCTTTGTGTTACAGGTTTATGTTCCTAAGAAATATTGTTGGTTATTGGTAATGATAATTTAAAATATCGGCTTAAAATATTCCATATTATACAACGTGATTCGAATGTTGCCGAATTAAATAATACTACTATTAAGAGTACCACTGCTTTATCTTTGTTTATTGAAATGAAAAAAAAGAAGTATTTTATTAATTTGAATCGTATGTTTAATAATGTTGTAATGTTCTTCTTCTTCATACTGTGGTAATGCAAACAAACCTCTTTCTTTAACAATAATATCACTGAAAACGTACAATGAAAAATAATGACCAAATTCTAAAATATCTAGCAATTTATTTGTTTACGTAATAACAACTTATTTTTCTTCGTCGCGAATCGGTAAAAATGATATTAATTTAACAGTTTAATCTTGAGTTTAAGTATTTAATTTATTATTTCTTACGTTTTGAATACTTTACAATTTTCGTGTCGCGGACGAGTGAGATCTTATTTTTCGATATTTGGATATTTTACTAATTACCGTTTTAACTTGAGCTTTCTGTTATCCGAAGAATGGGCAGCAGCGTTCTCAGAGTATTATACCAGCATACTGCGAGTAATAATCCGTATTTACTGGTGGTATAGTGTATTGTAATGTCTGTCAACTATTCTGCTCAAATGAGCGGAATTCTGCCGTGAAACAATCATATATTTAAAATATACAATTTAAATGAGACGTTGACATCACATCTCAATCGGTAACCATTTTATATCAAGTGGGCTAAGAGCTTGTTCTCTTATCTACTTTCTACCTATACATATAAAAATGAATTGCTGTTCTTTAGTCTCGCTAAAACTCGCGAACGGCTGGACCGATTTGGCTAATTTTGGTCTTAAATTATTCGTGGAAGTCCAGAGTTGGTTTAAAAGGTGAAAAAATATGTTTTTTTTAATGCCCTTGTAGGCAGACGAGCATACAGCCCACCTGATGGTGAGTGGTTACCGTCGCCCATGGACTTCAGCAATGCCAGGGGCAGAGCCAAGCCGCTGCCTACCGCAAATGATTCCGATTATATAAAAACAAACAATGTTGTTTTTCCTTTGATGTGTCCCCGGTCGGACGGATTCTTTTTGTTTTTTTTAGGTTTATTTTATACAAAAGTTTAGGTCTTTTATTTATAGATTGAGACACTACGAAGTCTGCTGGGTCAGCTAGTTTATCTATAAAAAAAAACGTGTGGCACTCGGGAACTGCCGCGGTAAAGCTATTGCATAGCATTTTTATCAACTTATATAAATTATAATTAGACAATGATAATTTAATATTAAAACAATAATAAAAAAGACCACGCTATATTAAACATTAATAAAAGCAAAACCTTAAATGTCCCCTTCACACTCATAAGCTAGACCGCGCGAATTCACAAATACTACACAAGCGCAACGTGTGAATGTTTTGAACGCGAGCTACATGGTAGGCGGAGTGAGGGGTGTGAGGTTTTTTTCGTTACGGAATTTCATGATTTGGTCGCCGCGCTCAAGGACCGCGATAAAAGCTATGCAATAGCTTAAAAGTTATAAGATATCAATTATCTTCGTTTCTTTGTACACAGAAAGAAATGACAATACCTTAAAGTTTGGTAGTTAATTAAACTTTGGTCTTTGTCTACGATAAAAGGGATTCAGTTGATTAAACGATTATAAAGTACAACAAATATAATGAAACTAATATTTCAAAGCTGGGAACAAAGAACGTAATGTATCTATTTAATGCTCATTTGATAAAAATAGATTTTTTTTTATCTGCAAAACATTTCGTTCGAGTCATAAATTTAATTGGCAAAACTAGCTAGAGGTTGTTACCAAATTTAAAAAAAGAAAAAAAAATCTATTACATGTACTTTACGCTTCCGGCATTGATGTATTTCTACATGTAAAGCAAATCAATAAATACATATTATCTATAATACGTAATGACAAACACTATGCTTAAGGAAATGTGTATTAAAATGAATAAGTAATGAATACTGTTCAAGGTAAACACTAATTGCGTTATTTAATGCAATTCAAAAAACTAGTTTGAGTATTGAAAAAAGTATAGGCTCTATGTTCCACAGGCTACTCGTATAATAAAAGTTTAAATAGGTTTACAATTATTTATTGATTTAATTTAATTGATAGATTGGTAAGCGCACGACTCTCGTGGTCTTAGCAGTTCTATGGCACAAACCAGTGAAACAGATACTTAAATAATATATTTTATTTTTATTTATCTGGAAAAGTAACAATAATCTTTATATAAACAATACCATATACATCTTGAGTTCTCTAACAACTTGTGTTCTCGTATCTTTTTTCCTAGCTCTGCTGATAGCCATGTGAGGCTATTTCAGCTTCGCCCTAACATGTAGGTGAGCTCACGGGGCTCAAACCGGAGTGTTGCGAACACCAAGTTGCAAGAGCAGTGCTTAGCAGAATCTACCACCTGATCGGAAACGCGACCCACTACTGAGAAGATCCGGCGAGAAACTCAGTGGGCTGTGTCTGTGGGATCGTATGTTTAATACTACTTCACGACAGCTTATTTTATGAAAATTTTAGATTTATATATTTCTTCTTCTTCTTCGTGCCCTTATCCCAGATTATGTCGGTCGGCGGCGCAACCTGTATTCTTAACATGCTGTTTAGGATTTGACATAAGTTATACGAACGACCAGGCTACCTGACGTCAAGCCTTCTTTGGTTATATCTCCATATATCCATTGCTGTTTCTTCTTTTGTTGCTATCTTTTACTTCATCTGTTTTTAGTTCAACGATCTCTATTTGATTATTATAAATACTTGCACTAAAATTTTGATTTTCAAATACCAAAAGTCTAAAATGAAATTATTCAGTAAAACTATGTACTTAATTTATAATAACAATAAAAGAGGAAATATAAGAAACCAAAGTAAATTTTGACACCGAATGAACTTGTAGGGACTTAAAATTGTAATTTCGATTTTAAATAGACTGGGATGTGTTTTCGTTGACTACTTTTCAGAAAAAGCCAAGGATTAGCTATTTGTTTGGAATCTATTAATGGCGTAATGTGATTGATATCTTTGACATATCTGTAGCAATTTACAGAAGAAATCAAATAAAATTTCGTTACGTTAATTCTATGCACACCTCATACTGTACATTCCAGATTGAAATAAAATAATGATAATATGATGTTAACCCAAAGCACTTATTTAGATTCATTACATTTTTTACATTCAGTACATATTACATATTTTACATTCAGTATTCAATTAGGGTAACATAAATAGTAATTAAAACTTCAATTAATTGTGTATTACTCAAGCGATTCAAATCAAGGGCACTCATTAACAATTGTCTGTAGCTATATAACCTTAATTAATAGTCTTTGTAAGTAAGCTTATAGTTTAGTTTTCCCTGTGTCGCAACAAAACCCTGAGTCAAAAAACAAACAAGTCAAACTGTCTTTGAACCTAAGCCTTTATAATTTCAAAGAAACAGTCGAAACTGGAATAATATTTTAACTCTTTACATACATTCATAACAAAGTATCGAGAATGGATGATTTGTTTATGGTTTCAATCTCAATATTTTGTTTCTTTTTTCTTGTTGTTGGCACAACTGTTTTCCTTTTTGGTGGGGAGTTTGAATTGCTTCTGTTATTTACATTAAATATCACACCTAGTGTATAATCCGAATTTCATAATGGACAAAAATATCGAAATTTTGCATCGCCAATGAGATTTCGTGTTCGGAGTCACTGAAAATGCTTACAGAAGCTTAAATGCTTTTCAGGATATTATCAAAACAACCCTTCTACTGATATTTGTTCATAACATATTTATAAATACTGATACCATGTACCCCACGCTTTTTTTACAATAAAGTAATTTTTTTCTTACACTACTTTTAATTCAAATTTATAAAAATTTATTTTCAATTTTTGTTGGATTTTCTATAAAAGCGTATTTTGTTCGTTTTTTAAACTATTATTTATTTTTCATATTTTAGTTGAATTTCAATTTTTCCTAATTTTTTTTAATATTGAATTCTCGTCGGTCCTTAATGAGTATACCAAATTTCGAGTTAATCCGACGTTTAAAGGAGATCAAAATAATGTTCAAAGATTCCGTTACAAACATACATACGTCTGAAGCTAATAATAAAAGCGTATTAATAACCACTTGTGTTTGAAAAGTGTTGCCGCTCGGTTTTCTCCAAAAACTCAATCGCTTATGAGTCGCTGAGGACAAGCTAGAACGAGTCAATTTTTTTTATTGACCTTCTACGCCGACGAGCACACGACCCACCTGATGGTGAGTGGTTACCGTTATACAGTACCGTTAACCTATCTTTTTCTGCCCGGGGGCCGAACCTCCTACGGGGTCTTCGCGCCTAGAGGGCACGCGGGGTATGTGGGACTTAACGATCCTTAGATGTTGGGAGCAGACCGCGGGCCCAAGGATATTTTTAGGATACGCCGACCGGGGTATTTTTCTAACCAAACTCCAAACTCCATGACAATATTATTAACGGCCGATAACGAGACGTGGGCTTACTTGCTTGACATGCAAGCTAGTCAACATGTTTCGAGAGTGGTGTCTTCCAAGTGAACCAAAACCTAAAAAACCACGCCAAAGTCGGTCAAAAGCCAAAGTCATGTTGACGGTTCTCTTTGACTATCGTGGTGTTGTTCACTCGGAATTTTTGCCAGAAGGTCAAATGGTAAATAAATAATATTATTTGACCGTTATGCGGCGTTTAAGAGAGTAAATTCGTTGAAATAGGACAGATTTGTGGAGAGAATATTCTTAGATTTTAGATCACGAAAATGCACCTTCGCACAAGGCGCAATCATTGTAAACGAATTCTTGAGCAGAAACTCAACAAATATCTTCGAGTAACCACTTGTTCACCAGATATGGCTCCAGCTGTTTTTTTTTTTCTTGTACTCAAATTGCCACTTCGTAGCATTAGTTTTCATTCGGTAGGAAAATTCGCAGCTAAAACTGAACTCATTTCCGGAAACAGCGATTTAAAAATGCTTTGATAATTGGATTATTTGCTTGCATAGCTGTATTCATATCAAATCAAATCATTAACATTCTGTGTATTATTGATCTTTTCCAGGTACTTTCTCGACAGAGTAGGTAGTATATTTGATTTGTAGCAATCCTGATCTTTAAATTTATAAATATGCACAAATAGCATACTAATGTATGTAACCTCTGTTATTTTTTCGTTGCTTAAAAACACTACAACTAGAGCTCACGTAGAGCTCACGTAGAAAGTGATATAAATTACGTTCTAAAACTAATAACTGGCGTTTTTTAATTTCAGTTACTGACTGTATTTGCGGTCGGGGTATTAGCGGACCCTGCGCCCGGGAGGTTTCCGAAAGTGTACAACGCCCTTATCACGTCAAATCAGAACTTGGAGCCGAGTAAGGCGTTCCCTGTATATCAGCCAGTTCTCCACCAGGCATTTTCGTTTCCGTTCCAAGACGCACTCTTCTATGGTGACTTCCCAGCAAATAACGTGAGTATTCTATCAGAACTGTGATAAAACTCCACTCAATTTATTTAAGTCTTTATACGAATTGGAATGGAAAAGAACTGGAAAAGAATAGAGAAACAAAGCCAAGGATAGGGAAGAGTGGAGTAAGCTGGAGGAGGCCTATACCCGAATGGGGTTCCAATAACACAAGTTTATATTTAATTTTGTAATTTTTTTATTTATCAATGTGTTTTTTTTCTTTCTTTGTTTTTGGAAATAAAATGGGCTTATTATTATTATACGAATTAACTGACTGCGTTCGCAAATAAAATACTATTGATTGCGATTATCAGAACATTGATTGATTTAAGATTAACACAGAATGGGTTCGTTTTCTTAAATTAATATAACATCAAAATAATTTCAGGGTTTTATTCCACCTGTTGAAACCAGAGACCCACAACCATCAGAAGCTACCCCAACAGTAGCACCTGAGAGTGTCAGTGAACAGGCTCCTTCTTCCACCGAAACACCACCAGCACCATCTCCGGAAACTAGCAGTCCTGCTCCTAGCGAAGATGATAAGACAGCAGCACCATCACTTCCGCCGTTACCAAGCACTCAATCCCCTATTCCTTTGAACGAATTTGGTCTTCCACCTCAAGTACTTCCTATAGGACGACTCGATGGTTTTGGTAGCCCGGCATACGGAGGTTTTTCTCAAATCGGGCCATACCCATATTCATTCCCCGGTTTGAGATTCTACGACCCCTTCGACTCTTTCTCGATTAATTCTTTTCCTAATTTCCCTTTGTACAGACCTCTTACCAATGTTTTGGGTCAAAACGTTCCGCTCATTCCTAATAACGGGCCGAGCGAGGCCCCTGCCACCGAAGCTAGTATTCAAAGTACGGAAAAATCGGTACAAACTCCCCCTCCTGAGCCAAGCGATCTTAACGTCTTAAATTACTCATCGAAGGATCCCACGATACCTGACGTACCACCACCACCGTTGCCGCAAGGAGGATTGAAATCTGACAAAACCGAATAGTTTAAAATACTCGTAGCATGTAGCTTAATTTTTTTTTTTACATCGAATTGTGGTACAGCATAAATTAGGCGAAACACCTGAATTTAACGTAAGTATGCGAAAGTGCATACACGCATGACGAAATGTAAAGTAAGACATAAAAGTTCCTGGTAAATTTTATTTAGTCGTTTTATTTATATACGGCCAATTAAAAGATTAAGGGTTAAGATTAAGAGGTTGGTAAGACAATGCTAACTATGAATGTGGAAGAATATAGAGGAAGGGATAGACCTAAGAAGAAATGGATGGATTGCGTGAAAGACGTTACGGGTAAGAGTGGAAAGAAGAAATGGTATATGATAGAAGAGTATGGAAGGAGAAAACATGTTGCGCCGACCCCAGGTAACTGCGAGAAGGGCAGGATAATAAATTATTTTTATACGGCCAATCAAAAGATTAGGTAACGTAAAAGTATAAATCCCAATCGATTCCTTTCATCATTTCCACGGGGATATACCATTCGTAAAAATGAAAAACGAACTTTTCCCCTGAATGCACATACCCGAGTGTGCCGAAACACATTCCGAACTTAAAAGAATGATATCGAACTATATCTGCGTACGACGAATTAGCTCTAACATAGGCGCAGGTTGGTTTCGTGTCTACGTCGATCCAGCGCTGAAATATAAAACATTAAAACAATGGAAAGCTGATAAAGATATTGGTTAATGGTTTAATGGTTTTTCGCTGCGTAATTCGGTATTCACTGCGCAGTGGACAAGAAGGAATGGAGGAATATAGGGCAAATAAAAATGCTCCGTAATGGTCACGACCCTCAGCACTGAGGAGCACGATGTGAAGAGGAGGAGGAGGAGAAGAATTCTGCCGAAAACAGCAGACGTTAGGTATAATTGAAACTTGGGCCTCTTGGGCTCTGATAGCCATTATTTTTTTATTACTTAGATGGGTGGACGAGCTCACAGCCCACCTGGTGTTAAGTGGTTACTGGAGCCCATAGGCATCTACAACGTAAATGCCCCACCCACCTTGAGATATAAGTTCTAAGGTCTCAGTATAGTTACAACGGCTGCCTCACCTTTCTAACCGAAACGCATCACTGCTTCAAGGCAGAAATAGGCGGGGTGGTACCTACCAGTGCGGACTCACAAGAGGTCCTACCACCAGTAATGTTATTAGTCTAAAAATAACTAAAGTTACATTCAGCTTACCCTTACAATAATCTTTCCTTTAATATCCTCATAAGTCATACGATCATGAACAATTAATGTTTTGTAAATGGATGCACATTTTCCAAAAAAATACTCGCTGTGGACGCTCTCTGTTCAAATAAACAATAACACATAATGGAGTTAAAAATTGCTGTTTACGCTAAATACAATAAAATGCTAAATAATTTTGCGTAAGGTATCTATTTCTAACTTTTCTTAGGTAATATACGTATCTTGTATCTAATTTTATTCTTTCAACTTTAGTATCACATTTGTAAATGCTCAGCTATGCTCATTATATTTAGATATGGGTTCACTAGCGTGTTATCGAAGCCACGGATACTTCGAAATTCACTAAAAATAAAAATAAAAACTATATTTTCTTATTCTTATTAAATCAAAGATTTACTCACCAGGCTCTTGTGGAATATTCGTAAAGATAATATTGTTCAACGGTGTGTAATTTTTGTAACCATCCACGTGAACTTCTGAATGGAATGTGAATTGATAACTTTAACAAGATATTTATAAGTCATATAAGTCTTATAGAAAAGTTATATGTTGCAATATTATCAATTAATTGTAATCAATTAATTTTATTTTCCAAATTATTTAAAGTCCCATTTTAAACTACCAAGTAATTCACAGCATGCTCATGTGACACAAATATGTATATAACATAAAATTAAAAAATATATTTTTTACTTAAATGAGAAAGAGAGAGAACTTCACTTTCGGAAAACATACAGTTAATTTACAAGATTATCTACGACACTGGTTTGTTAGTAAAATTTTACCTAAAATTAAAACCTTATAATATTATATAGTTAACAACCTTAAAATGATACCAAGGACAGACCAACCACTTTATAAGCACCGCGGAACGGTCCTTCAACGTGATAAGTGGAATTTTCCACCACTACAATCGCTAAAGTCGTATGTCGACTGTCGTATGTTCGATATACCTACTCGAAATTTCGTTATTACACATTTCAAGATGGATAACTTACTGGTGGTAGGACTTCTTGTGAGTCCGCACGGGTAGGTACTACCGCCCCCCCTCTTTCTGCCGTGAAGCAGTAATGCGTTTCGGTTTGAAGGGTGGGGCAGCCGTTGTAACTATACTGAGACCTTAGAACTTATATTTCAAGGGGGGTGGCGCATTTACGTTGTAGATGTAATATGGGCTCCAGTAACCACTTAACACCAGGTGCGCTGTGAGCTCTTCCAACCATCTAAGCAATAAAAAAAAATCCAGATTAAATAAGTTCTCAATACCGCCTATCAATAGTAAATGATTGATCCCTAAGAAATATAACATAAAAAATATTGAATTTAATTAGCCTTTTATAGATTTTGATTACAGTATAATAATCCTCCATTCCTGCAAATCCGCTTCGATACGTTTGGATTTTGATCGTCGTATGCCGAACCCAAATAAGTATGGAACATTTTTTATTACCGTATATTGAGAGACGACATAGTACATCTAGTGGTTAGTAGTTATTGGTGCCCAAAGAAAATAGAGCGTGATTGGCACCAACCTGCCTTGAGATCCGAGTTTTTTTTTGCATAATCGGGTGAGAGAGTTCACAGCCCTGCTGATATTAAAGTAGGTTTCGAAGCCCCTAGACATCATATAGTGAATGTTGCTTGACACATGAGGTCTCATTCTCAAAATACCTATCCCACTCTCCAACAGGACGCGCTACTGTTTCGCGACAGTAAGCCATTCGTGAATTACACATGTTAAGTACTTATTTCTTTAGAAAAATTGGCACTCACCTGCGAATTTGTACACCGGCTTATCTTGCCCCGATGACTTCAAATACCAAGTCTTTAATTTCTTATATTTTATGCTGTCCTGTTCTACATAAAATTAAGATGTGCCGACATAAATTAATCTGTAATTACCTGATTATCAGAACATAAGGTTAATGTTAATTAATGTGAATGTGAAAGTCGTGGTGAGAATCCGTACAAACCAAACGAAACCAATGAGGAATATGTAATAGTCGAACCTTAAAATATCTTAAACCTTAAGAATATAAGCAAAAATTTAACTCACCACAAAAAAGGCTTATAATCAAAACCGTTATTACGCTAATACATTGCATTACTATTAAATGAAAATGCTGATCAACAATTGCTGAAAGGTTGTTGATTGATATAATCGAAAACAAAAAATTCCAATCAGCTGAGCGTTTTCATAAGAATTTTATTTTCAAAACAGTCAAACAAAAGAAAGTGTAACGTTAAGAGCCAATTCTAGTTTATATCATGATTGGACGATCTAAATTATAATACAATTGCAAAGTAACTAGAACGGTCGGACATCTTTTTTCGGAATCCAGAAAAATATCAGTATTGACTTTTCATTTCACTGAAAGTTTAAATATTCAATGGCCGCTGATGCATTATTGACATTGTTAAAAGCCATATTCCGCAAGCCTTTTATACATCTGTATAACGTAATAGCTATAGTTGTCAAGAGAATCGACACGAATGTGTGCACGGTTATTACAAGTACCGCATAAAATCAATGAATATATCAACAGTGATATGATATCAAGCTTACATGCGAAGGATAATGACACAACAGCACTAATATAATATTATGACATATACGTTATACAGCCTGGTCAAAAATCGTATTTATATTATTAGTATTATTTTTTTATTATAGTATTAAATATTATTTTAATGTGTCAAATAATATCGGAATTGTTTTCAATTAATTGATTAACATGATGGCTCCAACGAAGGTAGCTTTTAGGAAACCGGATTTCTCGGGGTTGTGTTTAAATAAATTGAAATCGCTTTAGTTCACCGATTCTCGGTCTATCTGCCTCAATACTAGTCGCAAACTGTTGTGTGCAACGAAAAAGGATCTTAGTTATTCACTTTTTAAATTCTGACACTCGATTCGGAGATATTATTTTAAAAGAATCGGTGATATAAAACGATTTTAATTTATTTAAACACTACAAACCCCGAGAAGTCCGGTTTCCTAAAAGCTTCCTTCGTTGGAGCCTTCATGTTAATCAATTAATTGAAAACAATTCCGATATTATTTAATACACATTAAAATAATGCTATCTTCCGGACGAATTGAGAAAAATTCACTGCCATTCTAAATTTGGTGGCCCATAGAAGTATATATCCCAGTCCATTCCGCCTATATATTCTGTAGGGATGTACCACTCGTAGTAGAAATATTTAAAACGATTTTGTGAGTGACAGTACGTTATTCTAGGCACACATATTTGAAATGGGTATGAGGTACTTCTAAAGGTGTCTTCTTGGTTCGCAACTGCTCTTAAAATAATACACGTTGGTATTCTCAATACTTCAATCCACCCCTGAAATAAATATATTTATTTACTTCTTAATTATTTAATAACTTTTTTTTAATCATATTCGTTCAACTAATTTATTTCATTACAATTAAATAGGCTTTGAACTGCATTGCTCGACTTTTTTTGTTAAAGTTCACATACCCTCATAATTATTTTTCCAAGTACCTCGATGTGATCCAAGTGAACGTGCGTATAAAATATTTGATTTACTCGCTTGCAGTCACCATAAATATATTGACTGTGAACATGTTCTAAAGACAAAAATATATTTATGTATAGCTGCCAATTACGGTGTTTCACATTCATTTTAATTAAATATACTATTGAACGAAAACATCTAGGGTTAGATAAGCCAACGATTATTTTTTGCCTTCATCCAGACGTGTGGAAGTTTTTACCATTATTTTAGGATAATGGGCTTAAGGATCGTGCATGGAATAAGCGGTATCGACCTTTTTGTACAGGATTCATTGGTAGCGATATAATATTGGATTAATACCAAACACGTGGAACTTTTACAACATCACCCTACTATCGGCTAAGCCAATTTTGGAGACACAATATCTATCTTCTATACAATCTTTACCTAATTCTTCTAATTTAAGTTTATTTTAGTGCAATTCCATTCTAGGTAATCGGATTTTGTTTGTTTCAATATGATTTTAGTAGAATTACAGAGTTTCGTATTTTTCGACTTTAATTGCCTGACCTGATTAATTGTCAACACGTTCGGGACGGCAGACATGGTATATTGGAGTCGACCTGATTAAAATTTCAATTGCTAAATGGATGAAATGAGACTGTGAGGAGACAGAACTCAACCGAGGCAGGCAGAGGCAAGGAGACGGGTCGAGTGCAAGCCGTGTTCCTGGCGCCAACTGCACACTTCCAAATATCCAAATCGACGCTACATCAAACCAACATAAAAACACTTTTTTTAGTTACACACAATAATACAATTATAAACATTCAACTTACTTTGTTCTTTTTCAGAGCTTGTCAGCACTAGATCCGATATTGAAGTAAAGAATTGCCAACAAAAACTATAACTTGCTGGAATGAAAACAATTAAAATAGAAAGTATATAATGTAAGCTATTTTCAATGAAACGTTACAAAGTAGATTTTGTACCTAAATGAAAAAATAATGTGATTTGAATTAAAAACTTCATTTTAAAAAGAGGTGGCTTAATTTTCTCAGGGTTTTTTGTCGTTGAATTTTGCCATCAGAATCAAGTAAGACTGAAATGTGATGTTGTATTTTTTCAGTTTTTATAAGAAGCTGGTGATTCACAATAAAATTGTGTGCACATTGACTCACAAATTGATATTAAACATTGCTAGCTATATATTGTTATAAAAACGTCAACAGTCTTTCAACATCATTAAACTATCGATACTCATGTTTCACTTAGATTTTTTCTTCAATTATCATTACAAGTAAGAGATAGAGAGAGAGAGAGAGAGTATTATTTATTGTACACCAAAAAACAAATAAAGAGTGCGATACATTAAATACAAAAAAGTACAATTGGCGGTTTTATCGCTAAGAGCGATCTCTTCCAGACAACCAAATTATCAACTGGATGTTTTTTATTTATTTATTTAATTGCTATAAATTAAAAATAATAATTTAGGTATGTACTTATTTTATCGAGTTAAGAAAGATAGTACGGATGTTGAAGTTGACAATCATTATGACAAACATGAGTGCAATTCTTGAACCACAAATTAAATTAGATGATGCCCTAAGTATACCTAAAAAATCGTGGCCTATCTAATAAAACCATGTTTTAATTATAAGCTTTCCAACACTCTGTAGGGTTAAATGCGTTCAACACACGTAAGCCTATAATATTCAGTAAAAGTTTTTTTCCAATCACAGTCGGATACGAATCGTGATTGATGCTGGAGCTTGTTTTGTTGCATTATTTCCTATATTTCGTGTAGATAATGAACTTTGTTTTCATAATACTGATTTTAGGATGGACATTTATGACTACTGTGCAGGTAATTGAATTTTTAATTATCTCTCAATTGATTTTTACTGTGTGAATTCCTAAGTAAAGTGACGGGTTACAGGACTGTCCTGAAGAAATTTCGCATAGTGGAATTAGCGTCAAATGGAAACAAAGTTCTTTGGCTGATCATATAGAATCTGATCCGCAATGCTACCGAAACCAAAATCTAATCACAAGAAACTGTACAGATAACGTTTGGAAGCCGCCATTAGAAGCTGTCGAACCTTGTCTCAAGGTCGTAAAGAATTTTGATGTATTTTCTTGTCCTCCTGGATTTCACAAAATATCAGAAAAGAACAATGACTATTGTTATCAAATTGGCCAACCATCACAATGGGACTATCCTTGTTTTAGTAGTGGAGCGGCATCGGTCATCTCAGATTTATCAGAACTCGAATTAAATTCTTTACTGCAGTCCCTGGTTTCAATGAATATATCCAGATATTTTTGGCTACCCGGAAAAAGACACAAACTTTTTAATCCAGCTGTTTGGAACATCCCAGGTCCAAACTGGGGTCGACGTGTGAAGTCTAACAGCTACTTGCGTTACAGGACGATATTTTTAAAAAATTGCCTCTTACTTGATGTCCAACAGCGAGTGATCATCACAGAAACCTGTAGTAACATTTACCCCAGTTTGTGTTTCTATATTAACGAATTTTATCATCCGTCTAAATGTCCTGACGGATATTATGCACTTAGATTTCAACTTGATAACGGCACTTGCTTCGGAATTGAAAGCTCAGATTCGATAAATGGTTGGACTTTTGACGAATTCATAACCGCCAAATGTAAAAATCCAATGAACGTTTCTTCATTGAATGCTTTGAGTAGATTCATGTTCAAAAAAATTGCTGAACTTTCTAAATTACCAAACGAAATTTGGTGCTGGTTAAAATTTACCAGTTACTATATGGCTAGCAAAAATAATACTTTCTTGGAAGACTTAGAAGAACATAATTTAGAAGGTATAATAGATAATGCCGGAACTTTAGGATTAATGAATAAATCACGGCATCTGTCCTGTATGGCATGTGAAACTCAAGTTATTTATTTAGAAACAGAGTTGATGTTTGAATATAATACAGTCGATAACAATCTTTACCTCACTATATATTATCCTTCAGGTTTATGGAAATATAATAAGACTGATAAAGGTGTTCAGTGTTTTTCCGATGCCAATGGATTTGTGGGTGTCATAAATGTACGCGAACTTGATTTATTTCAATCAAAACAAATAATTTCTGAATCTATAGCCTCTAACAAAGTAATTAACGGTAATGCAGTAGAAAAAGTAATTTATGTAATAAATCTAGTCACAGATAGATCTGCTCAGTATTGGTGCGAAGGGCACACAACAAATTTCACATTGATTTCCACGAACAAAATTGTCGTTAATCCAAGAGGCAATGATGTTCACGTATTTTCCGTTACTGTTGAATACTTAATATTAAATGAAATTGAAGACGAAACTGAACTGAATAGTGTAATTCTGTTACTGACTACTATATTTAATGCAAACAAAGTACTACTAATGGATATTTTAGGATATAATAAAAATAGCATTTTAATGTTATTTCATATTCACGTAGTCCTTGAAGATACTCACGAAGACTACGGACTAAACATAATAGAAAAACTGAATTTTATAAAAAATCAAGCTAATTTGCATTTGCCCCAACATAACTTAACAGTGTTGAACATATCGAGTTCGTTGTATTGTCTACCGACCACCTCCAGTGACACCATAATGCTTGATTGGGATTTGACATCAATAGGTCAAATTTCAGCACCAAAACAGTTTTGTTTGCAGAGCAATGGCTTACCAGTTAAGCGGCGCTGTCTTGGATCTTATTTGTATGGAAGCAATTGGGGTAGTATTGATGGGATATGCGATACAGCATACAAACCTTCTACAACAACACAATTTTTATACAACTTTTTAAAGGGCCAGGAACCCAATTATACTTCTCGTTTTATTACGGATGGGCTAAATTTTGTTCTGAACGACACAGATATCATAATACCAGCAGATATATACTATCTATCCATGTCACTACGACAAGTTTTACAAATTTCTCATGAACAAGAAATCTTTATCGATATGGGATATATTGAAAATATAGTCTGGGCGATGGATAGAATGATGACATTGGATTGTGAGTACTTACGCTTAGCACAAACACTCAATTCTACTAATGTTATATTAAGTTCGGTAAATTATATTATTGAAAATATTGCGTACAACAATCTGACATTACATCGGAACATTTTAGAAAACGAAAACTATCAAATTGCTGTAAAGCCGAATTTTTTAGTACAAATATCGTTCCCAGAACTGAATAACATAACTGGAATAGCTCTTTCTAAAAACACAGAGTCAGATTCTTTTAATGACATGAAAATTATACCGCTTTATAAAAACACTACACTAGACTACGTGCAATCCATTGTAAACCTGGAAGTCGCTACTTGGGTACCTGAAAACGTAATAAATACTTTGATACCTAATTCTAATGGAAGCGTTCAAAACTATACCAATAAGAAAGACATCAACATTATCCTGAGCTTATTTCATACTGACGCTGTATTTCCGGAAGTAAACTTCAAAGAACATGCCATAAATAGCCGCATTGTAGGTGTCACTATACCAGGATTTATTTCAAACTTAGAATACCCGGTACCCCTTATATTCAGAGAATTCAATGAAAGCAGTTCGAACAAATTTTGTGGATACTGGGATTTTAAGCCACACGGACCTTTCAATAATAATCCTGGGGCGTGGAAAAATGAAGGATGCTACTTAATAAGGTCTGAAGATAAATTAACTGTTTGTGAATGCTATCATCTTACACATTTCGGTCAACTTCTTCATATTTCAGACTACAATTTTCCTAGTAATAATAAAATTCACAAAAGGGCATTAAACATTATCACTTTGATTGGTTGCTTCCTTTCGTTAGGAGGCATAGCCGGTATTTGGATCACGGCCCTAATTTTCGGTAATTGGCGTAAAAAACCTGGTACGAAGGTACTTTTACAGCTGTCGACTTCTATCGCTTTTCCATTGCTTTTCATGGTAGTTTATGATTTGGATAACACGATATTTATTACAGAAAACGATGAACATTTCGTTGACGAAGATTATAGAACTGTTTGTACTGTATTGGGTGCTATACTACATTACTCTATTCTTAGTAGTTTCTTGTGGATGCTAATTGCGGCTGTTCTTCAGTTCGTGCGTTATGTCAGAGTGCTAGGTATACGCAGATCTCCAACGTTCATGATAAAAATAAGTATAGCTGGTTGGGGTGTGCCAATAATACCGGTTACAATAACACTCATTATCGACCCATCAAATTACATACCTGCTCCGTCCCAAACTAGAGAGATTTGCTATCCTCAAGGCTTTGCTTTAATATTTGGTATTATAATGCCCGTTGGTGTAATACTGATTATAAACGTTATCCTTTTTATACTAGTACTTCACGCTATATCGAGAAACTCTGATGAAGGCACGAAGAATATGGACATGGACCTTGTAGGAGCCCAATTGAGATTATCAGTATTTTTATTTTTCTTGTTGGGTTTGACATGGGTATTTGGCATCTTATCATTCTCGAAAAATTTACTTTGGTCTTATTTGTTTTGTTTGACTTCTACATTGCAAGGTTTTGTTTTATTTATCTACTTTATTATTTGTGATCCAGTCACTAGAAAAATGTGGGTCGCACTAGTCAAATCACCAGCGAGCCGAGGTAATACTAGAAACAGTATCACAAGTCTAAGCGTGACTTAAAATCTTATAGTATTTAAACCACATTAAAATGTAGCTATTAAAATATTATTATGAAAATGCGAGATTTCTAGTAATTTGAAACGATCTGTACTTTCATTAAGTTTATTGAAATTTCTATCTTCAAGTTTTTAATAGTATATATTATATGACAAACGTGTAGTATGTAAGCAAATGATCGACAAATTGTTGTTAAAATTCTAATCCTTTTTAAGCTGTACAATTATTCTACTTTATGAAACTTCCAAGATCCTTTTTATATCTTTAAAAATAAACATGTCATATATTTATTAGTTTCTAAAACTAATATTATGTTAATAAACAAAAACTATCTAATTTTTATATTTTAATTATTTTATGCTAATTTTTAATCAATAAATTATTAATATAATTAATGCTTCCAATAAATTAATTTTCGAGTGTTTGTTGTTTCACTGTAAATAGCCACAACGAAAATACAGGATACCGAATTCTAAACAAAGATTAAGTCAATTCAATTCGTAAATTAAACATTAGACTGTCACAACTTTCAAGAAACAAAGTCAAATATAAAGTGCGATCAAATTATATAAAAAAAAACACATTACTTAATTTGAAAACAAAATTTTTTGTTAAGAAACACAAATTAAAAATGTATTTAACATTTATTTTTTTGTCTTTAATCGGTAAGTTTATTTTTTTCAAATTTGAAACTATGTACTTATAATTATTAGTTAAATATAAAGTGCAATTGAATTATATAAAAAAAAATTACTTAATTTGAAAACAAAATTTTTAGTTAAGAAACACAAATTAAAAATGTATTTAAATTTATTTTTTTGTCTTTAATCGGCAAGTTTATTTTTTTCAAATTTGAAACTAGGTACTTACTAATTAAGTAAGCCCCCACGGAGTGCTGAACTAGCGGTCGTCGATGCCCCCAAAAGGTTGGTCATCCGAATTCCGCAAGGGCACTGGCTTTCACGCTCCGCCGTCTGCCTGTTTTATCTTCTTGTTTTTCGCCCTGTATACGCTAAAAGGAGCGGGGAGACGGTCGAGCCTTGTGGGACTCCGGCCAAGATTTGACATGGGAGAAAGCGGGTTCCATCTTATCGATACCGTACCATCGCGCCTTCGGATTTTGCAAGATAGTGCACCACACACGATGGTCCATAAGCCGGCCAGTACCTGCACTATGCCTCCAGTAACCCAAGCCAAGGACATCGTAACGTGAATGTTGCCAGCCATCTTAGACATGCGATTAAAGTATCAATTGTACTGTTTCATCCTTGAAATCGAAAATAATGTCTACTTCACAGTAGAAATAGGCATTGCGCCGTGTAGGTAGGTAGTAGGTACAGAATACAGTGTTTTACCACCAATAAGAAGTTCAAAGGTCAAACCACAACATATATGTCTTTAGTTTAACGACAACACAAAATGTGTTCACCGACTGTAAGCCCTGTTTTTTTTATGTTCTCTACATTGCAAACAATATTCAACACATTCTCAATAGAATCGCAGATTTTATAAACGTCATTGTTTTTGAAGACATGTGTAAAAATTTTGATAATTTTCATTTCAACGTTTTAAAAGTCAGCAATTCCGTATCATGGAGGGCTGTTCCTGCGAATCAGGCATCGTACGCAATGCGGAGTTCTTATACCGGTCTCGATGAAAGAAAATCTAAAGACACCAAAGAAAAAGCGGTTATACCTGATGAAAATTTACCTAGAAGTAAGGAAACATATTCGTGCGTATTTAAACAAGATCACAAATAGTTGTGCCAAATAAATTTTATACGTTGTGGGTACTAGTCGACGGACGAGCTCCACAGCCCACCTGGTGTTAAGCGGTTACTGGAACCCATAGACATTTACAACGTAAATGCGCCATCCACCTTGAGATGTAAGTTCTAAGATCTCAATATAGTTACAATGGCTGCCCCACCCTTCAAGCCGAAACGCATTACTGCTTCACGGCAGAAATAGGCAGAGTGGTGGTACCTACCCGTGCGGACTTATAAGAGGTCCTACCACCAGTAAAACCGTTAACACTGCGATTCCATAAATACCATTTTGGTGTAGACATAATAACAATTACGTTCATATATATGTATATTGGTGTGATGCGGTCTAGACTGCCTAATCATAACAGGGTCTGGCCTCGGTTCCCACTCAGGGACAGTGTCTTTGTGAAAGGTGTTTAGCGTCTGGTTATTTTCAAAATTCTAACTCGAAATTGTACAAGTTTCCAAATAACCGAATAGAGCGAAAATGTAAACAAGAGATAAAACATAAATACGTGTTCTTTAAAAAAATCTTGGAGAAACAATCTTCCGTATATTTCGCGTGATCAAGTTAATTGTGAACTTTTTTTATTGAATTAATGTGATATATCGGATACTGTAAAACGATTAAAGAGTCACGATAAGAAATTGCTTCTTCGTATTTCAGAGTACCTACACAGTACTTATAAATTCGGTTGGTGTCCGGGAGACATCACTTACACTAAGAGATTCCTTCACAAAACAGCGAATATAACTCTTAAGACTTGGAAAGACAGTCAGGCAGATTACTTATACGTGAGTTATAATATTTTTTAATCCATTTAAACGTCGAGACAATAACGTTTCGTGTTTTTTTTTAAATTAAAATACTTTTTTTTTGTATTTTTTTTTATTGCTTGTTTGTGTGGACGAGCTCACAGCCCACCTGGTGTTAAGGGTTACTGGAGCCCATAGACATCTACAACGTAAATGCGCCACCCACCTTGAGATATAAGTTCTAAGGCCTCAAGTACAGTTACAATGACTGCCCCACCCTTCAAACCGAAACGCATTACTGCTTCACGGCAGAAATAGGCGGGGTGGTGGTACCTACCCGTGCGGACTCACAAGAGGTCCAACCACCAGTAAAATTGAATTGTTTTCGACATTTTGTATTCGAAACTTCGAATTGAGGAATAAATAAATAGAGACTAGACCGTAATTTAATTTAATTTTTTTTTTTCAAATTAAGTCGAAATAAAAACCAGCTTCTTGATCGAGAAACATTAAAATCCTATATTTAATTTTGTTTCAGTTATTAGTCAATAAACACTCCCAGCGTTTCGCGTTACAATGTATTGTAATGAAGGCGTATGTGGCTAGAAAATATCTGTTTCGCAGAAGTCGCCTTCCGCTGTACTATTGTCAGGGACAAGCCTACGTCCTAATGATGAACACAGTACAAAAGATCGAGATGCATGAGTTTTATTTAAATAAGAAACTAAACATGCCTGTTACATTTCTGTTTGAATTTTACCACCCACTGATTTTGTAAGATAAATATTTTAATTTTAAACTTGCTACTTGTTTCATTAATGCCCGTCTTTCCAGTTCCTTCTTCTTCTTGCTTCGGTTTCCTCAATACTGAGGGTCGTGAACACCTCCTCGCAACAAGAGTTTATTGCGGATCATTTTACACCATTTGGTTCTATATTTTTATTTTTATATATTTTTCTTTCTCGCCTTTTATATATATATACGTAAAACATTTAACAAGTACTTACTGATCATACATACATCAGATTTAACTAGCTTTAGTCAAAGGGATTCTTTAATAACATAATATTTCATTGTCTCATTAGAAATGTAAAGACAGCGTTTCATTAACGGTGTTCAAACCAAGTTTGGGTCCAGAGATGTCAGTAGGAATACTTTAACTTAAGAAGGCAGCCGTATCATCTGTTCTTACTTTTAATTATGTTTGTATTTTGTAAATAAAAAGATGATTTAAAAGTTGGTGTTTTACAGAATATTTATGATTTGTTAATTTTGAACTTTCTTCACGTACACTTAATTTTCAAAATATCTTGATCATTTCATTTTCACGTTTCATATTCCTTTTCTTGTGTCCAATATTAGTGGTTTCTTGCACAGAGTTTTATCATAGTTGGTTATCTAAAATAATGTATTTTTGTTATTATTTTATTACTCTAGTATATGCGGTTCCAAAGCTTAAATGCAATATCAAGATCTGTGAATATCATTCTATACAACAGTGCCACCTAAAGTGTCCTTATAATAAAAGTGATTCGGCATTACTGATATATTTGCTTCCAATATAACGAAGGTAAATCTATTTCGATTCTAGTGGTAGGTGCAGTGGCGGATTTGCAATCTCGGCCGCCCTAGGCCCCAAGCCATCAGCCGCCCCTTTCTCAGCATCCACCATATAGACTACATAATGAAATTACTTTATTGCCAACTTTTATCTAAATAGATTTAGAAATTTAGGAAAAAAAAAATAGTTTTATTTCGCAAGAATATCGTATAATAAATAATAATAATAATAGCTGAGATGATAATAGAGTATTTAAGGATGCGGTATAGATTGCACCATGCAGTGCAGCCCGCCCGCCATACGTTATAATAAGTTTTTTGAGACGATTAGGGCGCCCTAGGCCCGGGCTTACCGGGCCTTAGGGTAAATCCGCCACTGGGTAGGTGAAGTATTCGGAAGTTGAAACGCTGCTGTTCCTTCTAAAATCCTATTGTAAATCATAATTGCTATGGTCACAATAAGTAAAAAAGGATTCAATACGGCAAATCCATAAACAAATTTGAAAGCCAAGCATCTTACAAGAGCGAACTAGCCTGGCAATCTCTACTTGCAACTAAATTAACAGTAGTTGCGATACGGCCTCCTCTTAGCCCCGCGGTCTACTTCCAACATCAGACCGTACACCGTCAAGCCCCACATACCACGCGTGCCCCCTAGACGCCGAAGGCCTAGGCTGAAAGAAAGGATGTACAATAACCTCCCAAATTATTCCTGATCCTGGATCTTCAACTGGATGCAAAAGGTATTTTAAACCCGAATGCATAAGTAATTTTAATACTACCTATGTCGGAAAGCATGACCACTGCCAATCGAAAATAGTAACAATAAGACTATCTTACAACTATAGCTTATACAAAGACATGACACAAATTTGTAAAACGCATTTACGCATTCCAGATTTTGTTTACAAATAACATCCTCGTGCAGGGTGAGTGACAAACCATCCAATAATGCATTGGTAAAGATACGAACGAAATACTAACTAGTCATCGCGTACGTTCAAGATGAATTATAACATAATATTTTCTGTCATTGGTGAGTAAGTTCGTGTTTTACTCCATTTTGTAATTAATACAAGCAACCATAGCATCTTCTTTGATTTTCGCGGGTATATTAAAGTATATTAAATAATTAAAGTAAAGTATACTAAATAGTAAAAAAATAAACTTTTACGGTTTAATATCGCGTTTTTATTGTCATTTTATATTTCCGACGTTTCGAATACCGCATCATTTTGTTGGTCACGGATGACTGAGTGTACGAGGCATAAGCAACTAATTAGCTTAATATTTAAAAATATATCGACGCTTGAAAGGCAAACGGGACTAAGCGACAATAACTGCTTTGTACATAAATGATAGGCAATAACCATATTCGATGCGCAAATAATATATATTTCTAAGTCTATTAAAATCATTTCAATCCTACAGCTAGATTCGTTAAAATATAATTTTTTTCAGGTATTTCTCAGGTATATTTTAAATTAATTTTAACTTTAAATTAGTCTACTGTAAAGTTCACGCGTTGTCGCTTAGTCACGTTTCAAGCGTCGATATCAAACTTATGATGAGTAAAAAACTATAATCCGACATGATTTTTTTTGGGGTTTGATTTAGGTAACATTAAAGTTTTTGTATTATAATTACTGGTGACCGGATATTATATGCTCGCACGGGCAATCAAGTATTTACAATAAAACTTACATTTGACCTCACGTCTCTGGGTGGATAGTGGTTTCACGTCGATGTCTACGGGCTCTAGTAACCACCTAACACTGGGTGGGCCGAGAGCTCATCTTCCCGTGCTACATTGTTATGGTAGGCATTGAATTGAAATGCGTCCACGAGTGACGGTAACCACTCACCATCAGGTGAGCCGTATGCTCGTCTGCCTATAAATGCAATAAAATAAATAACGTTAATTTATTGGTTTACAATTGTAAATTAGTGGGTAACCAATCTAATGTACTGCTATTAATTTTGTGATAGCTTCGGTTCGTCTAGTTTCATCGAACATAAGGGATTTTTCAATATGTCATGACGATTTCACACTGAAGCCAGCTGACGGCATTTTAAAGGAGCACACATTTACTTGGCTGGCGTTTGTGCAATATTTACATGGTAAGAACGTTAATACCTGCAAATAAATTAAAAATACCATAAGAAACTATCTTGTCCCTGGAAATAAACAAAACTTACCCATTAAGCTATTAGTTTGATCTTTTTCTCCTGTTTTGCCGACTGTACCTTTTTAACCCTAGTTCCTATTTCTGCCGCTAGACAATCTTACGATGCGTCGGATTGAATTGAAGTTTACGTAGTACATTATAAACGCAATTGATGCTTCAATTTTATGCATTAATATGGGCAATTAAAACACATTTTGATAGCTGGTGTAGTTGACAGGTGAGCTGTCATTAATACGCATTAATACGCAATAATACGTCATTAATAATGTCGTTTGTAACGGAATCTTTGAACATGATTTTGACCCCCTTCAAAACGACGGATTAACGCGAAATTTGATATATTATAACGATGACAATACAAAATTAAAAAAAAAATTGAAAAGATTGTAATTCAACTAAAAAATTAAAAATAAATAATAGTTTAAAAAATATGCTTTTATAGAAAATCCAACTAAAAAATAGAAAACAAATTTTAATAAATTTGAATTAAAAATAGTGTAAGAAAAAATGATTTTATTGTAAAAAAAGCGTGGGGTGCTTTTCAGGATATTATCAAATTAACCCTTCTACTCATATCTGTTCATAAAATATTTATAATTATTTATACCATGCACCCCATGCTTTTTTACAATAAAATCATTTTTTTATCTATCATTTTGCATATAAAAATTTAAAGTTATCAAGCGCCTTTAATGGTTGTTGGAGCAATGTTCTCTTCATACGTTTCAGGATGTTATTACCGAAAGAGAAATAATTCTAATATAATTTATAAAGAATATTCTATTGCGAAGATTATCCCCGTAGGTATTAGAATATGTGGAAAAGTATATCTTAGTAATTTAGATTTTAAATTTTTTTACAGTGACAACGGGCTTGCCACATCACAGTATAGCCCCCAGAGTGGTTCTCGTGCATAGTCAATTTGTTGTTGGAACAGCCACGGATTTACTTCATTTACCCAAGAACTATAAACTGTAAGATTTCACAATGCAAACTAAATTAATAAGAGACTGAAATGATGCGTTGAAACTACATATTATTATATCCATGAAAGCCTTCTGTGCTCAGTATTTGTCGGTAGTTTTTAGCCAATTTTTAACAAACGTGTTCGTGTCGAAATTTCTCTCGCCGATTTGTAAATTTAAATCATGATAATTACTGTCCCAAATAAAATAAAGTAACACGTTTTTTTTGTACCTGCCTGCGAGATTCGAACACCGGTACAGTCGCATTACTCGGATTCGATTGTACCGGGCGTCTTATCATTTAAGCCAGTGTGACTTCAAAATGTAATAATGTGCCTTCTTCTACGAGTAATAAAAGCTTAGCATAAAATTTCGTGAACTCGTAAACTTTATACTTTCCGGTATAAGAAGTTATAAATAAATAAATAAACTCTGAATGCCACGCGTTAGCAACAAGCTGATGAGAAATATAAATATTCCGTCTAACAAAGTATATATTTAAGTATTTACATATTTAAATAGAAACAATTGGATGATTAGTTCCGGTCGCGCGCTAATAAAAAAAAACACGTATCTGCAAAACTAAAGTCTGTTCTTTGTTTTTCTATTTGCCTACACTGGTAAAACGAATACTGTTCATAGAAATTTATTGTTGGAGTTCTATAATAATATTATTTACTAGGCGCCCTACTGATGATTCTTGTGCGGAAACCGAACAGATTTTTTGGAACGAATTTCCTTACCGCGCTTGTTACTTGCCGGCTGATAGACTGAAAAAATGTAATAATGAAAAACGAAACAAAAAACCGTAATTTTTTGCAATGATTTTTGAGGAATTTTCCGTTCAACCTAGGAACCTGAAAGTTTTGTTTATAGATTCAGCTTGCGGTCAATTTTGAGAGTATGCTTTTTACTATGTTAGTAACACTTATCTGCTTATTCCTGCCACGAAGCAGTAATGTATTCCTATAGGGGTGAAGCAGCTGACATAATTATACTAAGAAAGCTCAGACTTTGTTTTAAGATAGGTAGGGTGGTATTTATGTGTTGTCTATGGGCTGCGGTAACCATTTAACACTTGGCGGGCCGTAAGCTTGTCTACATGTCTATGCAACAAAAAATAACTCACCTTGAAACATGACGGTAGAAATCCCAATTGTTTTGTATTGTCATCCACACCGGATAGTAACGTAAATATTTTCTTACATTTTTAGTGGTAATATTATTTTTGGAGATTATGAGCGTGAAGAAAATGAATGTGATCTGACGTATATGCAAACGAAAATGGCAGAGAAGTGTCCGCGCGCATACATGGAAATGCCCATCTCAGATATTACTCCACATCCTGAGTACTCTAGGCAAGTACAACAATAAATTAGCTTATTACTTAATTCAAAATCAAATAACAGTAACGATATAAGAAGCGGGAAGTAAATTAGAATGAAATTACATAGATAATACAGATAGGCTTTCTTATCGTGGCTATCTCTATGTAATTGAATATGCAATTTCGAAAAGGACACATCTCTGAAAATGTAAAATGTTCAGGAAATGAAAAAAAAAACTGATTATTTTCTAAAGCAGTGTAAAATTTAAAATATTAACTTTTGAGATATATATTAGCAATTGAAAATTACTGGAATTATTATAATATAAAATGGGTGTAGCTAAGCCGCAAAACTACATGTATATGAAAAAAGGTATTTGACAAAATATGCGACATGTGCCCTTTTCGAAATTGCATATTCAATTAGACATCCGACCTAGGCAACAGGGCAACGCTAAGCCGTCTTTGCCCAAAACATGTATTGTCGGATCCACTTTCAGTGCTTTTTTATGATTTTTAATTCCAAATTTTAAACTTTAAATGGCTCTCCTGTCAAGTTGCAAAAATGACGCTTAAACTAAAAAGCCTTTCCCCCTCGATATGTAACTATGATATCAAAACATGCAACAGACTTATACGTTTTTTTTTATTGCTTAGATGGGTGGACAAGCTCACAGCCCACCTGGGGTTGTTACTTGGGCCCATAGACATCTACAACGTAAATGCGCCACCCACCTTGAGATATAAGTTCTAAGGTCTCTGTATAGTTAACGGCTGCCCCACCCTTCAAGCCGAAACGCATTACTGCTTCACGGCAGAAATAGGCTGGGTGGTGGTACCTACCCGTGCGGACTCACGTACCATGTATATGGCCAGAAACGCTTCTATCAAATCCGTTATAAATATTGATTACATAATTATCATAAAAATATACACGGCTTAATCTTGAATAAATTTACTGTTGTCATTCATAGTAACACGAAGTAATTTTCGTTAAATTTATATTTAAAGAAAGCAATAAAACGGCAACGGCTCAACCTGGCCGCGGAAAGATAAATTTTTATTTTACGTCTTATTAAACTTGAGCAAGCAGGTTTCACAGGACACGGTGATCAACTATTAGTAGAATATAATATTTTATCACACACAACAACCTTCCGACTGTTTTAAGTCACACGCAGACAAATAAATCCTATTTTGTTTCGTTTCAATGAGAAATATATGTAAATGAAGCTAGAAGAAGTTATAGTTATATTAACGTAACACGTCGGTCTGAATAATATTTAAAAAAAACTAGTCTTTCGCACAAAATTAGGATAATGACCTCTGCTTTGTTTGTTTATTTTAATAAGCGATATAGCTGTTACATTCAACACGGTTGTTTTACGATACGCTAATTATATATTTTTTTTTTTNATTATAATTTTTTTTTTTTTTACTTTGCTTTAAGTGTGTGAGCTGATGGGCCATATCACCACGGCTACGTTTTTTTTTTATTGCTTACAAGGATGGACGAGCTCACAGCCCATCTGGTGTTAAGTGGTTACTGTAGCCCATACACATCTACAACGTAAATGCGCCACCCACCTTGAGATATAAGTTCTAAGGTCACAAGTATAGTTACAACGGCTGCCCTACCCTTCAAACCGAAACGCATGAACTGCTTCACGGCAGAAATAGGCAGGGTGATGGTACCTAAGCGTGCGGACTCACAAGAGGTCCTACCACCAGTCTACGTACGTTTATAACGATAATGCATTTTTTTGCTGAAAATAAAATGTTAAATTCCTTGACCACTTTTTAAGCATTTAATTTCGAAGCTTCCACCGTAGAATGTATGCCTGTGTCGGTTAATGATCAAAGATTAACTTTCAGGTTCGGTGTCGGGAACAGCTTAGCTCTTGTTAAGTTACTGCGTCCCTTGAAGTCTCGTAAGTAGCTTTTTGCATTCTTAAATGTCACTCGCTGGGCGAGAATAAGTTATTTATGATAACTGCTTATCGTATGTCTAGCGCAAAAAAACGGAATACTTTTTGTTGCGATCGAAGAACAGTATAAGACCATTCCAAGTCTACCTTAGCCATCGTGCTTAATATAATTTGTGTACTAGATATGCCACACGGCTTAGTGCCAGTTAAGTTTAAATTCCTTAATCTCCTCAATCTTTACAAAAATTGTAATATTAATCACTTACAAATACTCGTATTAGCTCGTATTGACAAGAATTGTTACATTAGAAATCTCACGCTCACCAGATAGACATACTATTACCATATTCATAATTTCGGTTAAATTTGAAAAAGGATCACCGAAATGCGTTTTTTTAAAAAAGTTATTTATCTTTTATAGAGTACATGGTACCAATTTGCCTACCGTCTCTCGAAGAAAGGACAAGAAAAAAACGAAATAAAGCAGTATTTATGATCGACTACATAAGCAGTAAGTATAATTAATCAATGTGTTAGAAAATCTCCAATCTAATTTTGTACATGCTTCCTGATTTATTTTTGCAGCCGTTCCAAGAGATTTTGATACAGAAAGAATGGGAAAGAAAACTTTGAAAATGTATACTCATAAAGAATGTCGTAGGCATCGGAGTAAGTCGGTGAGTTACTAAATGTAGTCACCTCGAGACTTCACTTCGCTTAGCGGTTCTGGTATTAATTTCATAAAATAAATGAGCAAGTAGACTATGTGTTGTTTATCGGCCGTGGGTAGAATCTTTTACGCGATATCGGCGCCGGAGGAGCGTGCGATATTTGTAGAACTGGCACCCGAAGTAAATTTATCAAATAAAATAGATCTTAAAAAAGATATCCTCTTTTAAAAAAATACGTGGATGTTATACATTAATATAAAATTGAACCGAAATTGCTTCTGCGAAGCACTGCTCTTGCTAGGGTCAGTGTTAACATCACTCCAGTTTGAGCTCCGTAAGCTCACCTACTAGTTAAGGCTACGCTGAAATAGCCTCTCAAGGCTATCAGCTTAGGTAGGAAAAAAAACTTTTAGATATTTTACCTAGGTATGTAGTGATTCAGACTATTTATTAGAAGTAATCCACCGACACTTCGGGACGTCCGCTTAGTAATATGTTTAATTAATTATCAATTGAGATTATTTATTCACATATGTAAATCTACTCGGCTGACAGAGGCTTGGCAGTGAGGGAGTCACGCACGTTCTGTGTAGCTCTGGCTGTGGCGTAAGACCTGGTGCTCCCATCGTGAGTCAAAATGTGGACGGTGGCTTCGAACTAATCGGTGTCGCTGCTGGCGGTGCGCCCTGCACGAGAAGGTCTATGCGCAGGAAGCTAATTAGTGAGCCCCCGCTGTACATAGATGTTTATCCATATAATAACTGGATTGTAAATGTCGTCACCGCCAACAAGCTTCCGAAACCATATTCGCAGAATTTCATGTTGGTCGAAGGAGGTTCAAGTTAGTAGTTTTTGTAAATTTTAGATTGTTCTCTTCTAGATTGTATTGTATATCTTTAGTTTTACTGACAACTGAAATAACGGCTTGTCCGTTTTTAATGTATGATATCGTTTAACCTGCAAGTGGTACATGAATTGTTTACATTGTTATTGATACGCATTCTTTGCAGGTATGGGAATCCACAGTGGTTATCTCAGAAAGAGAAGAAAAATGAAAGCAGGCTGGAAATCTCGAACTTATGTAGTTGGAGACTACTGCTTCAAAACTGTAAAAAGACAACAAAGATCAACATCTTTCTTTTATTCAGAAAACTTTGAAGTTAAAGCGGATCCGCCGGCTAAGCTCAACGTTATTTTAAAAGTAAGTTTGAATAAAAACTATCTGAAACTATTTTAGAATCCCTGTATTGAAATACATCATATCTGCATACATTTAAATTAAAATTTTAATTTTAATATATATATATTTAATGTAATAATATAAACAGTGTCAAAACTGAACACACATGCATGTTACTGTTTCAGTTATCTGCAGGAATAGACTGCACTATAGTTTGTGCCAAACTCAAATTGCCTAATCGTCTGATAGTGCCAGAAATTAAAGGCGTCGGAGGATACAATATAACAGTTACATTCAAGACAGACTGGTTTCCGTACATATTTTACTTTAATTTGGGTCTTAATGGAAAGAATACTACCGCAGCAGACTTTGCAACTTGGATACCGGAACGGAAGCCAGGTTTTTGGTGACAATACAAGAGCCTCACCCAAATGATTCAGAGAGAGCGTCTTGTTAGATACGATATCAAGTATTATTGTCTCTTGTGGAAGAACAACAAAACAAAACAATTCGTTGACAATACGAGTGACTCCATATCCATATTACCTTGCTTCTTAATACCATTCGATTAATGGAAGTTTATGTCATCACATCAAAATTTGAAGTCAATAATCTAAGAATTTCAATATTCGACTATAGTCTCTCATATTCAAGCAACTACGAGTATGCGTCCAAACTACGCGTCTAAATACACGAATTTAAATTAATAAATAAATCAGTGCTTGTGACCATAACTTATAAAGCCCTTCTCAGGGCTCATTGTATTTGCAGCTGCTTAGTTTAAAAAAAACATAATAATATAATGTTCAATAAAACAACAAAATTTTCATTGGATTTCTTTATGACCTGAAGAGAATTTTTTATTAAACTAGGCAGACTCCACAGATATTGTATCTTCATCGTTCAATCCCTTGTCACCGTTAGCGTCGCCTGGGTAAGACGTTGGAGGCGAAGGTGATGGGGACTGAGGAAACATGGGGCTCTGTGGTATTTGAGGAAACTGGGGAAGCCCTGGTGCTTGGGGAAACTGTGGGATGGGAGGATATGGTATTTGACCTGGTACTTGAGGAATTTGCGGGAACGATGGTAGGCTGGGTCCTTGAGGTATTTGGGGAAATTGCGGTTGTCCAGCCTGGGGAATCTGAGGGAAATTAGGAAAACTTGGGAATGAACTCACTGGCGGCAACGGGGAAGGGGCTTGGGAATTCGATTCAGTTGGATTTGGCTGTTGTTGGCTTTGTGGTGTAAAATCTGCTGAATCAACTACAGCTGTATCTGCATCACCAGTAGGCTGCTGTTCGTCGTTGGGCTGCTGCTCAGGGTTGCCTGCAGGAGCGGGTTGGTTAGATGGTGGGCCAGGAGGCAGGGCAGGTATGATTTGTCCTTGAGGGTAAAAAACGCTAGCCGGATAATATGTATGACCGGGTGCGGGAACGAAACCCGGTTGAATTGCTGAAATACCACTAAAGTGTGGCACTTGGTACGTGAACTGCGGAACAAATCCATAAGGATTGTACGCAACTGGTGGCTGAAAATTTAAAACAATTAAATTAGTTATAATTTGCCGTTTTAGTTTATAAAGTATATATTTTACGAAATACCAATGCAGGCAGTATCTTCTCTTGCCATTTTAGTAATATCATTTATTGGCTTAATGAATTAAGCGAACTTGGGGCAGATGAGCTCATAAATTAGGACAGCTTAACTCATCGGGCATTATGTAGTTACGAAAATCCACAAACACGATGCTCGTTTTTTTTTTTTTTAATTCCTTTTATAACGTAAATGCGCCACTCACCTTGAGATATAAGTTCTAAGGTCTCAGGTATAGCTACAACGGCTGCCCCGCCCTTCAAACCGAAACGCATTACTGCTTCACGGCAGAAATAGGCAGGGTGTTGGTACCTACCCGTGCGATGCTCGTCCTGACTCCTGATCATCAGAGAAGATGGTAAAGGGCTTCTGAGTTAAAAAAAAACATTTGAAACTTACAGTATTAATATATTGTGTTGTTGAAAAGCCGAAGGCTTTCGTTTGTGCCGGTATGACTGTGTGATGATTAAGTACAGCGGCTGATAAAGATAATGGTGCTCCTGGCCAGGACACAGCCCCGCCGGCGACTCCGCCTAGCACCGCGCACACCACGCCTAAAAGTGACACCACCTACAAAACAAATATAAATCTCATATAACTTAGGATTCTTTTTCAGATCAGGACCATTCTTATTTAAACAGATTTAAGTTGTAAGTAAGCCTATGTTGAGAGCATTGTAAACTTTAAGCTTATTTGCTTTTATCGTATAATTTTTTAATTCTAATTCTTTTTTTTTAAACTTAATTCTTTTTTTATAATATGTAATTTAATATCGTTCTTCGCTCTATATCATCACCAAATTGAGATCACACAATCTCGTTCTATTTAACTAGAGTGTAAAATTAGGTTTGTTTTTTAGAAACAACGTCGATAAGTCCACGGTCATAGTGTTAAGTGGTTACGGGAAACCACAACTGGAATAAAGGCTGGCTTACACAGCTTTTTGGTTAGTGACAAAAATACACAAATGTTTAGACCAATTCTTAAATGCTCAGAGCACATTCTATCAACATCAAAAATTTAAATATATATTTTTTATTTATTTTATATTTGATAGATGCTTATGCTAATTATTAAGAAAATTAAATTCAAAAGACTCTATATACATTAAATTTGTCAGGATTTAATAATTTCTTTATACGGTAAAATTATTTAGTTATTTCTTCAAAAACCTGTAACGGTATTAAAGTTGTATAAAATTCGAGAGAATGTAAATACAAACTACTATGTGACATTTAAAAAACCTAAATAAGTACATTCGAAATATTAAAATGAATAAATTAACATTATATGCACAGTTTTATAATTAATTATATTCAAACACAACACTGGCCTTGTAAATACTCATTTTAATTTAATTTTATAAATAACTAAAGTGATTTTTAGTTATTTATAAAATTTAAAAACAAATAAAACAGTCCCTATTCGGGTCACTGATTATCACTTATCACTGTCACAATCCATGATCCGTACCTTCATGACAGTTCGACCGTAGAGATCTTAAATAAACGGTTATCTTCGGACTACTCGCTTTTATACCGTATAATACCCGCCCACGATCAAAGAAGAAAGGCAACTAGATGTGACTCGTGTTTTGTATGCAAAAATGCATTGCTCCGCTCCGATTCAATTACACAACTTATCTGAACACATCGGTCGTTGTGTTTGCCTAAAAAATAACACACAAAGTTTTATTGCAATTCATGCTGTGTTTTTGTTATGCCATTTTAGTAACTGTAACACATACTAATGAAGCGAATACTGCCGTTGTAAATATTCTAGTATGGCCATGACCCGATCGATGCAATTTAGGGAAACATTATGTCTGCAAACAATCTGTTGAAGACACTACTTAGACTTAGGCTTAGGCCTCTTTTTCTTTATTGCTCTATTCTACAGAAACAAGAAGAGCTAAATAAATTCTGATCCGCAATATCCGATCTGTAAACTTCTAAATCAAACGAATTTAGCTTTTAAAAGTTTTTATATCAATGAAATCGACAACAGCTCTAACAGTTTCAAATTTTCAAATGTGTACATGTCCAATTTTCTCACTTGCCTTGGGAGAGGCCTATGTCTAACAGTGGACTGAAAGAGGCTGCTGGTGAAGATGGTAAACGATTTCTCAATAAATAACAATTGTACTTTTCTAGTTTTTTTATAGCCAAGAACACCAAAACTGCTCTTATAAGCATTCGAAAACAAGCACGATACTTTCATCTGCTCTTCTACGAGTAAATACCTACAACACACACATGTGTTGACGAATTGACGTATCAAAATAAATAGCATGAAAACTAGTTATGGACACCGGCATAAAATGAACGGGTTTTTAAATTAACATACAACTGAGTAGACATGTAATTTTATTTATAAGCCTTAACGTTTTTTTCTACCAATGCTTTATTTATAATAATTATTTATATTAAATTAATTTATATTACTTGTGATTTAAGTTAATTTAGATCAACGCACTGTTCGTAAGGTATTGCATGCTGTAAAATCAAGAAAATTGGTAACTTCCTTAAAAATAATTAGAATTATACATTACTATTCAAACCCGGCCCGCTTTTTTATCATTATTTGATTTGACTTTGATCCGATCACTATCAAACACAGGATCACTGGCTAGGTCAAACAAAATATTTTCTGAAAATACCATCGAAGTCGATAAAGCCGTTTCGGAGTCCATAGAGAACAAACACACGTAGACTTTTATAAAATATATTTAGACGAATGAAAGCTGGAAAGGGAATGTGATTATTGCTAATTGTATAGAATTTTCCCATGGAAATAACAAGAAAACATTACAAACACACCTCCTAACACTTACAAATCATTTACAAATTACTGTGTATGCTATAAGTAGTTTTTCGTATATATATAATCCGTCGATAGTATTTTGCTGAAGTCAGACCAGTTAATTAAACCAGAAATATTACACGTTTTTCCACGCACTTAATTCTTCGCGGTAGAGTATGTTTTTAATCAAACAGATTAGTATTACTGCTCTAATTGCTTCTACCAAAAAATACCCATTTCATGTACTATTTTTAGCACTTATTCATTAGTTTGTCCCGTATCTAGTTATCGAATCTTTCAAAGTATTTCCAACCAATTTCAACTGGTCAATACAATAATTTTATAACTATTGCCTGATGTCAGGAACATCAAGGCGAAAAAAAATAATATTCTTTTAATATTTTTGGTCTAGGTATTTAAGCTATTTTAGATTTTAAACTATATTTACTTGTTTCTAGGCAATTGAGAATGATGTCAAGTTTTCAGCTGGGCTGCGACATTAATGTTGCGGTGTTTGTAGAATAAGATAACAGTCACGCTATCTGCGCTAATAAAAAAAACGCATTCCTTTTTTTTTCATTGAACTTGTAAATTTAATTATAAAACGCTTTTATAGCTAGAACTCTCATTTGTTTTGTAAATTTTACAATTTCCGTCGTTTCGTTTTCTTCCCAGTTTTCGTGCGGACATCACAAGCCGTAATCTAAAAGATTTATTTCTAGAAGATTTAATATAAAACTTTATAATCTTATGTACGACTTAGAATCTTAGATGTGCATAAAAACATAATTAAGATAGTACTAATTATATATGCACAACTCGTGAAAACCGAAGGGAAGAATTATAAGCAATTTACAATAATAATTCATTCGACATTAAAACTAACGTACTGCAGAATAAACAGAATATACCTAGACAGACACGACCGTAATATGCAGGGCGGCTCACAAGATGCTCCACCACCAGTAAAATGGGTATGCGTAGAAAACGAGAATAGTAAGCAAATTAGTTAATAATAAGTATTGGCCTTAAACTAAAAATAAGTTTTTATATATGTACATATATTTTATTTAAATATATTAGCTTAAGCTAATATCAAACGAATCCAACATAATATTATTTTAAAAATAGCGCATCGTTAGCCGCTTAACACAGTTAAAGGAAATGGCTCAATATTTAAATATATTAGCTTCATCCAGCTAATATCAAATGAATCCAACATAATATAATTTTATACATAGCTCTTAGCTTAAAAGGGATATCTTAGAAATAGCTCAAGATTTTAATTTAAATACTGTTTATAAATATACAAAGCTATGATAATATGTATGAACTAATGCGATTTTTTCTGATGTTCTACTCCAGGTTCGGGCATAAAGAATTGTATAATCTTATCCTTGAATAGATAGAGAACCGGCCGGATGATTCGCGGATCCAATGGCCCGGTTCCACCGACGTACGAATCGGCCCATCCATTCTTAAACATCTGCAGGAACAGTCGGAATACCTTGATTTGTGGCATCTTCGCTGCTTCAATGAATTTACCTTAAAATAATCATTAAAAATGTAATATATTAAGATTTCCTTTTTTGGCTAAAATTGACACAATTAAGTAGGTACAGCATTATCAACCTTACATAGATGCATTAAATTCGTGTTAGGACATATTTTGAAACAGTACAGCTTGATTTCAGCACTGTTTCTATTTTTACAGTAAAGTAGTCAAATGTTTCAGCTTTAAGTGTGCGACTCAATACAATTGAGATTTTACTGTTGGTAGGACCTCTTGTGAGTCCGTGCGGGTAGGTACCACCACCCTGCCTATTTCTGCCGTGAAGCAATAATACGTTTCGATTTGAAGGGTGGGGCAGCCGTTGTACCTACATATACCTTAGAACTTATATCTCAAGGTGGATGGCGCATTTACGTTGTAGAGTCCAGTAACCACCTAACACCAGGTGGGGTGTGAGCTCATCCGCCAGCCTAAGCAATAAAAAAAAAGAGATTTCGATTGTATGTCGCGAGTGTGGGTTGCATTCATGTTGTGATATATTCGGGTGCTGTCCTTCTTCAAACGAGACTTGTGGAGAGGACTTAACGGTAGGCAGCGGCTTGACTCTGCCCCTGGCATTGCCGACGTCCATGAACGACGGTAACCACTCACCATCATGTGGGCCGTATGCTAGTCTGCATACAAGAGCAATAAAAAACAACAATTTAACCGATGGTTAGCTTGTCTGCCCATCTAGAGAAACAACAACAAAATATTGACTAATGAAGATAGATACATATTATTTAGCATGAATACAATAATTCAACCCCGTATTGAATTTGCAACTTATGTAAACAAACAATAATATTTTCTTCGACCGGACTAGGGGTTACGTCGGAATTCGTACTGAGTTTCGACTCATATCATAACTGGATGTTAACTATTGAATTCTATACGGGCGATATCGAGGTTAATCAAATCTACGAGTAATTGATTTCCCTGAAAAAACAACAAAAAATACGATATTTTAAAATCCATTTAATTGACCTTTATGCCTCTTTTATGTCTCTAATAAAGCAGACTGGGATCAATATTTATGGAGCAGTGGAGAAGGCTAGACAAGGGCGCGCCTCAGACATTGAACTTAAAGGGCAATCAAATTTAACACAACTTAAAGTTAACAAGATATTTTTTTGGGGGCTATTAAAAATTAAGTTTTAGTCAATTACAATTCAATATTTTGTCGCCAGGAACTGTTCTCGTGCTACACCGTTCGAACTATATTAAGGATATCTTGTATCAAGTATAATAAGTCTGATCAATTACAGTTACAGTTAAAAAAATATATTTAGGTTTGCAACATTTTTCATACCTGCACCCGAACTGACCTGCCGCTTGACTCTCGGTTGTAAATTTTCAAAGTTTTTATTACTCTCTATATTATTAAAAATCAATTGAAAGTGTTGGTTGAAGGAATGTCCCATGCTGTGTTCTATTGCATTCTGAAATCAAACGTGCTACTACAACAACTGTAAACTTAAGAAATAATATCATATTATATTGCTATCTGATTGATATAGCAGTTATTCAAATGTAGTTGAGACTACGCTCTTATCTCTAAAGGTGAACATTCCCATTGGTGTTATCTATGGATTTCACTAATTTCAATTTTCTTCCCTGTATGTTTCTACCATTGGATTTTATTGCATGCAAATGCTGGGATTTAATAAAATTGTCTCATTTATATTATTGCTTATTTATAGAAACAAAATTGAAAACTTTCTTATTGTCATAATTTGTTAAATGTTTATCGGATACGTTGTACAACAAGGCCAGATTCCTCGCATCAAAATGATACGTGATGGTAGCAAAATCAAGCCTTGAGGAATGAAGCTAAAGTTACGTTATATAACCACTGTCGCAACCGTCAAATTGGAACACAGAATTCATCGCAAATATTGGAATTGTGGTGATACATAAATATAGTTTTAATTAGATAATAAATATAGTTTTAAAACATCGATGTTACATCATCGAAATTAATATCACATTACTTCATTTTTTTTTTATTTATTGCTTAGATGTGTGGACGAGCTCACAGCCCACCTGGTGTTAAGTGGTTACTGGAGCCCATAGACATCTACAACGTAAATGCGCCACACACCTTGAGATATAGTTCTAAGGTCTCAGTATAGTCACAACGGCTACCCCACCCTTCAAACCGAAACGCATTACTACTTCACGGCAGAAACAGGCGGGGCGGTGGTACCTACCCGTGCGGACTCACAAGTGGTCCTACCACCAGTAAACTTGAGACTTCATAATACCGTACCCTTTGATTGATTAATTTCTTGTTTGGAGTCGAAACAGCATAACTCAATTTTATGGCAAAAAGCGCACTCATAATGTAAATTTGAAAACTAAACATGATAATTTTATCAAATACTTTGGATAATCTGTGACAAAAATATTTGAAATCTTGTTTATACAGTTAAACACCTAGACAAAGACATTAAATAAATAAATAAGTTGTCCGCTTAGCTCTTATAAAGGTGCTGTAGTAGAATAACATTAGATACACAATGATTAATTTGTTTTCTAAACATGATCACTGGACAAACAAAATTTCGTCAGTTATTTTATGTTATTGAATAAATATAAAGGCTATCTAACAATTAAAATATTTTTTAAAACACACTAGCTCTTTTTCGATCCCACTGCGTGAAATGATTTGCAGGAGGACTAGGGTGACTATACTAGGATGATATACTCTTAATCTGGTAAGTAACATTGCGACTAAAGAAAATAACTTTTTTTATTGCTTAGTTGAGTGGACGAGCTCACAGCCCACCTCGTATTAAGTTGTTACCGAAGCCAATAGACATCTACAATGTAAATGCGCCACCCACCTTGAGATACAAATTCTAAGTTCTCAGTATGGTTACAAGGGCTGCCCCACGCTTCAAACCGAAACGCATTACTGTTTCACGGCAGAAAGAGGCAGTGTGGTGGTACTTACTCGTGCAGACTCACAAGAGGTCCTACCACCAGTAATTACGCAAATTATAATTTTACAAGTTTGATTTTTATTACACGATGTTATTCCTACACCGTGGAAGTCAATCGTGAACATTTGATAAGTACGTATTTCATTAGAAAAATTTGTACCCGCCAGCGGCATTCTAACACCGTTGCCCTCGCTAGATACGAATGTACCGGACGTCATCTCCTTTAGGCCACGTCGACTTCAAACTGGGAAAATATCTGTGTGCCACCTTAAGATGTTGTATTAGTTGATGGAACGAGGATCTGCCGAAAATCCCAGGAATACTTAGCTACAGGCTGCACTGTACTGGTCATTTTGGTGAAATTTTAGAGAGAACTATGCTCATTTGATTACAAAATTCATAACTAAGTGTTATATAACAAAATATTACGTAGACACGTGTAGACATGTACTGAATACTACAGTACATAACTAGCATTAACACACTCGGTAATGTAATCATTGTAATGTAATGTAGTTGTTTCCTAATTTAATTATATATATATGTATAATATGTTTAAATTCCAAAAATAATAACACACCTTCCGTAACTATAATTGTTGAGTGATTTTAAATCATCCACACTATATATCTGTGGTATATTTTTTCAATCCTTCGAATGCAATAGCGGTGAATTTGACATTTACATAACCATTAGTAACAGTATCAATAAAATTTAGATGTAATCATGATAACATTAATTCTATCGGTATTGCAAAACAGATCATAGATTTGAAGACTCAATGCTAATATGCCATGGACTCAAATGTGTGTATTAACTGAAGGATAACTAGGGTTGACAACTATGTTTAATATCTTGTTCGGTTTTCGCCATTCGTAGATGTAATTAATAGTTCTTTTACGTAAATGTTTTTATTTGGTACAGCTATTTCTAACCTAATAAATTTTAAAACAAAAAAAAATTCAATGACACTAAAAATTTAAAAAACTCCTAAAATATTTTGGAAACTCTGATTATATTTAGGAATGTGATGCATCCTTGTTAAAGAAAACCGTAACATATGCAAAAGTTATGAAATTAAACCCTATAAATATCGCTCATTAATTATTACTTAAAAGGAGTAAGAAAAAGTAAAGAAAGCAAGAAAACTTAAAAATATCGCAGCATGTAGATGATAACTAATTTAACGACTTTTAACAGTTGAAGAATCCTTGAAACACAATGAGGTTTGATAGATTCATGAAAAGTTTTATAAGCAAAAAGCCTGGAGCATAGAGGTATCATTTAGCATGAATGACAGTGTCGAAATACTGTGGATGATTGGAGAGACGTGTCAAAAATTGTTTCAAGTTTCAGTGTTAAATGTTGAATAATAATTGTAAAATCTATGATGAAATGTGTTTCAGAAAATCAAAAGTGTTACGATAAAAAAAGGCAGAATCAAATTTGATATACAATATTATGTCAGGTGGGAAAACGAACTTCAGTCATATTCCAAATACATAGATACATAGTTATTTGTTTTTAATTTTTTTTATTCGTATGCCGCAGCTGATTCATCGGCCCAAACAAACGACATAAAGAAAACTAGGAAAAAACGTAAGTGTCTGAGGTGAATTGTGTAATTTAAATTCAATATTATATGAAAGGAACTTGTTAGATTGTCTTTTAAGCCATTACCATTCAAATTTATCGATATTTTTTATTTAAAAGATCGACCCTAAATTCCACTGCACTCTAAACTTCTAGTTATTCATTCCATTTAAGCTGCTTGCTTCAGTGCCAATATAATTTAATAAAATTGACCTTTGCATTATAGATTAGCACAAAATAGGTTACAACAGTATCTAAGGAATAATTATGTACGATTTCCACGAAATTATTAAATTCCACGAAAATAATCGGAAGTGTTCGTAGTTAAGAAACATCTGTGTGTATTTTTGAACACTAGCAGTTGGATCACAACTGGATATTGTTGTTTGTACATCTAATTGTGCTGTTATTTCAAAATTAATTGGTTTGGATTGGCAAATAAGCTAATGGATCACTCGNAGTATCTAAGGAATAATTATGTACGATTTCCACGAAATTATTAAATTCCACGAAAATAATCGGAAGTGTTCGTAGTTAAGAAACATCTGTGTGTATTTTTGAACACTAGCAGTTGGATCACAACTGGATATTGTTGTTTGTACATCTAATTGTGCTGTTATTTCAAAATTAATTGGTTTGGATTGGCAAATAAGCTAATGGATCACTCGGTGGTACGTTGTTGACATGGCTGATATATTCTACAACACGAGTAAAGCTGGTTTTTTTGTATGGAAGCTTTGTGACAGAAATAAGCACATTAATGGTGTCCGTGTAAATTCATATTGCGTTCGACCTTCAACTAGGTTGAACGTCATTTTGATCTTACACACTTTTTTTAAGCTTCGATTATACTATGTAGTGTTTGTTATTCCCTCATTGTGGGTTACATTATTTCACCCGTGTTGGATAGATCCAAACCACAGTACAGTCTAGTTTGGAATACAACGGGAGTCTCACACTATTTTACGGACGCAAACATTATTTTAACATCAGATGGTTGATTTTACTATCAGATGGTTATATTAAAATAATAACCAGAAAAATATCCTACATATTATGAAAAATAAACAAGACCATAACAGAATATGTTTTGTCCGACAGATGCGATACGTTCATTGTTAGAATAAACCGGTAGTCGTACTACTATCATCGTTTAAATTAAAATCTTAGTTATCGTCCGACGGTCAAACGAAATCGTAAAATTATAATGTGCGCTCATAAACTAAAAGGGAAACACATTTCCCGAGCGTGCGCCAGTCAGCCCGCGCCGCGCAACTCCGCTTTTCACATCGGCACGGGCGAGGAAAATCAGTCGGTCACTGGCAGCCATTCGGCGCATACCACGCGCTCTAACGCTCCCCAACACACACTGGTTTATTTACCAACATATAACATCGCACATACGACATAGAAGACATCACATTCAAGTACGTTTTATTAAATACATTTTGTATTCGACAGAGACACTGTTTATTCACATTCGTAGTGCTCTATACTAGGTATCGTGCTTAAAAAATTACATGTCATAATGATGACGTGTTGGGTTTTTTGTTGTTTACAAAACATTCATGAAGAGGATCCCTTTGAGAATAACGAACTAATTCTAAACTATAAAACAGTATAATTGATTACAATACGATTTACATAGATACATTGTACATATGAATACACAATTTTTTGAGCATCTAAGGATGCTACAAATGTAATACTAAATACTATTAAAAATAGTGCTGGTATTTTTTCTTTATCGTCATATGATGGCTTTATAAATGCTGACGTAGATGGGCCGTATTTAAATAATAGCTATGCTCTGATAAACCGGAGCGCATATTGCTTGATGATATAACTAAGCAGGACGCAAACACAAAACAAATAAAATGAATTAGTAACATCCGCTGTTAATATGTATATTATCTACCCACTAATATACATTACTCGGCAAATTGAATTACTATTGACGACGAATATTTAAATCCGAATATACATAAAACACACCTATTTGTGGTAGTCCATAACGAAAAACTGTTTAGTATTCGAAACTTTGCAAATTGTCATATAAAAGAAACGTGAGAAGTTTCTCCATTACCAAATAAATCACTTTTTAATATCGCAATAATTAAACACATTTATGATACTATAATTAACTAAACCGTCTGAAAATCTAGCAGCAATGTTATTCAATATAATCTATAATATATATATGAATAAATACTAACAATACGTATTGTATTGTACCGTATACGATTTTTCGAATATATACAATATTTTCGAAGTTGTTGTTGCCATGATTAAAAACTAACTACGTTTTAATCACAGATTTAGGTACATTATTCGTTTTTTTTTTTTAATCAAAGAAGTTCAGTCTGCAGTCTTGTTTTATGTGTACAGCTTTTCGTATGGCGGACGATGCAGCGACGGATTGCCTCTTCGAACGGCTCAGGTTGCACCAGCAGCGCTCTCCGGACGCGACCGAAGTGGCCCGCGCTATCACCGCACGCATCAATGCGCGTCTCACTTCACATGGTAAGCTAATTTGTGATATTAGTTTTTTTTTTTAGTACTTAGATGGGTGGACGAGCTCACAGCCCACCTGGTGTTAAGTGGTTACTGGAACCCATAGATATCTACGATGTAAATGCGCCACCCACCTTAAGATATGAGTTCTAAGGTCTCAAAATATAGTTACAACAGCTGCCCCACCCTTCAAACCGAAACGCATTACTGCTTTACGGCAGAAATAGGCAGGGTGGTGGTATCTACCCGCGCGGACTCACAAAAGGTTCTACCACCAGTAAAAAAGCTTTTGATTAATAATTCATCGGAATATAGTAGGTACAAGTAAGTACAACTCCGCCCAATTCTGCCGCGAAACGATTATTTGTTCCAGTTTAAAATGTAGGACGGCAGTTATATGGCTAAAATTTACAAATTACTTGTAGTAGTGGGTCCTATGAGCCTGTACCACCATGCGTATTTGCGATGGTTTAAAGTGTGGGAGAGCCGTAACTCATATCTCAAAGTAAAATAATGTCTAGAAAGTTCGCTACCTAACTATAAGTGTGATGTGAATTTGACTTGACCAATAAAATATCGTCGCTGTCAAATCAAAATCTGCTATATGCAAAAACTCTATTTTGAATTAACGAGTAAAAACATTTTCGTATAAAATTTTATATAAAAGTGAATTTTAAGAACTATATCAAATGAAAGCTATAGATAAATATTAAAGCTATAGACACATAACAGTTTTTTTATACGTTAGATAGGGCTGTGAACTATACGAAAAGATCAAAAAGTAAAAATCTCAAAGTGCACATAGTAAGCAGATTTTGATTTGACAACGACGATATTTTGTGGGTACCTCTACAACATTAAAACTGATGACCAAGCCACAGACTAAATAGACCAGACCTACAATTGATAATAGGAACTTATATTCCTTAAGTTACTCTAAAGAAACTGACTAAATTTAAATATCTTAAATTTAATACATCCCCAAAAGGTTGCAGTACATAAGTTTAGACACTTTTGAGCTGTATAATGACATTTCGTGACATTTTCTCGTTAATAATTTTGATAAGACATCCTACGTGATGCTTTCAATTACTAGTACTAATTAAGCACGGATGAAACTTTATACTCGTACATAATATCGTTTGCAGCGCTGATTGTGTATTCGAACCCACGCAAACAGTTTACATCTTAATCTATATTAAGATTTTTATTGGCAATTTTTCATTCTAACGATATTTTGAATCGCATCATTATGCGATTAATTTATAAGTATTATCCACACAACTAACGGTTATTTATTTATATATATAGATAAGCGCATCAATATCAAATATCCGATTTGTATCGATTTCGGTTTTTAATCATCAAATTAATAATCGATTTTAGGATGTGACCAAATCGTATCAATAATAAAAAAATCCTGTTGCCTCAGCAAGCAATATAAAACAGAGTAAATCAGAGAAAATTTACCAATAACAACAAGGCATTTAAAAGATGTGAATAAACGACCTCGAAATATTACTGTCCATAGTAGCAGTATATTTCCAAAAAATTTTGCATGGCTCCAAACTTATTTTATTTTAGCTTTATTTAGCTAAGGGTTCCATGGTCTTGTATCAGCAGTGAAAGAAAGTTGTGCGAGTCGATGCGTTGTAGTAGGCGTTGAATCCTATCGAAACTTAACCTTAAACTTAATCTCTGGGTGAAGAACAGTATTTCTGACGCGGCATGCTCCAGAAAACACTAACTACGATAAGGATGATGTACTCTTTTATTTGTCATTAACAATTGACTTTTTGTCTATAAGTAAAGTTGCGTTTGATTGTCAAGTATTAAAACGTTTTTCCTCTTTCACCAACATTTATCTAAAGAAGAAATAGTTATATTCCGAATAACTCAGTATTCCGTATTGATGAAATAACTTCATTTTCGTCATTTGAAATTTAAAGGGGCGTCGTGCTAATACAATAGCTCATTGATTTTTAAAAGAATTTCACCGTTGGGCAATGACGTATTTGATCAATCGTTTCCCAAATATAAACGTATGAATTTACGTTTTCAATGTTAATTGTTATTTATTTATTTATTTTTCACATGTGTATTTATGTATATATTTTTATGTAAGTTTATTATGATATAGCACCGTCCAGTCCACTTATTCCTCTCCCTGCAAGGTTGCCTGGAAGAGATCGCTTTCAGCGATAAGGCCGCCAATTTATGTCACCGACTATTATTTGTTTTATTTGCTCACTCTGTACATATGGTGTTAAATAAAGTGTTATTATTATTAATCTAATTTCATGTTACTAGCTATAATCATCATGTTATAGTACCTATCAAATATTTTAATGCTATTATCCAATATCTCAAATGTTGATGGTCTGGAAAAATGCTATGTTTAATATATTATAATAATATAATATGTTAAATACGGTTCCAAAGGTACTACTATTAAAAACAAATACAAGTTAATAAAATATAAAAAGACAGTGGCATCTCCTGCTCCTGGGATTGTTGCTGTCCATAAATGACGGTGACCCACCGTCAGGTAGGTCGTATGCTCGTGTATACCGTCAAAAACAGTAGAAGTGCACTTTTCTTCATAAGAATACGGCGAGATATATATGAAAACTGTGGCAAGTTTTATTTAAATGACACTGTATTTAAAAATACCAGTGACACAGTCAATAGATTCGATTATGAAAAAATAATGTATGCTCCCCCTTTTTAAAAATTTCTAGCTTACTAACGGATATCTATATATTAATACGTGAAGCAAAAACTTTGTACCCCTTTTTACGAAAATTGCGCGAACGGAGGAGTATGAAATTTTCCACTCTCATAGTTTATATATAGAAGAAGTGCACAATGCTAATATTTTTTTAAAACAATGCGTAAAAGATACATTAAATGAATAAAGAAAACATTNCCCCCTTTTTAAAAATTTCTAGCTTACTAACGGATATCTATATATTAATACGTGAAGCAAAAACTTTGTACCCCTTTTTACGAAAATTGCGCGAACGGAGGAGTATGAAATTTTCCACTCTCATAGTTTATATATAGAAGAAGTGCACAATGCTAATATTTTTTTAAAACAATGCGTAAAAGATACATTAAATGAATAAAGAAAACATTCACACAATACCATGTATTTGACACACACACGCATGCATACTATTTGTTTATTGTCAAATTTTTCTTATTGCATAAAGTCTATGGTCAATTTGAGAATAGATTAAATATTCTTTGTCTTTGTTAATATTTGTCTAAAGTGTAGTCTTGGCGAAATCTGTGATTGTAGAAGTATAATAAATAGTCTTTGACAATAGAACCATAATATTATTCAAACTTATAATTTCAATTAATTATAGTCGAATTTCGACTACCGGCGGACCACTAGTATTTATTAATTACCCAGGCTACATTTTTAATCTTTTCGAAAATATTGAAAAAGACTGGATTAAATTCATTTAAATTTTAAACTGCGTCTATAAATTAATTCCGAAAAAGTTTTATAAAACTTTGTCCATAGCATAAATCAGCATTCCAAAACCATTTTTGGAATAATTAATGTTCCACTGTTTCCTGATTCGGTCGTAGTTGTGTTTTTTGTCTAGACCATTTATTTCTTGTGATATGCCCAATTTATTAAATCTTATTAATTCTCTGGAGTTTTGCATAAAAATGTTTTTACTGTTTTTATTATTTTAAATATAAACATACAAACACTTTCATACTTTATATAAGTATTTCAATACCTCCGATGTATCTTCTGAATTTTTAATTAAAAAAATAATCTTTCGTAGTCTCAATATTGTAAATTATTAAAACTATAATAGTAAAATCTGCTTCTCAATACACCAGGTCATTCACCTATCTAAATTATAATAGAAACGATTGTTTGAATTCAATCGACATATCTTTGACCTATCTGTGCTAAGATTTGTTTGCTAAAGTATGAATTCGAAATTTTAAACACAGTATTAGAATTGAAAGTAGGGAAATATAATACACATAATGGACCAATGAATTGAGAGTCGACTTCAAAAAAGGTTGAGGGATTCGTTACACTGCATTTATTAATTAAATGAAGTGGATTGAAAGATTAAAGATAAGATTGGAAATTTAGATTGGATTGGATTGGAAAATCGATTGATAGATTTAAGATAAAATTTAAAATATTAAACATTGAACAATTCAGAATTAGAATAAAACACAACATATTGAATAAATACGCAATATCATTAAAATCATATTAAAATTGAACACGTTAGTGTACTGCTATAGTAACTGCATGTTGGCGTGATGCCCAAGATTGTTTTCTGCGGCATCTCACACCGAAACGTCAAAAATACCAGAAAGTGATAATTGAAGTACCTACAGTAATTAACTTACCGAATATTCTTAAATGCTCTATAGTTTGCGAAATACACGATTTTGCCAATTTTCAAAGACAGACAACACATTAATCCGGATAAGATCTAAATTAGGCTTACAACTTACGCAAAAGCTTAACAATTCTTTTAAAAAGTTTCGTGCAGGCACGAAGTTTGCATGTCTGACGAATGTTGATAACTTGAGCGTAAGCTCTCAAAACTTTTGCTTTTGCTTCAATGTCTTCATTTATACGTAAGTATACAATTTATTTTCATGCTTAAACTAGTTCCATTTAAGTTAGTTTCCGAAAGTAATTTTTGGGTGTCTTTTTTCCCTACCTATGCTGATAGCCTTGAGAGGCTATTTCAGCGTCTCCTTGACGTGTAGGTGAGCTCACGGGGCTCAAACCGGGAGTGTTTCTAACACTGACCCTAGCAAGAGCAGTGCTTCGCAGAATCTACCACCGGATCGGAAACACGACCCACTGAGAAGATCCGGTGAGAAACTCAGTGGGCTACAGGGTGTCTTGAAAAATATGGAACGACCACCAAGTACCTCCCTTAGACATTTAAGTTCCCCTTTTGTAGCAATGGTAGAAAATTATTCGTATCTCTTGAAAAACTATAGTGAAGTCATAAAAACCAAGGCACACCGAATTTAAATAAGACTTGCAATCTAAATCACTTGTATCAAATCTAATTTAAATCCTAATGGCAAAATCACAAAAATACTCTCAGATGACGTCATTTCGTTTAATGTAATGTAAGAATAAAAATTAAAGACTTCAGGGCGAGGAAGCGTCTGTAACAGAAATATAATTACATGTCTGACGACGTCATTTATCCAGTATCGTCTTCTGTATATAAAATCGTAATTTATCTTTTAACAGTTAAATAAGATTTAATGAAGTAATCATGAAAAGTGTTACACAACAAAATTTCAACAAAATTGTAGTGTTTGAAAAAATATTCGATTTCCACATAAAATTTAAAAACTGAACTCAGTTTTAAGATCTATAGAACTATTATTTTTTGAAACGTATAAAGTGTTATCTAAAACTGTACTTACTCTCCATTGTTTCATAAGCTGGTCTAAGTAATTGTTAGCAAATTTAGTTCACAGGCATAAACCTTCAATCCAATTTAGGGTAGAACATCGTTTGACTTGCGGCAATAATGGTCGGTGCGTGTCTTGCGACCCTGAGAAACAATCAAGCCGTGAAATACGATAAAATCAGATACTAAGGTGTCATTACTGCATAGTGGCATCGCGTGTTTATAGGCAGTATTAGGATTCGGTGCAATCGGCCCCCGGCCAAAATGCCCGTCCCATCTCGTGCCGCCCTCGATACGTGTTACCATTAATTTATTTCACTCTACACGTGCCTTATTATCGGTTGATTGTTACAAACGGGTACAGTCTGTACCAGGGGGGAAATGAAACGAACCGTGCTATTTTAATAGAGTGTGACGAGGGTTGCTTTGTTGACACTCGATGGGGTATTGCTCGACAAATAGATTGTTATTCAAACATCCACACTTAATATTATAAATGCGAAAATGATTTGTTTATCGCGTTACGCAACCTAAGTGCTCAACTGATAATCATGAGACTTTTCAAACATGTTTTCGGAGGTATATAACGAAGAACATAGGGTCTCTATTTTATCCAGAAAAAGCGATTCCCGGGGAATTCTATCCTAAACTAGCTAACCCGGCCGACTTCGTAGTGCCTCAATCGATAAATAAAAGACCTAAACTTTTGCACAAAATAAACTTAAAACAAACAAAAGAAATCCGTCCGACGGGGGATTATCGTCAATATCGTTAGGATATCAAAGGAATAACAAAATTGTTATTTTTATTTAATTCCGAGCATTTTCATATTTATTTACCTTTTAAACCTTCTTTGGACTTCCACAAATAATTCAAGACCAAAATAAGCTAAATCGGTTCAGCCGTTCTCGAGTTTTAGCGAGACTAACGAACAGCAAATCATTTTTAAGCTATTGCATAGATTTTATCGCGGGCCTTGAGCGCGGCTTGAGAGCGGAATCATAAAATTACGTAACGAAAAAACCTTCCACCCCTCACTACGCATACTATGTAGTATGTAGCTCGCGTTCAACACATTCACACGTTGCGTTTGTGTGGTGTTTAAAGTAAGAAGTCTAAACACCGATTTACGTACTATCAAAATGTGTGATATAATTTCGTGGGTAACACAACGATTGCGCGATTCAGCTTTTCGTCAAGCGCCATCTATCGGCGACAAACGGAATTGTAAAATAGAAAATTATATCACATTACAATGCGTTGGGCGTACCATTTTCTATCGCTTAGTCGAAGAATTTTATTACTACTCCTACTACTCATTCAGTGATTGGAGTGGCATTAAAAATAAACTAGCTAAACCGTTGATTCTGGGCGAATGAGAGTTAGAACTAGCATCCAAAGGCGTGTCTTTATCCCATGTAACGCCCTCTAGTGAGTGCGCGGTCAAAATGGAATACTCACAATGTAGCAGATTCATTGAAAGTTAGCCCACGGAGTTTCTCGCCGGATCTTACTTTATTGTTAAATTATTATTGTCGATTTATCATTGCATAAGTTGATAAAAAATGATATGCAATAGCTTTACCGCGGCAGTCTCCGAGTGCCACACGTCTTTTTTTGTATATATAGATTAGTACGAGCGAAGCCTTTGGTTAGTAATTAGGATAAAATTGGGAATCCAGTGACCGTTTGTCATGTCTCAAAAACCTAATAAATGGATGGTTGGATAAAATTTCAACTGATTTACCTATTTTTAATTACCTATAGCAAGCCTTCTAAATTGTTTAAAAATAAGACTTCAAAGAAAAATTTGTTTATTTTATTTCACTCTAGATAAGACCACTGTAGAAACCTCTCGAAAATCATGGATTATGAAATGTCAGTTTTAAATTTAGAATACTCAAACTACATACACATATTATGAAACACCATTAAATACAACCCGGCTATCTATATATTAATACGTGAAGCAAAAACTTTGTACCCCTTTTTACGAAAATTGCGCGGACGGAGTATGAAAATTTTCACACTTATAGAGAATATAGAGAAGAAGTGCACAATACTAATTTTTTTTTTTAAATAATGCATAAAAGTTACATTAAATCAATAAGGAAAACATTACACACACTACATACCATGGATTTGACGCACACACTCATGCATACTATTTATTGTCAAACTTTTGTTCTTGACGTCAGTTGTCAAATTGAGAATAGATTAAATATTGTTTGTCTTTGTTAATATTTTTATAGTGTAGTCTTGGCGAAATTTTTGATTATAGAAGTATAAAATACAATCATAATAGTGTACAAACTTACAATTCCAATTAATTATAGTCGAATTTCGACTACTGCGGGACCTCTAGTTTCTATAAATCAAGTTCTGCCTTAAAACCGGTCACATCAAATTCAAGGGCCCTATTAAACATTCTCTGTAGGAACATTCAATTTTTTTTCTTTATCAAACAATAGCGCTGCGCTGGGTGGTCCCATGCACATGGGAAATCCGTTTAATTGTAATTGTAATGGTTTTTTTGACGGCTGCATTGTTTTGAAGCTAGCCCACCTATAATAATTATAAATGTAACATAAACATAGCAGAAACTGTGTAGACTCCAAGAATCACTATTTCTACACTTACATTTCAATTACTTTACGAAAGCAAAATAATTACAATTATTTCCTAAAAAAAAATATGGGTTCAGGAGGGTAGATAAAGATCGCAGTCCACCTTCTTTTAAATGACCTATCATGATAATAAAACCGAATTATCTGTTAATTGAAGATTTTGAATATTGTATATGTATCTATTTATGTTTGTATGTTTGTGAAAATTAACAAAAAAGTTCTACAGCAATTTTACTGAAACTGTGTACGTTTATACAATTGTGATTATAATAAAAAATAATAGATACATATAATAACAATAATAATACAGTTAATAATAATTTCTTTTGCCAACTATAGAATCCGATTTACAGTGAGCTCAATTGAAAAATGTAACTATGTATAATTTGTAGTTATAAACAATGAACTAGTGAATATACTTAGTCTGGCCATAAATACTGTTACAATTAAAAATAAACAAAATATTACATTTTAATTTGGAATCTGTCATTTTTATATGATTACTCATTGAGTTTTCTCATTTTGGCGCCAATACATTGTACAATATTTTGCGATATTAAAATTGAGTGGGGTGATAAAGAGAACCGAATCGCTGTGATTGCATTACACAAAGTAGGTATGGAGCCAAATGCAATTTTTAAAACTCACCATATGCTTGGTATTAGTAAAATGTTTGTGTACCGGGCTATTAATAGGTGCAATGAGTCCTCCTCTGTTTATGACAGAAAAGATCTGGCCGTCCACGTAGTGTTCGTACGAAAAAGGTGGTCAAAGCAGTATATTTATGTATTAAACTAACACACTGTAAAAGTAATAAATGTTATTTGCAATAGATTTTTTTTCCTTTGTCTCAGTATTTATGACAAGACTAGGTATATAGACTGGTGAACGATCTCACTGCTCATCTTGTATTGGATAGTAACTGGAGCCCATACATACACTTCATAACGCGAATGCCCTAATCCAACTTGAAACATGAGTTTTAATTGTCTATTGTGTAGTCCAACGATTACCCCACTTAGAGCAGAAATAGGCAGGATGGTGTTACCTATCCGTCCGCGAACACAGGAAGCCTTACCACCAGTATCTTTTTTTATTTTTTATTTATTGCTTAGATGGGTGGACGAGCTCACAGCCCAACTGGTGTTAAGTGGTTACTGGAGCCCATAGACATCTACAACGTAAATGTGCCACCCACCTTGAGATATAAGTTCTAAGGTCTCAAGTATAGTTACAACGGTTGCCCCGCCCTTCAAACCGAAACGCATTACTGCTTCACGGCAGAAATAGGCAGGGCGGTGGTACCTACCCGTGCGGACTCACAATTCGTCCTACATCAGTAATTACACAAATTATGGGATTGATTTTTATTGCACGATGTTATTCTTACATCGTGGAAAGCATTTGTGAACGTGCGCTTCGTACGTATTTCATTAGAAAAATTGGTACCTGTGGCCTGTGGGATTTAAAAACCCACAATCAAAATAGCATCGATTGATACGGAGTGCCTAGTCCGGGCGTCTTATCCTTAAGCCACTATCAGTAACGTTCCGTTTATGACTATGTATAATACTGTATATTGGGATTCAAGGAAAATTGTCAATCATCATAGTAATAGAGCTAGCAAGAGTTATTGCCGTCCTTGAAAAACTGCAACGCCAAGATCTGCCGTGCTACTTGCTCGTTTGAAAAAATACATAATTTGCACTCATTATAGTTTCGTACAGTTTGGTTTAGCTTAAATCATTCAATCAATTTCTTTTATAATCTATAATCAGCCCGGTAAATAACCAGAGTCTCTTCGTCCACTAATAAAATTTAGAACGGGCCTATCAAAATATCAGCATCTCAATTCGCTATTTTTAATTTAAATTATTAGTATTTTATGTGTATACATATATTACAGTAGTATTGGACGTGGATAATTTATTTGGCAGCTGCGAACACGGACATGTTTACAATTTTCTTGCTGGCATCGTTTTCTTGAGTGTTGAATGTTGATACGGTCAAATGTCACAAATTATTGTAGGCTAAGCGACACATCAAAAATTATTGATCAAAGAGAAACGTCTTTTTTTTTTGCACATGAGAAATGTTTCCTGTCTCTTTATTGACTTCTCATACTCATTTTATCGAGTAGTGTGTTACATTATTTCTTTTTTTTTTCATCAACACCATTCTGTTTTTATTAGGCGTCTAATTTTATATTTTTATTGGGTATTTAAATTAAGTCTATGCAAACATTCGAATTTATATATACATTCTTAAAATANGAAACGTCTTTTTTTTTTGCACATGAGAAATGTTTCCTGTCTCTTTATTGACTTCTCATACTCATTTTATCGAGTAGTGTGTTACATTATTTCTTTTTTTTTTCATCAACACCATTCTGTTTTTATTAGGCGTCTAATTTTATATTTTTATTGGGTATTTAAATTAAGTCTATGCAAACATTCGAATTTATATATACATTCTTAAAATATGCAAACACCACACGAAAAAAAAATTAAAAAGTTATTCACACTTACTACATAAATTAATAATATATTCGTAATGTTAAATTGTACTTGCCTATAGATCCAGTCGCACGTCAAATAACATTGTTTTTTTAATTTAAACAGCAACCAAATTGGGCAGCAATTAAATTCATTACTCGCGCATCAGCTTTATATAATACTGACGCTGTTCTATAGAAAACATTGTTTTTAGAAGATTTTAGACGGACGACGGATCGTGCACGCGGATTGTACGTTGTTCAAATTGTTTTTTTAATCTAAAGAGTACCCAAATTGAGCGGATGTAAATTCATTACTCGCGCATCAGCTTTATAAAATACTGACGTTGTTCTACAGAAAACATTGTTTTTAGAAGATTTTAGACGGACGACGGATCGTGCACGCCGCTTGTACGTTTCTTATCTAGATACATTAGTTTCCAATGTGGGATTATTTTATTGGACGATTTTTGTTGTAAAGAAAAATTGTTCATTAATGTATACTGGTTTGCATTAGCAATTAACGATCAGCTGTGATAAATTGTCAAACTAAATTTGCGTAGCTAAAAATGTCTTTTATAACATTGAAAAATATGGTTGTAGTGCCAGTATCGATTTTGTGACGTCTAGAGATTGGATAGAGTTTTTTCCTCATAAGCTTGTTTCCCGAATACAGAGAACATAAGAGATCCGAAGAGAAGGTTTCGATTACCGATCAGAAAGGCACTTACATCTTTGCGTTAGCTATTTGATATTCGATGTCTCGTACGTACAAAGAAGTACACCGTATTTATTTGCTTACTTCCAGAATTCATAGTAAACCCTAGCTTGAACCCGTTAGCGTATAACGTTAAAGATGTACTTTTTACCCAATACTGAATACATGATAGCGGTAGGCAACGGCTTGGCTCTGCCCCTGGCATTGCTGAAGTCCATGGGCGACGGTAACCACTCACCATCAGGTGGGCCGTCGGCTCGTCTGCATACAAGGGCAATAACAAAAAAAAGTGATTCCGATTTTGTTCTCATTAACGTCCGTCAATCTTCGGCTTTCATATGGACAATGGAAACAAACTCGTTCGTGATACTCGCGTGCTAACGCTGGCGCCCGGCCAACGAATCGACCGAGACGGCCCGTCATTGTCACCGTAGCAACTTGCCCCGAGCCTTGCCCCCCCACTACGTCGATCACCGCATTATTCGAATGTTCGAATGTTCATAAACAATTGTGTACTTGACATTCTTAATGCACCACTGCTTCCGTATTGTCTGCGTTCACTAAAGTTTTTAAATATTATGAGAGTAGTTAAATTTTAAGCGATTCCATAATTACGTCTGCGTAATTAATATTGGTTTCGTATTATTGTTTTTTTTTAAATTGCTTTTGAGGGCAGACTAAATTACGACCCAGCTGGTGGCAAATGATAACCGCTACTCACGCACATGGATGGCAGTAATGCCAGGAGCAGGAGAAGGAGGAGGAGCTGCCTTTTTGTATTTGACTTACTTGTAGTAGTGACTTTTGAAGTCGTCGTGGCCTAATAAAATGCACCGGTGTTCGAATCCCGGAGGCGGGTGCCAATTTTTCTAATGAAATACGTACTTAACAAATGTTCACGATTGACTTCCACGGTGAAGGAATAACATCGTGTAATAAAAATCAAACCCGCAAAATTATAATTTGCATAATCACTGGTGGTAGGACCTCTTGGGAGTCCGCACGGGTAGGTACCACCACCCCGCCTATTTCCGCCGTGAAGCAGTAATGCGTTTCGGTTCGAAGGGTGGGGCAGCGGTTGTAACTATACTGAGACCTTAGAACTTATATCTCGAGGTGGGTGGCGCATTTACGTTGTAGACGTCTATGGGCTCCAGTAACCACTTAACACCAGGTGGGCTGTGAGCTCGTTCACACATCTAAGCAATAAAAAATATAAAAAATATGATTTATTAAATAGCAGGAAACTACGTTTGGAAACAGTATCCACAGTTATATTTTTTTAAAAACTGTCTCAAACAGTGAACATTTGAAACATTAAATAATCGCACGGAAATATTTCATGCTACCCAGTATAACATGAAAGTAGATTAACATTGACAACGTTTCAAGGCATCCACATCTGTTTACACACGGCAAACGATTAATCGAATGCGTTATTTACGAAGATTGTATTTTAAGATGGAAAGAGCACTGGACGGCCTCCGTCGTCCGCTCCAGTTGAGTCCGAACAAAAAGTACCAGAGAATCTTAATGCTACAAATCAAAATAGTTGTTACACTTTTTTTTTAGACTTTATTAATAGTTTGCAATATACGAAGTAGCTTAAAACTCTTAGAACTCATACCATAAGCTCCTTACAGACAAGTCATAAATTGCCTGTGACATGAATCTTAAAAAAAGTATACATAACAATTTTAATAGTAAAAGAGATAGGAATAGTTTATTAGCCATTAACGATACGACATGCATTTTGTCGTTAGGATGCGTATTTGTATGTACTTAACTTTATAACAAGGTGCCATGTGGCGCCCTTGTTAAAAAATCTCAACACATATAAAATTACTAATTTAACGACCGTCTGGTGTAGTGGTAAGTGACATGGTCACTACACATGGGGGTCGCGGGTTCGAATCCCGCCAAGGAAAGATATTTGTATGATAAATATAAATGTCTTTTTCAGGGTTATGGATGTATATTAAATATATGTATGCGTATAATAAAAATCTTACATTTATTTCCGCTATCTGGTACCTGTAAAGCAAGTTCTTTACGAACTTATCACGGGACCAGTTAACGTGGCGTGATTGTTAGTAAATATTTATTTATTTATTTATTTATTATTTATTTACTAAGCATACGCATTCAATGAAAGTTCTTATAGCTAGTTTATATTGTCTAATAAGGACTGCTGTTATTTTGTGTAAAAGTCAATTTTGAAGAGATTTAGATTTTCTATTATTGTTCAAACTCTGTCTCATTAAGATTCAATGAATCGCCTCCTGAATAAATGCCATAATTGACTAAAACACTAAGTGACCATTTTTTTATTCTACAAGAATGTATCGATCTATTGTATTTATGTGTCTGTTGACAGTAAAAGGTCAGTTTGCTTATTGATGTCGAATCGATTCTGCGGGTCTTTTTCTTATTTATTTTTTTAATTGCGTTCTTTTGCAGACAAACAGATTCGCCAGAGTACATTGGATAAACTATGGAATAAACAGTCTGGTGGGATTCAGATGCTTCTCTCTATTTTGGAAGTAAGTATTGAAATTTTATTGTTACTGTGTGGGAAAAAAATTGTGTTTCTGGTTTTTATATACCAACGCTTTTCTTTATTATTTTGTTTTCATTTTTATTGTAAAAATCAATAGTGTGAGATTCGTAATAGGAATTATGAAGTTGTCGTAATTTAAAGGATAAGAAGCCCGGTTCATTAGCATTAGAACTATGCGATTGTGCCCGCGTTCGAATACCGCATGCAGATACGAATTTTTGTAATGAAATCCGTACGGATTCGTCCATTAACAATTTTTTTTTATTGCTTAGGTGGGTGGACGAACTCACAGCCCACCTGGTGTTGAGTGGTTACTGGAGCCCATAGACATCTACAACTTAAATGCGCCACCCACCTTGAGATATAAGTTCTAAGGTCTCAAGTATAGTTACAACGGCTGCCCCACCCTTCAAACCGAAAGGCATTACTGCTTCACAGCAGAAATAAGCCGGGTGGTGGTGCCTACCCGCGCGGACTCACATGAGGTGTACCTAACACCAGTAAAATGTTGACGTATGACCACCACGCTGAAGGAATACCGTTAAACTCACAAATATTATAATTTCCGTAACTAACGGTGAAGGTACCACCACTGCCTATTTCTGCTAGGTTTGAAGAGTGGTGAAGCCGTTTTACTGTAAAACTAAAGCTTAGAACTCAAGTCTCAAGTTGGATGGCGGCATTTACGTTGTTAATGTGTAGTTGTAGTATTGTTGTGTGTGGACCGTGAGCTCGTTCACCTCCAAGGAAAAGAGGGGAAAAAGTAGTATAATTTACGTGATTAATGAATTTTAATTTGCAATTCATTGAAAATCGCTATTTTATGTTTGATAGTCTTCAAGAGACACTCCAACTTCGACCTACGTAACGGCTATTTTGAGAGAGACGCTATGCTTGAAACAAGGAAAAGGAAAGAAGTGTGCAGGTACTTGAACATTTAACATAAAGTACTTATTATTTATTGAAATGATAATATTTGATATGAAATAGTTTAAATAAACAAAAAAAAACGTTGATTAGTTTGTTAGCTAGGCACACCGATTCGATCTTGATCAGGATCTGGAGAATATCATCAATATACATAGTCGAATTCAATAATCATACACTATTAAGGATTATTCATAAACTACTGGTCTGATAATGATAAAATTTAAATGAGACGATATGAGAAGCACGAAGTTTCAAGAAAAGTAAAGAATCATCAAAATCGGTTCGTCTAGAAAAAAGTTCTGAGGCGACACACATAAAAAACTACCTCCTTCTTTTGAAACTCGATTAAAAAGCACATATTTTCTGGTGTTCAGTCATTAGTGAATCCGGAAACAAGAAGAAGGAAACCAAAAAGATTGGGAAGGAAAATAAGTTTGGTTTAGTCAAGAAGGGTATGTCGACTTTGTGGAACAACGTTTGAAAGCTTGTACTAATCACAGAAATTAATAGTCTTCTTATGTAAGCAATAAGACCTTTAAAAAACCTGGATCAGTCATATAAAATTATCTATTCAGTTTTCTATCTTAATTTGCACCGCTCTATATTTATGAGACCATGTCACTATTGAGACACCGTGGCATTTCAGTAATCGCTTTATCGAATACACTTTCTAGTCGGTAGCTGTCCTGCCTGCTGACATTTAAGTCGAGCTTATTCAGTTACGGCTCGACATTGGACTACTTTACAATATGGCCTTGCCGTGAATAATGTTTAGCCATTCGAAGTTCAATTGTCAAGCTACTTTACTACTGGATTAAATCAATTAACTACTGTCGCTTTGGCACTAACACTGAACGCCGCCTACGTTTTTAATGTTTTTTTAATTGTGTGCATTTGGAATTCAATACTCACGAATGCTAAACATGGAAAATATTTTGACAATTCCAGCAAATAACCTCGCCCGGCAGCAGTGTGCTCAGCAGTTCATATCCGCGAACGGTACTCAAGTTATCATTCGTACATTATTAGCGACGCACGGTAAACGAGATGGAAATGTTGGCACCGAGCTAATGCTGCAAGATCTTGTGTGGATCCTCGCGGCACTCGCGCCAAAAGGTGAACGCAATTCTGCTCAACTTAATATCTTTAATGAGGTCTATTAACACTCCCATAATACAGTACTGATAATAATTATTTTCATATCTATTTTGATAAACCCAAATTTAAATATTGAGATGTTTTTTTCAGATCCGAAATTCGCAATGAAAATTAGAATGCTGGGATGCGTCAGGACTTTACATCTAATACTAAAAGGACATTTTACTGACAACAAACTCGTTTTTCCTCTTTTGGTAATAATGAAACAACTAGCCAAAAACGGTAAGGCTCTTATATTAATCACTACATAGTATAAAACAAAGTCGCTTTCTCTGTCCCTATATCTGTCCATATGTATGCTTAAATCTTTAAAACTACGCAACGGATGTTGATGCGGTTTTTTTTAATATATAGAGTGAGTGAAGAGGAAGGTATATATGTATAATAACATCCATTAAATAGTGGAGAAATCAATAATAAATTACAGTTTCCGAAGCGAAGCGAGGGCGGGTCGCTAGTTAAATATAATTTTCGTAACAAAAACATGACAGAGTAACGAATCCATTTCAGCTGTTACGACGTCGATTTTGATTCGTGATGGCGTTATCGGTACCTACGAAAGGGTTTTGGTGAGCCTCGGTTTCATTCCCACGGCCAGACTACGGTTGTGCCTTGATGCCATTGACTACTTCAGCAAGAATAGTTGAGTGAACCACTTTATAAGTGCATATCCATCATGTGTTACGTTATGTAGCGTGAACGTTTATTATATCTGATAGAGAAGAACAAATCGGTCACTATTATTATATCCAATGCTAGACAATCATGACACTTAGTAATACACAATCGAATGATGTAACTCACGTAGACAATACACAACAGTCACGCCCACGATATAAACATTCGTAGAGATCACTAGCATTATAGTGTATTTACATGTTGATAGTTAATGTTTTTGGTTCAATGTTGCATGTCGAATGCTCGATGACTATGTCACATGTGAATGACACGTGCATAACTCAGCAGAGGTGTGCTGCATGCAGATCGTGAAGACAGGCCTGTGTAGCGTCCTCCTAAGGGTGTTCGATCGATGGGATCGATACGAAGGTCGAATGAGACTGAAGATATGCGCCCACATACTACAGACGCTACAACATCTGTGTAACATCAGTACGTATTCAGAAAACACCTTAGATATCCGTTGAATGTTTGAATGTTTGGAACCTTTGACATTAGAATATGAATACTATTATGTTTTTTTTTTCTTTCGGAAATAAGATTGTGTGCAATATTGACCGAAATCATAATGAATGCAGGATATGTAATCTGTAATTTATTACTGGTGGTAGCACCTCATGTGAGTCCGCACGGGTCGGTACCACCACCCCGCCTATTTCTGCCGTGAAGCAGTAATGCGTTTCGGCTTGAAGGGTGGTGCAGCCGTTGTAACTATACTGAGACCTTAGAACTTATATTTCAAGGTGGGTGGCGCATTTACGTTGTAAATGTCTATGGGCTCCGGTAACCACTTAACACCAGGTGGGCTGTAAGCTCGTCCACTCATCTAAGCAATAAAAAAAAATGTAACTAATCAGTACATACTTTTAAAATTCGGTAAATCTCGTAGGCGGTTTTTTTAAAATACGAATACGTAAATGGTTTCTATATTTTTTTGTATAAATAAAAAAATATTTTCCAGAGGCAGGTCGTCGAGCTCTGTGCACTAAGAAACATGTTCAAGCGCTGCACAGGTTCTGTTCGCAATGTCCCGATGAACCGGAGTTTGACGGTCTCCTTGCGAGGGTGTGTTCTGTGATTACATTATGTCTAAAGCATCAAGCTTTACCAGTAGCTGCTGCTAGTCCAGCTACGTTCAACCTGAATCCAATTTTAAAAGGTAATGAATAAAATAAAATCTCAATAGCAATAATGATAATAATTCTAGTATTATAGCGTTCTGTTCCCATTCCACGACGCCCTTCATACGGCCAATGATCGGAGACGCTGGCGGGACATTACAGGGGGAGCAAAATCCTGTCGAAATATAATGGTCACGACCCTCAGTAGTGAGGAAACGACGCGAGGAGGAGGATAACGTTCTGTGCGCCTGCGCAGTAGTAAATATCAATACAATACCTATCTCTGGCGCGAACCTGTCGTACATTTTGAGATGTAGGATGCAAAATCTACTTCGAGTCTCAAGATGCGTGGTGGTATTTATTTTTATCTTGTATTGGATCCCAATAAACATTTAATGCCAAGTGCGTTGAAATCATGTGTCACCAATTTAAGAAAAAATAATAATTCGAGGTACTTTTAATCGATTAGGCTAATCTTTCCATTTAGCAGACAACTATTTGCTTTAGGTACAAACGCATCATGGCCATGTCACGAAGACGAGGAAGACGCTGCTAATTCGGATTCCAAAACAGTTAACTCAGATGACGAAGACAGCCCGGATATTGACATCGATGCTATAGACGAATTTCCTGACATAGAATATGATGATGATACAAAAAATGAAAGTATGGAAGTATTGGATAAGATTAATATTAAAAATGGTGATAGCTTGCAAAGCGCCTTATGGATTAATCCTAATGAGAGAGATTTTGAAGACTTAAAAAAGTAAGTTGATATTGTGAAACAGATTAAATACTCGTCGAACAGATGATGTCCTAACAATTTCTAACGAAATATGTACTTAGCTCATGTTCACGAATGACTTCCACGGTGAAGGAATAACATAGTTTATTAAAAATCAAGCCCGCAAAAACTATAATTTGCGTAACTACTGGTGGTAAGGCTTCTTGTGAGCCCGCACGGGTAGGTACCACCACCCTGTCTATTTCTACTTCTGGTGGTAGCATTTACGTCGTTAATGTGTATGAGCTATGGAGCCCGCCTAATGTCAGGTGGGCCGTGAGCTCATGCACCTACTTAAGCAACAAAAAAAACTGGATGATGAATGAATACAGAACAGAGACAGCAGTTCTTCGATCTAAGAGAAATATAAGAAACTGTTGCTGAAAAGAAGTAGATTAATAATCCGGGTTCACTGTTGTCTATTAACTGTTGCCCAGCAGAGCACTATTATTCAATAAGTTTAACGGGGACAAAGGAAATAATGTTGGCAAAAATGAACAAAACACTATTAGGTACTTTACTATTTGCAGTATTATGTATTTTAGATACTTATCTTATATTTTTCAGGTATTTTATATTCTTCAAAGAATTTGGTTCCTATAATAAGCAAGCCAAGCTCGTTAAAAGCCGGTCCAATTCCCGCGGATCTATTTTAGAAGACTTCTTAATCAACCAAACCTGTTGCAATAGGAACGTTTCCTCTGCACTAAGCCTCTCAATATCTACAGTTTTGGGAACAACATTTGACAACGTATTGACAACATCTCAATTACCTACCTTCACGCAAAGCTTCAATAAGATTCATGAGGTTACTTGTAAGTGATTAGTATTTATTTGCATTGAATGTCTTCACAACAAAGCTAATTCAATTTGATCTAATCCAAAATATATTTTAGCGACAACATCTTGTTCTACTTTGAAGATCCATAAAGACATTTCCAAATATAGTTCATTTGCCTCAGTATATTGTACAATATCCTCAAGAGTGAAGAGTGTAATACCGTTTGTGAAGGTTGCGTATCCCGACATGACAAGGGGACTGAGCATCACGCACCCAGAGCCTTTGAATAAAATGGAAAGGACAGCTTGCAGGTAAATATAATTTAAATAGTAATTTGTTATCAGATACTCTTAAATTAAATGCCGTTAACTGGAAGTAGCATTCAATTTTCAGAAAATATCGTTTATTGCATATGATAGTAGAAATGTACGTTAAGCATGTAAATTAAAATCTCATTACTAACTAATATCAAAATTTACAACTTTTTTTAACATACTTTAAATTTTTAGAGCTAAATTATTATCATGTGTGGACCGAGCAATAAACCCTGAAGCGTATATGAATGAAGTAGTTTATGATTTAGACCAGCTCTGTAACTCAACAAATAATGTCGACGCTGCCACACAAAAAAGGTAATAAATACTTAATGCTGAAATTCCTATCTAGACATACATACATACATACGTACATCTGTTACTACGGTGCTATTAAATCTGTGATAGGTACAAATATTTCTAAGTAAATTTATACCTACCCTCATTACCGCGACGAAAGAGAAACAGTTTGTAAGTACGTATTAAAATAAATCCTTAGTCGTAATATGATTTTTATAGCGTAGACTATCGTAGAACTGAAGGTATTTTCAATAACTCGAATTTCACTAACGACATTTTCAAGAAAATACAACAATTGGGCTGTTGGTCTATCGATCAAAGTCTGAGTGTGCTAGTTTTAATCTTGTTTTAGCACCGATAGCGACAGGCAAAACCTCTGCTTAGAAGCCGTTTAAGGTTTATTTAAAAAAACCATTAAGGTGCTTATCCATTTAATCTTGACAGTAAAATTTGTTATTAATAAATATGTTAATGTAATATAATATTCACTAATTCCTCATTTAATGGTTTAAAAATTTTCAGTTGCGAAGGTTTATTACTGAGTAATAATGATGAACAAGAAATAACGAAAGTAAACAATTTCTCTTCTCGATTAAGCTTTGAATCGAGATTTGAATCTGGAAACCTCAGGAAAGCCATTCAAGTAAGCGCCCTAAATTCTTTAATTATCTCGTCATATGAAAACAACAAATCGATGATAATGAAGAATTTTATCATTGAATAGATAGGCCCCAGAGAGTATGAGCTCGTGCTCATGCCGGACGTGAACTCCAATAAAAGACACCAGTGGTTCTACTTTGAAGTACGTAGCATGCAACAGGGAAGACCGTATATATTCAACATCATCAACTGTGAAAAGTCTGACAGCCAATTCAATTTTGGAATGAAGCCAGTAATTTATTCAGTGAAAGAAGCTGTTTTGGGTCGACCAGGTACGCATGAGCTATGTCATCGGAAGTAAAAACCTAATTCAGCAATATTTGAAACGATTCCTACTATTAGTAACAGTGAGTGAAACTATAGTGAGATTTTTATTCGAAATTGTTAATGATTAATACTGTTCATCTAAAGATCGAAATTTCACCATCATTAACACCTTGTTCTCTTTGGTTTTGTAACTGACATTTCAAAGAAGAAGAAAAATACCTATTTCGAAAAAATGTATTATTATTTAGAAATGTAATTTAGATTAACATGTAATATATAATACAACATATATACAAAATGTAATATATATACAAAAATACTAAAACATTCTTCCAGAAATAGCTCAACAATCACCCGGAACTTTTTGAGTTACTCGTCGTGACGTTACTCTGATTACTCGTATATATTATTATTCAGTTCCATCACACAGGTTGGACGCGAGCCGGATCAGATATTTGCTACTACCGGAACAGCTACCACTACGCGAACCAAAAGAACCACAACAAATGCTACCTGACTGTCACGTTCAACATTGAGTTTCCACATTCCAATGACGTCTGCTACATCGCTTACCACTACCCCTTCACCTATTCAATGATAATGGTAATTTTCGTGGATTATATTTCAAAAATCCTTAATTATTAAATATCGCTTCCTAAAAGAACTACTGATAAAGAACTTCCTAAAAGAACTTGAAGTCGTCGTGGACTAAGGGATAACACGTCCGGTGCATTCGTGTTGAGCGATACACCGGTGTTCGAATCCCAGGCGGGGGTACCAATTTTTCTAATGAAATACGTATACGACAAATGTTCACGATTGACTTCCACGGTGAAGGAATAACATCGTGTAATAAAAATTAAACCCGCAAAATTATAATTTGCATAATTATTGTTGGTAGGACCTCTTGTGAGTCCGCACGAGTAGGTACCACCGCCCTGCCTATTTCTGCCGTGAAGCAGTAATGCGTTTCGTCTGAAGGGTAGGGCAGCCGTTGCAACTATACTGAGATCTTAGAACTTCTATCTCAAAGTTGGTGGCGCATTTACGTTGTAGATGTTCATGGGCTCCAGTAACCACTTAACACCAGGTGGGCTCGTCCAACTATCTAAGCAATAAAAAAAACAACTACTGATATCGTTACCAAGAAGTATTGTTATTGTTTAAGCCTTCAAATTTGCAGTTTAAACAATTTATTATAGAACGCTATTTTTATTACTTTAAGCCATAACCTGCAAATTTACTGGTGATTATTTGGTATTATTATCTCTAGAACACCATAAGAACTGTCTGCCCATCTACAGCATTAAAAAAATTTAATTCTCTTTGAATATTATTGATAACATTCATTTACATTGTATTTTATTGTGCAGACTCGTATTTGGCAATGGAGCCTGCAGATGCCTCCCGGTTCGTATTTCCGCGCTGAGCCTCTCTGCTACTCTTTGAACAGTAATGAAGTACCCTTTTTAACTGTATCTGCCGAGGACACGCCATCTAATCCAATAGCGGTATGTACCAAGAAAATAAATAGCTTTTCAATATCTTCACAGCGTGAAACGAAACGCATATCCTCGTTTTTTATGTTATCTGTGCTTTTTTCACTCAATCACGACTTTGGCGCCTTTTTTATAAATTTTCAATACCGTACCTATTTTATCTAATTATTACTGTCGGACTAAAAATATATAGGTAACGTCACTTTCACAAAACCCTTTTTATTTGTCCCGACCGTGGACAATAGCTGATAACTCTCATTTTAAATTACATTCAGAAAATTATACAACCATTTTATGAACAATTACTAAGCAATAAAGTATTACTTTTGAGTAGTTAATTGATTGACAAGCGTTGACTAACAGACGTTATATCTATTGTCATCGTGGTTTAGAGGTTAGACCGACTAGACGCCTTATGTACTCGTACCGAGCAATGCGACTATTGTACTACCGGTGTTCAACTCCCGCCTACAGGCACCAATAGGTCCATTGAAATACCTTAACTTATGTTCACGAATGACTTCACGATGAAGAAATAACATCGTGTAATAAAAATGAAACCCGAAAAAATTATAATTCGCATTTTGTAATTACCGGTGGTAGGGGGCATCTAAGCCCGCACGGGCACAGTCTTCCTGCATATTACTGTCCCAAAGCAGTCGTGTATTCCGCTTTGTGGGGTGGGGCAGTTGTTACTCTATATATCATTGTTATGTCTATATGCTCTGTTAACCACTTAACCATCAGGCAGGCAGTTAACTTGTCGTAAAACATACACGTACACGTACGTAAACGTAAGCAACTGTTTTATTTTTGCTTAATTATATGTATAACGAAAACTTATCATATATACCTAGTCAGGTCATAAGTACTGTCACACAGTAAAAACTTTTCTTTTAGAATGCTGGCCACAAAAAAGTTTATTGAATTCGAATTTCGAATTGTTCATGAAAATAAAAATGTATACTTTTAGAATTTTACTCATTTTTAAATATGGAGTGGACGCTTAAAGGAGACCGTGTTGCAGTTATTGCGTTGCATCGTTGCGGTTACGCGCCAATTCAAATTTTGGACATACTGAAAATTTTGAATATAACCAAAAGATTCGTTTATCGTACCATCAAACGATACAATGAAGACTCTAGTGTAGATGACAGGTCAAGAAGTGATCGCCCTCGGTCTTTTAGGACTCCAGCAGTGATAAAAGCTGTGAAGGCGCGAATTCAAAGAAATCCCAAACATAAGCAGAAACTGTTGGCCCTTCAGATGGGGTTAAGCAGAACGACGGTGAAAAGGGTGTTAAATGAAGACTTAGGGCTTCGGGCATATCGAAGAAAAACAGGACATCGTTTGAATGCTCGTCTAATGGACCTGAGACTCTTCAGATGCCGCGCTTTGTTGAAGCGGTACGCGGGAAAAAAATATCGGGAAATTCTTTTTTCGGATGAAAAAATTTTTACCGTAGAAGAGAGCTACAACAAACAAAATGATAAGGTGTACGCACACAGTAGTGAAGAAGTGAGCAACCGTATTCCGCGTGTCCAACGAGGTCATTTCCCATCCTCGCTCATGGTATGGTTGGGAGTTTCTTATTGGGGCTTAACAGAGGTACATTTTTGTCAGAAAGGTGTAAAAACGAATGCAGTTGTGTATCAAAATACAGTCCTGACGAATCTTGTGGAACCTGTTTCTCATACCATGTTCAATAACAGGCACTGGGTATTCCAACAAGATTCGGCGCCAGCTCATAGAGCGAAGAGCACACAAGACTGGCTGGCGGCGCGTGAAATCGACTTCATCCGGCACGAAGACTGGCCCTCCTCCAGTTCAGATTTGAATCAGTTAGATTACAAGATATGGCAACACTTGGAGGAAAAGGCGTGCTCAGAGCCTCATCCCAATTTGGAGTCACTCAAGACATCCTTGATTAAGGCAGCCGCCGATATTGACATGGACCTCATTCGTGCTGCGATAGACCACTGGCCGCGCAGATTGAAGGCCTGTATTCAAAATCACGGAGGTCATTTTGAATAAACTTTAGTGTCATAAGAATCTATGTTTTGTTAAGTTCATTTTGGTTTATGAATGGTTACATAATGAATAAAATTATTTCAATTATTTTACATTAAACCTGTGACATAATTTATGACCTGACTAGGTATATTACTAGGTTTTGCCCGCGACTTCGTCCGCTTGGAATAGTTCACAAATAATGCTTTATTTTAGAACAAATTTGGTTAGCATAAAAAACATTATAGTGAGCCAACCTTAACATATAGACATATGCTGTCGCGGACTTTTTTTTAGTTGTTTTAAAGGGAAACAATTCTGTCATACATTATTTTAGCGAAACTTTAACCGTTTCTGCAGCGCACGCAGCAGAAGCTCTTAAAAGGAAAAAAAAAACAATTTTGAAGCATTCTTTATTGGTGCTCCGCTTGTATTGGTCTTAGCGTGATGTTACATAGCCTATCTTTCCTCAGTAAATGGGATATCTAACACTGAAAGAATTTTTCAAATCGGACCAGTAGTTCCTGAGATTAGCGTTCAAACAAACAAACTCTTCAGCTTTATAATATTAGGATAGATATAAGCAGACCAGTCTTAAACCGATTATTTGTTTCATTTCTATCTAGGATCGTGAAATAGTATTTCTTTCTGCTCGTGTCCACCCTGGCGAGAGCAATGCTTCTTGGGTGATGGATGGCACGCTCGGTTGTCTGCTTGGTGACTCTGTGGTCGCGGCTGCGTTGCGGAGCAAATACGTGTTCAAGATTGTACCGATGCTTAACGTCGAAGGGGTACTCAACGGATGGTAAGTAAATTTATATTTACTATAACGCGGATTCATGCGGCATTTAATATATGCCGCGGGTATCTATTATATGCCGCGAAAAGTTTTAAAAGTGTTGCGTTTTATATTTTAATTGCAACTTTTGAGGATAAGGAAATATGTATGTATAGGTATACAAATGATACAAGTTGAATGCCAAAGTTCAAACTTTATTAACTTCGCTAAATCACTACCAGTTAAATTCTTGATTTTTAACTTATGATAAACTAATTACGTCACTTCTATAAACACTACCTTAGAACACTATTCCGAATGATATGTCCCGAAGAAATGCACTTTAATTGTTAAATTACATAATACATAAAATTACGGTTCATGTTGAAATATCGATGAATTGACGATCAATCTAGTACGTAAACTAATCTTAATTTTAATGAAACGTTTTATTTTGCGATATCCACCGTATTCGGAAGACGGAGGCAAGTCGTTTAACACGAGTCGCCAGCATCTTCAACTGTATTACAATATTGCCCCATATAACCTACGAAATCACCATAGTTTTTTTTTTTTAAATGCTAATCTTACTTAACAGTACTACTAATACGATCCTAAAATCTCATTTATACATTACGATAATCGATGTACCAAGTGCAAAAGCAAATCTTCGACAAGCAAGCTATGAACGGGAATCGCACTGAAATCACTTATAGTAGAATAATACTCTTGTTAAACTCGGTCGCTAATCGATAATTTAAAAACGTACAACTACCAAGTCGGACTTTAATAAGCGGGGGGCGCCAACATGCCGCTGGCGTGGACGGAGTGCTCGGTGGCGTCCGGCTCGGCAGTCGATGCGATCTCGTCTCCAACGGGAGCGTCGTGAGCCTCGTTAGTCAGATACGCGGCCGGATCGTCTCCCACCATACCCTCATCATCTTCGTACGGACCCTGAGTGGGTTCTTCCTTCTGGTCCTGGTCGTGATCGCGGGAATGAGCGTCCGCAGCTCGCGAATAGTGGGAGTCGATTTGCGGTGGGGATTTGAACAAGGCGCTAGTCTTGAGGTGTGCAGACTGGAGGCCGTCAAGGGAAGAAGGTCGTAGCTTGCCGATGAGATTATTAAGGTTGAAGTGGGTAGGCAGGTGCTCGGAGCGCGGTGGCGGTGGCGAGGACGACGTGATTGGGTGGGCGGTCGTCGTCGTCGTCAGCGATAGCGGCTTTCTGTCAAACACAATATTTGACCCTCGTATTAGAGGACCACTGAGTAAATTTTCTAAAACTTTACGACGATAATTTCATAGTAATTACAAAAGTGTAATTGAAAATGATTTATGTTAGTAACTGAGAAAACGAATTCAATTTGTTAGAAACAAAACACTAATTGATTAAGAGATACCAAGCAAAGCCCCCTTCACCCACCCACCAAAAGATATATTTGATAATTTTGAAGCGTCTGAACAAACAACTGTATTAATATAACTGTTAAACTCTCATCATTTACAGCCAATATCTGCTGGGTGTAGGGCTCTTGTTTGGTGGTTGGGTTGGCGCAGAAGCCTTATCCCGCGGACCCGCGCGCGGTTCACAAATCCAAGGTTTATACTTGGCTTGTATTGTTAGCACAATCACAATTGTAACATGAAATATTCAAAAAAACAAAATAATATTGATGTCGTGTCGTCTTTTAGACAGTTCAATATTTTTATAGTACGAAAAATATATTTGTTTCGTATATATATATACAAAAATTACGCGCGCGGCTGTTGGGGAGCGGGCCTCCGGAGACGCTGGCATCTCACCTGGCATTACCCCTGCGCGGATGAAACGGGAATCGAGCCGTAGTTGTAGTAATAGCAACGCGTCTGCTCGCATATGAAGTCCTTGATCTCGCCGCAGTGTTGAGGCTCCCAGTGGAAGGTCGGAGCTTTGAGCGCGATGCAGCCGTTAGTCATGACGTGTTCCGTCCTGGAATACCGACTAGTTTTTATGCAAAAACATACGCTTAATATTAGAACCGTTGCGTTATAATCGACAATTGAATTTTGTTATTAAAATACGTACCCATGTCGGGCGGTGCGTTGTGGAGCAGTGCTTCCTTGTGGTACGTCTAGAGGGTCCATGCTGTCATCAGCGTGCTGGGCAGGAGCATCGATGGGCAGTCTCCGCATGTAGTTAAATGTCGCGTTAAATGGCAGACCGGTGCTCATCCACAAAAACATGTCTGTGCCGAGGTTATTACCCGATGTCCAGAAGTCATATTTGTTGTAACCTAAAATAAAATAAAAAATGTTACCAATAATACGCTAAAGGTTCCGATTTCATCTTGCAATACTCAAACATTTATTTTCTTTAGCAAAATTTAAGAAGCAGTTTGTTTAGTTAATTGAATTTGTTTTGTTTAAATTATTATTTAATTAATTAACGTAGTTAAAGAATTCTGAAAATCTAAATTGCTCACACAAAGGAATCTGTTTCTCGATCCAGTTTCAACGATGCAAAATTTTATGCTCAATTTAAGTAAGCATCTTATCACAACTATCAACTATTTAGTTTATTCTCGTTTTTAAAAACCGTACCTGCGTTTGTTAGATAAGTCGTTATCGAATCTGCCTTCTCCTTCGTCTCGAACGATGCCAGTTGAAGACCTAATGATCTGCAATCATATTTCCGATATTCAGAAAATCGTCGACTGTCTTCCCAACGTACAAAAGCTAATATACTTGATCTGTTTCAAACTAGGAATTCAGTACATTATATAATATAATATAATACCATAATATATATTATATATCTATAAACGAGCAATTCTTAATAAATATATATATAATCTGAATCTCGGAAACGGCTCCAACGATTTTCATAAAATTTAGTACACAGGGGATTTCGGGGGTGATAAATCGATCTAGCTACGATTTATTTTCCGAAAATGTTGTTTTATTCGTGTTTTCAATAATCAACTTTATCGATAATTTTGAATTTTTCTTCAAATCACCAGTTCATATTTTTTTATTGTTCTGTCGGTAAGAGCGAAAAATATTATTCATATTTCATCATTTGATCAAAATTTTTTTTTTTTTTTAGTAGTACCTAGATAAATATAAATAAATAATAAATATTTTGCTAACAATCACGCCACGTTAACTGGTCCCGTGATAAGCTCGTAAAGAACTTGTGTTACAGGTACCAACCAGATATCGGAAATAAATGTAAGATTTTTATTATACACATACATATATTTAATATACATCCATAACCCTGGAAAAGACATTTATATTTATCATACAAATATCTTCCCTTGGCGGGATTCGAACCCGCGACCCCCTAGTGTAGTGACCATGTCATACCACTACACCAGACGGACGTTATGACGGACGAATATGTAATTCGTATTTAAATATATTTTCTAAAAAACACAATTTATCAAAAAAAAAAAAGAAAAATACCGAACTCTCTCATCTGCTAGGTAAGTTTATACCTAAACATAATTTTAAATATCAAACGCTTTAGTTCAACGCACGTCCTAGTCGAGTTATTGAACTACGTACAGATAATATAATTCATTCGCTATAAGAACGAGCCGGTTCGGTTTATTGCGATGCTGTCAATGTATTTACTACGTTCCCGATACCGGTCCGCATTCCCTAGAATTCTAAGATATTATACTCTATCGGAGCTTATTTGTCTTATAAATTTATTACTCTCTAATGAAAAACTCAAAAACATACGCTAAAAGTTAAGACTAACAGTGACATTCGGTATGCTATTTTGTCTCATTTTTTATATACGTAACTAGTGTGTCATAGTTATATTCAATTAAAATATAAATAATTTTCCTGTCCTATGTCCTTTTTCTGTACCTCTGACAATGTGTATAAAACAACGTGAATGCGCCACACACCTTGTGGGCCACCGTAACAAACAAAAATATTTTCATATAAGGATATACTAAATAATAATATTAGATTAAACTAGATATGTCCCACGGTTTCACTGGCATTAAATTCATGTTGCATTTTTTCGGAGATCATCAGAACAAGTTAATTCACGAACTATGTATATTTATATATATATATATTTGTTATTGTCGTATGGACAATAACAAATATACACGGTGTTGCCCGGGTCATTTACTTTCATGAAACTATCATGTCTGGTGGCAGGACCTCTTGTGAGTCCACGCGGATGGGTACCACCACCCTGCCTATTTCTGCCGTGAAGCAGTAATGCGTTTCGATTTGAAGGGTGGGGTAGCCGTTGTAACTATACTTGAGACCTTATATCTCAAGGTGGGTGGCGCATTTACGTTGTAGATGTCTATGGGCTCCAGTAACCACTTGACACCAGGTAACCTGTGAGCTCGTCCACCCACCTAAGCAATAAATATTTTCGCACATTATCAGTTTTTTACCATAATGTCATCGAGGTATGATGATGTCGCTGTTTAAGGCAATCCTAAAAAAAAATATTATAATTGTTTTTATATGTGGAAACACACTAATAAGTATAGCAACACAGTTAGTTGCAGTTGCACAAAAAACTTTTTTTTTTTTATATGATTGAAAGTTTACTAGTGGCCCGAAGGCCTTTCCAGTTTCACCAGGACAGGTGGGCGAGCAAAGGCTCAGCCAAGAGGGGTGGGATTTGCTAACAACTGCCCGAGCGCCTCCGAAGGAGACCTAACAACTCAAGAGCAATTGTTTCGCGAATGAATCTACTACCGGATCGGAATCGCGACCCGCTGAGAAGATCC